>OY856410.1:635008405-635540905 GCA_963693085.1 Alisma plantago-aquatica
CAGAGCAGCGCGTGTACATTTATTTCTTTTCTTTCTATCTCTCTTTTTCTTCTGGTTCGAGGATCTCTCTACGGGATCTGGCTTCTCCCTCACCTAGTTGACCCAGCTTGTGATCACGTCTCTGTGTAGAGACCCACATGGATAATCTGTTCAATAGGGGAAATAGAGCACCCTTCACCGCCCACCAAACCATCACCCTCCTCGGCCCATATCCTGCACACGACCTCCATGCCACCGTATGGGGTCATCTGTGCTTCCTCGGCACACAGGTGCCTCCCCAGGCCACCGGGTGTGACATGAGATCATGGATTGCGAGAGCTATGGCAGTGGGGAGATCATCCTCCCACGACTACTTCCACCCTTGCGGATAGCTCAGATGGGGAGCAAGAGAATAGGGGCACGTTCCTAGTTTAGCAAAGCTTTTGGGTTATATATATATATACATATACATATATATATATAAATATATATATATATATAGGTTGTGGGAGATCTAGTTTGCACCTCCATGTTCTCAAATGGCTTGGGATAGGTGACAAGAGTCTGATCATTGATCGCTGATCCAACAGCAGAAAGCTACACATCCAAAAACTAAAGTATCTCAATTTGATTCAGAATGTGACATTTAATGTTGTCCTTCTCACTTTAGGAAAGTTACAAAATTCATATCTCCTAAACTGCTTATCAGTTTGATCCCAAATTTTAGGGGAAAGTCCATAACGATTTAAACTGCTTGTATGCCAAGTTTGGTACTCAAATTAGAAAGTATGGGAGACTTTTTTTAATATGAAAGTTATCACTTATTAAGGAATATTTTATGGATATTGATTCTTTTTACCATTAGAAACCATGTGGACTCAAAATCTCATCCATGATGATTCCATTATCCATATCTCCTAATATTTCTTTATATTTTCATTATTGTCTTAAATTTCCTTCTTAATAAAGTAGTATTTGATTTTATTCTTTTTCTTTTAATCATATTAGACTCATTAATATATTATGATCCACGAAATCACATGCACAATGGAAATATTGCAAAGGAAATCCATTCCATACAAATAAATCATACAATTTCACAATCATATATTTTATTGGAGAAATTACATCTCAACCATATAAAATCTAAAAATTGGAGTTGTAACATCCTCCCCCTCTTATAAAAATTATACCCTCAAAATTCCACCAAACATACAAACAATCGGGATAAGACTTTCCCATGTCCATCATTGGCTACAATGTGGCTTCATCCTCTCCATAGTGCTTCCAAAGAACCTTTATCATCTTATATTCTTACATATGAGTTCTTTCACCTTGGTATCTAGAATCCTCATAGGTGACTTAGGGAATTTTAGCCTCCCTTGAAGCTCACTAGGTTCATGGCTCAGCACATGGCTAAGGTACATCACATAGGGCTCTAGATTGGACTCATGGAACACATCACACATCATGTTATCCTGAGGGGTAAGGCTAATCATAGAAACTCCACCAATCCATCTCAAATGGACCCATGTATTGGGGACTTAGCTTCCTTAGCTATATCTCGAAGGGGTCGGGTTTTCATCACACATGTTCACCCGTAGCGTATTGCATGTCAGTCTACTTCGCATCAGCTCAGGACTAATGTCGATCTTGGGCTTTCTTAGTCATTGCTCGATCAAAGTGACTTCATATGCATACACTATGGTCTCTCTTACCTTCTCAAGGTCCTCTCACCGACATCTTCCTAATGAAGTGGTGACTGACACAACCTCCTTTACAGAGCCTCTTACATCCTGATATTGGCCATGGCGGCTATCATCACGAGCAAACTATTCTAGGGGCAGGAATTGCTCCCATGTATCACCCTGAATGAGCACACATGCTCTCATGAGACCCTCTAAAGTTTGGATCATAATCTCTTGATTGTCCATCAGTCAAGGGTGATAAGTTGTACTGAACTTCAATCTAGAATCCAGTTCTTCATGTACCTACTTCCACCACATGCAAGTGAACTTGAGGTCATGCTTGAGAACCTTTGAACTCAGATTATGGTGTAGTTGAACTATCTCTTTCTCATGTATATACATAGTTCAATTGGATCTGTCACACTGACAGTGTTCTCTTTCTCTTTTGCAAGCTATTAGGTCAACTTGGTAAGGCAATATACCATAATCCATATTGCATCATGACCTCTCTTGGTCTTGGGGAGACCCACCACAACGGCTATGGTGATCTACTCCCATTCCCTCTTGGGGATTCCTATCTGTAGCACTCATTGGGTTACTAGTGTTCGGTCTTCACCTCCTAGCATGCATGGTGACAAGCCACATGCAACTCTATATACCTCTTCATTCCATGTCGTCAAGGTACTACTACAAACCTTAACCATCTTTGTCGCACCACGGTGTACGGTGTACTCAAAATCATGAGCTCCTGCATGTCATGATTCCTCAAGGTTGACTCCTTAGAAACCCTAAAACATTCTAGTGGGTTTCACCACCTTCCCTTCTTGAGAGGTGTATCTGAGGTTCTTACAACCATCCTTCTATATCATCAAGCTCTCAGATGGCTAACTGAGCAACCTCCAACTTGACCAATGGGTCTGATTGGATTTGGGTGTTAGCTACATAGGTCTCATCCTATAACAATTGTAGGGTTCACCTAGCAACCTCTGTCAGCCTCTCTATTGGCCAAACAAGACATTTATATACCTGAGCTGTGTCTCATCTAAGAGTATCTATTACAACATTAATTTCCTTACGTGCTAGGTGATGGGGAAGGAATAAACCTTCATATACTCCAATCATCATCCTCATCTCGAGTTTAAGTCTAACTAAGTCAAGAAAACTTCAAGCTCTTGCATCCATCATATCGGTTATCAAACCCAAACTTTAACTCACAAAATCCAGATTGCTCTTGATAACAAAATCCTCGTATGATAATTACCTTAGTTCATCTATGCTTTCATACCATCTACCCAATATACTCTCCAAAAGGGTGTGGTATTTCCTATATCCTCAAGCATCATAGAAAGGTTTCAACTCGTATCACCTCTATATTTAGTATATGGTATGCATTTTTTCATGTCTCTCACACCCATAATAAGATTAAATAAGCATTTGGTTGCAGTCCAAATATAGAGTTCATCCCATTCTAAGAATAGAGATGGTGCATCACACATTGCCATTATCATTTCCAATCTAGGTTGAAACATACTTCACATGACTCCTCACCATGAACATCTCCATTATGGGTCTACACCCATGGGAAGACTCTTCCCATCACCTCTAGATTTTAACATCTCTCTTATGTACAATCTTTAGTTATTACCTCAAGGTCCCTAGGGTGTTGGTACTTTTAGGGTGATCTGGCCCTTATGCATCTAAGGAGTGCCTCTTACATTTACCCCTTAGGCCCCATGAAATCATGAAGGTGGCCAACCTCATAACCCATGGGCCTCAGGAAAAGATAGTTGTAACCTCCCAACCCTATGGTATTATGCATTCAGACAACTCCTACTCGCATCGGTCTTATCCCTACTTGACCTTAGTGTTAACTTAGGATTTTGTTGTAGCTCATGGATTCTATGTTGATGCTCAATCACTTCTCATTCTTGAATCCTCACTCAAATCTTCATCCTCTATCTAGGCATACAGGGCTAACTTTGCATCCCTCATAGGAATCATGGTGACCTACCTACCTCAGTATGGCCCCATACAGGTTACCTCCATGGCAACATATCTTCCTGCCCCTTAGAGATGGTCACACATGGGTCTATAGATTCATGATCATACTATGTGCTCTTCACATATCTCATCACACTCTTATAAGAGACCTTTTTAGGTTACCTCGTACCTAAACAATAGCTGGTACTCATCCTACGTGATGGTTCCCTTCCCAAGATGGGAGAAAACTATCTCTTGATAGTAGAAAAGTTCAAAAATGTTGTTATCTACAAGGTTTACATCATCATGTATATGCTTAGCTCCAAACATGATACTTATACTCATATCTAGATAGAACAAAACCTTCTAAACTATGCTAAGTTCCTTGGTATGTCATACATATTCATCATTCCTCAAGGTTGAACCAATATCATACATGCATAGTCATTCATGAAACATATATCTTTGTTCATGTGGGGTTTCCTTTTGCACTAAAACATGAGGGGGGTGCCATACTCAAATACCATGAACTCAAACAGCCTTGTGAGCATCATGTGCAACAAATACTACTACTTCCCCTCTTTAGTCTAGGAACCCCAGGTCCACCTCTTATGAATCAGCTAGGTAACTGAATGATCAGTTGTTCAACCATGAAAAGAACCTATACAAGATAGGGCATATACTTCCTAACAGTCTTCCATGTGAACAACCCTTAGATCCCTACACAAGGACAACCAACTCGGTGTGACACCTCAAAACTTGTTACCATACCTCTTCAGGGTCTCAGGAACTCTCCTTCCTACACCTAAATGGTAGACACTTATAACCTTTGTACATTAGTTCCATGAGCCTCTTTCTCATTCTAGGATTCTGTTCCTCTAAAGACAACCAAGGTATGACAAGCCTTTAGGATCGTGCATGTAACAACCACATACATCCACTTAGGTCATCCATTCTTGCCATATTATACCTAACTTCTCATGATTCTTCATGTCTTGGAGTCTAGGTTTCCAACCTTCTTCCTCAGGGTCTGGCTCTCTCTCAGGAGCTAACGCTACAACTAGTCCTTCCACTTAGAGGTTCTCTCTCAGAAGATAGGTCAAGCTCTTAAGGACACATGTCTACACCTACTTGGGTGAAACATATGATCCAAAACCTATGTTTGGACAAGATTATCCAGAGCTCTGTATGCTAATCTCATGAACCATCCGTCATAAGCAACCTGGCTTAGGTCTAATCCCTATGGACATCCTTACCGCCACTCTCTTCTATGTAGGTATGTGCCTTTTCCTACTCATATATATCTATTAGGGTCCCTATACGTTCATCACTAACCTACTCAATGAGGGAGCGATCCCTCACCCTAACAAGCACGACCTCCCAAGGTCGGGTCATCAAAAGGCACTAGGTCAAACAACCACACATAGCTCATGCTCCTCATGTGTACTCAAACCCTTACGTAAAGCATGCATGTATAACCCACGTACTTGAAGGTATATAAGACTAAGGTATTCAACTCATCTTGTCATCTCTTCCTCTAACTCCCACTTAGGGTTCGGGTTAGCATCATCCTTAGAGGATGTGTTATGTCTCTTCCTCTTCCTGGAGGCTTCTTCCTCCAAGGATAACTCTCTCCTTGTCCTCATACAATAAGGTCTAACCTTTGGGCTCTCCTGAGGGCATGGCTACACATGCCATGCAACCTAAGCATGTAACTAAACTTAGTCTAAGTTTCTAATTATCAAAACCTATGTCCATGACATCTTTCTTACTACTTTTTATTATTTAGTGGAGGATTCCTTAATCCTTATCATTCTTAATCCTAAAACTTAGGAGGGTGGTGGAGAGAGATAAAACCCTAAGCACTAATCTTTCCCCAGAAATAATAGGTAAAGAAGGGATGAAATTAGATGAGAAGACCTAGAGGTATCTTATTTTGAGTCAAATCCTCTGATTTTGGCTAGGCAGTCACGCAGAATCCTTTTCTAGACACCTCCATCATTGGAAAATTCTCTAATAACTCGCTTGAGTTCTAAAGAGTTTGTAAAATACAATAATTATTAGAGATTAAATGGAAAACTATCACTCTAATACCAAATGTAATGACCCTGCCTCCTGGTAACCCCCAATTAAGGGAGATCAAGAAGTCAGAGGCGTTATCCCAAGATAGGATTAGTGGTTTTTCAAATAATTAAAAATAATTAATAAATTCTACTAAAGACTAAACTGAAAACTGGAATAATTTTTTTCTTTAAACATACCTTCAAAATTAGGTCACTGGAACTTCTACCCATAGTATAATTCTATCTACATAAAATCCTCCTTTATTATTTTAACTTTAATCTTCACAGGTGCCACTTTATAGTTTTTCCAATTTCAGATATTTCCTAAAATGCCGACAAACAAAACATCGGTCAGTATAAATGAATATACTGGTATTTGGTGACAATCTATTAATATCAAGTAGTTGTTAACAATTCCAAATTTACATTTTCAATGTAACTTCTCAATCGCTTTTACGCATACTCTGGGATACTCTCTCTTAAGGTTTAGTCCTTGTAGGGGACTTAAGGCCACCTTCTCCATATTGATCTTGGTGCCTGGGGGCACCTCTCTGGGTGCCCAGTAGTCTTCCCTCTGGGGCTTGGTCTTGCATCATACATCCAGAGATGCTATGTAGGTTAGAGACAGTCACACACGTATTTAAATTGCTATATGCATCGTCACTTTCAAGATTGCAATAATGAAACATCCAAACAGTTTAATTTCACTGCAATCGATAAATCCTCGAGAAACATCAGGAAACATAATGCATGTACTCATAATTAACCACATACCTATTTTGGAGATCTCAAAGAAGTAATATATCCAAATTCAACTAGATGTCTAATCAAGCAAGCCAATCAATCAATCAAGCATTGATCATGTAAACATGTATAACACCTAGTTGTTACCATTACATCCAATCAACTCTTTATTGACTTGGGATACCTTTCTAAGGTTTCTAGGTCTCAATCAGATTCCTTAGGGTTTCTTAGATCAATTTCTCAAACTTTATCCTTTTTAGGTTAACAAACCCTAAAATAGCTTTTCTACTAATAAAAGCCCTAATTAATCAAATTATCCATAGTAAGGATCTTTTACACTCAAATTGGCTTTGGACAACATATCTCTATCTTATTCATGGATTTGCACAATTAAAACCATTAAAAGTCATAATTATCAAAATTAGGGTTTCTAGGCCCATTAATGCATATTCATGTACATGGAACCCTAAATTAAGCCAACCGTGCATAAAGATCATCTTTTTAGACCTAATTCTCTCTTTTTATTATAAATAGGTCAGAACTAACTTAGATTATCCAAAGAATATCATTAGATCTAATTATCATCAAATTAGGGATTTTCTTATTCATAACTGCATTAAAAGTAAAAACTTTATGTACTTTTCGAACTACAAGAAGTTTCAAGCCTTAAATACATTTATATTGGATTCTATGGGTTTTTCTGATCAATATTCATATATTACATGTCCATATACGAGCTACCAATTTATTTCTAGGATTTTCACAAAACTACATACCTTTTAGCCAATAGTAGAGCATCACGTGTACTTTTATTTCTTTTCTTTCTATCTCTCTTTTTCTTATAGTTTACGGATCTCTCCCCGAGATCCGGTTTCGCCCTCACCCGGTTTACCCGGCTCGTGATCCCATCTTCGTGCAGACACCCGCACAAATACTCTGTTCAATAGGGTAAACAAAGTACCCTTCGCTGCCCACTAAACTATCGCCCTCCTCGGCCTAGAGCTTGCAAATGACCTCCACGCCGCCGCCCGGGGCTATCTGTGCTTCCTTGGCATGCATGTGCCTCCCCATGCCACCGGGTGTGACCTAGGTGCATGGCTTGTGAGAGACATGGTGGTGGGGAGATCATCCTCCCACTGCTGCCTCCACCCTTGTGGATAGCTCAGATGGGGAGCAAGAGCATCGAGGCACGTTCCTAGTTTAGCGAAGCTTTTGCATTACATTATATATATATATATATATATATATATATATATATATATATATATATATATATATATATATATATAGGATGTGGGAGAGATCCAAGAACTAGTTTGTGCCTCCCTATTCCCAAACGGTTTGGGATAGGTGACAAGACTCTGATCGTAGATCATTGATCCAATGGTCAGAAAGCCACGCATCCAAAAACTAAAGTATCTCAATTTGATTCGGACTGTGACATCTAATGTTGTCCTTCTCACTTTAGGAAACTTACAAAATTCATATCTCCTAAACCACTTATTGGTTTGATCCAAAATTTTAGGAAAAAGTCCATAATGACTTGAACTTATAGTGTGACAAGTTTGGGACTCAAATTCCAAAGTATGAGAGACTTTTATTCATATGCAAGTTATCACTTATTAAGGTATATTTTATGCATATTTTCTCTCTCCTATTCTTTTATATTCCTTATTTGGATTTCTTTTGGCATTAGAAACCATGTGGACTCAAAATCTCATCCATGGTGATTCCATTATCCATATCTCCACATATTTCTATATATTTTCATCATTATCTCAAATTTCCTTCTTAAAAAAGCAATATTTTATTTTCTTCTTTTTCTTTTTATCATATTAGACTCATTAATATATTATGATCAACAAAATCACATTCACAAAGAAAATCCATTCCATACACATAAATCATACAATTTCACAATCATACATTTTATTGGAGAAATTGCATCTCAACCATATAAAACCCAAAACTTGGGGTTGTATATATATATATATATATATATATATATATATATATATATATATATATATATATATATATATATATATATATATATATATATATATATATATATATATATATATATATATATATATATATATATATATATATATATATATATATAACATTCGGGCCTATTGCCCAAGGCTCTAGCTTAGTTTCAGGAATAATGACTAGCCCCACAGACCTCCACTAGCCTTAACTGCATACTTTTTTCCTCACTCATGTGCAAGCTCAGATAAACTTCCCGACTGGTCACCCATCCTAGTAGTACTCCAAGATGAGCACACTTAACTATGGAGTTCTTTAGAGATGAGATCCAGGAAAAGGAGATGTCCCTTGGTGATATGAGTAGGCTAATCATTCCTTTAAAGATCATTATATTTGAGGCCTCAAATCATGGGATGTTATAATCTACCCAACTTAGACTCTTGACATCCTTGTCAAGACACAACTATGTGGCCTCATAACATATCCCCATTTCAGTGTAGCCCAACATGGTCATGTACACCCAACTCCCGACCACGGATACCAACGCAAGGGTGGCTCCATCACCACGGATCGCCCTTTCCAACATGCCCTGGACTGCATAGCTCAAAGATGGGAATGTAATTTTCCCATGTGGGCCCCACCTACTGGAGGAGTTTTGACTCTAATACCATTTTTTAACACTCGGGCCCACTGCAGAAGTCTCAGGAATGACGACTAGCCTCACAGACCACCACTAGCCTAAATTGTGCACTTTTTCCTCATCCCAGTATTACTCCAAGTTGAGCACATTTAACTATGGAGTTATTTAGAGATGGGATCCTAGAAAAGGAGATGCACCTTCATGGTATGGGTGGGCCAATCATTCGTTTTAAGATCATTGTACCTGAGGCCTCAAATCCTATGATGTTAGAACTGGGTTACTGGTGTTCATCCTTCACCCTTTGGCATGTCTAGAAACTGGCCACATGCACCTCTATATCCTTTTTCATTCCATGCCTTCAAGGTACTACTACAAACCTCAACCCTTCTTGGTAATACATGAGTGTACAGTGACTTAGAATCATGAGCCTCTTGCATGTCACGATTCTTCAAGGGTGAAACCTCAGAAACCCTAAAACACTATAGCAATGGATTTCTCCACCTACTATTCCTGAGAGGTGTAGTTGAGGTTCCTCTAAAAAACCTTTTATCTCATCAAATTCTAGGCTAACCGGGAAACCACTAACTCAATCGACATGTATGATTGTATCTGGATGATAGTCACACATGTCTCCTCTTCCAACAATTGTAGGGTCCACCTATCAACCACTTCCAGCCTCTCCACTGGCTAAACAAGACAATTGTATACCCGATATGTGTCTTGGTTAAGAGTATCTGTTATGACATTAGCTTCCTTATGTGCTAGGCGATGGTGAAGACATAACCTTCATATACTCCACTCATCCACTTTGTCTTGGGTTTAGGTATGTCTGAGTCAGGAAAACTTCAAGCTCCTGCATCCATCATCTCGATTATCAAACCCAAACTTTAACTCATAAAATCCAAATTGTTGTTGAAGAGTATGTCCTCATATGATGATTACCTTACCTCATCTATGTCTTCATACCATCTATCCAAAATATTTTCAAAAAGGGTGTGGTACTTCCTCTATCCTCAAGCATCATAGAAAGGTTTCAACTCATATCACCTTTATTCTTAGTCTATGGCATGCATTTTGTCTCATCTCTCAAACCCATAACAAGATGAAATAAACATTTGGTTGCAGTCCAAATACATTGTTCATCCCATTCTAGGAGTAGACATGATGCATTACACATCACCATTACACTTTCCAGTCTGATTTGAAACATACTTCTCATGACTCCACACCATGAACATCTCAATTTTGTGTCTACACCCATGGGAAGACTTTTCCCATCACATTTGGGTCTTATCATCACTCTTATGTACAATCCTTAGTTACCTCAAGGTCTCTAGGGTGCCGACACTTTTAGGGTGATCTTACCCTTATGCATCTAGGGAGTGCCTCTCACAATTACCCCTTAGTCCCCATGAACTCATGAAGGTGGTCAACCTCCTAACCCATGGTCCTCGGGTAATGGTAGATGTTACCTCTAGACCCTACGTTCTTGTGCATCCAGGGAATAGACAACTCCTACTCCCATCAGTCTAATTCCCTCCTTGACCTTAGTATTGACTTTGGATTATATCATAGAACATCTCATTCTTGAATCCTCACCCGAATCTCCATCATCTCTATGGGCACTCATGGTTAACCTTACATCCCTTCATCAGAATCATGGTGACCTACCTAACTCGATCTGGCCCCATACAAATTACCTCTATGGTAACATATCCTCATGTCCCCCTTAGAGATGGTAACCCATGGGTCTATGGATTCATTCTTCTACTAAGTTCTCTTACACTTAGATCATCATCTCTTATAAGTGACCTCTTAAGGTCACCTAAAACCTAAACAAGAATTGGTGCTCACCCCAACATGAAGGGTCCCTTCCCAGGATAGGAGAAAACTATCACTTGATAGTAACAGAGGCCACAAACGTCCTTGCATCCAAAGCATGTTTCATCATGTATATGCATAGCTTCTATCTCGATACCTATGCCCATGGCTAGCAAGAATACATCCTATTAAACCATTTCAAAGTTTCTTGTTATTTCATACTTGTTCATCATTCTTCAAGGTTGGACCAAAAAGATACATACATATCTCACCAACTTGTGTGAGTGGTTCATCAATTATATATCTCTTCTCAAGTGGGATTTCCTTTCATTCCAACACATGAGGATGCCATGATTAAATCCTACGAACTCACTCCAACCTAGTGAGCATCATGTGCACTAGGTACTGCTACTTCCTCTCTTTGGTCTAGGAACCCCAGGTTCACCTCTTATTCATCAGTTGTCTAATTGCATGCTTGACTGTTCAAACATAAACCAACTTATACAAGATATAGAATATACCTCCTTAGAGTCCTACACAGGGACAACCACTAGATGCTACGCCTCACCACATGTTACCAAATGATACCTCTTCAGGGTCAATGGAACTCTCTATCCTACACCTACAAGGTACGCACTCATATCATCTATACATTTGTTTAGGAAGCCTCTTTCTCCTTTCTAGGGTTTGGTTCCTCTAAAGGAATCCAAGATACAACTAGCCTCTAAGGATCATGCATGAGGAAACCACATACCTCTACTTAGGGTCATCTATTCTAGGTCACATCATACAATACCTCCACATGGATCCTCATATCTCAGAGTCTAGGTATCCAACCTCCTTCATCTGGGTCTCACTCTCTCCCTATAACTTGCCTAAAACTGAAGGACCCTAAGATACACATCCTCCCTTCCCTGGGTGAAAAGTACAATCAAAACTTATGTATGGTCAAGATCATCAAAAAGTCTCTGTGTTTATATTTTTCATTATACTTATCTCATAAAAAATAGGCATAACCCCTCTTTCTCGAGACTAAATCTTGTTACCAACCTTGATGTCTCTCACTCCTATGTAGGTGCATGCCTCTTTCTTGCTCATATATGCTTCTTCGGGTTCCTATTTGGTCACCACTAACCTTCTCAATGAGGGAGCCTTCCCTCACCCTTAAGAGGCACCTCCCACCCAAGGTCGGGTCACTAGCAGCACTAAGGGTCAAACAACCACTCACACTCTATGCTTCCCATGTGTATCTCAAAACTCTACTTAAAGAATGCAAGCCCAACCCATGTACTTGCATGCATGGTCAACTATGGCATCCAACTCATCATGTCTTCTATTTCTCTATCCACCGCTTATGGTTTTGGGTTGAGCATCATCCTCAAAGGATACATATGGTCTCTTCCTCTTCCTAGAGGCTTCTTCCTCCAAGGCTATACTTCTCCTCATCCTACGAGATGGTCTAAACTCAATGTTCTCCTGATTGCATGACAACACAGTCCATGCAGCCTAAGCATGTAACTAAACTCAGTCCAAGTTTCATCATTTAGACTTATGTCCGTGACATCTTTCTTACATATTTTTATTATTTGGTGGAGGATTCCTTAATCCTTATTATTCTTAACCCCAAAACTCAAGAGGGGGTTATGAGAGACAAAACCCTAAGCTCTTACAGTTTCTCTATGAAAAGGGTAGAGAAGGGATGAAAATAGATGAGAAGACCTAGAGGTATCTTATTTTGAGTTGAATCCTCATATTTTTGCTAGACAGACACAGATTTCGGGAGTCCTCATACACTGAATACTAGGGCGGAGGAAAATCTAACCAGTCCTCAGATTGTGATCCTTTTCTAGACACCCCCATCTTTGGAAAATCCTCTAAAAACACCCTTGGGTTCTGGAGAGTTTGTAAAATTTAATAATTGTTAGAGATTATATGGAAAACCATGTCCCAATACCAATTGTAATGACCCCACTCTTTAGTAACCCCAAGTTAAGGAAGACCAAGAAGCTAGAGCCGCTATCCCAAAACAGGATTCATGGTTTTTCAATTAATCAAAAATAATTAATAAATTCTACCAGAGACTAAGCTTAAAGCAGTATAATTTTTTTACTTTTCACATACCTTTCAAAAATAGGAGTTTGAAAATTTACCCAATGTACAGTTCTATCTAACTAAATCTTCCAATATTTATTTAGCTTTATTCTTCAAATGACACTTTTATTGTTTGTCCACTTTCAAGTACTCCTAAAACTCTGACAAACAAAACATCAGTTAGTATAATGAATATACTGGTATATGGTGGCAACCAACATATTTCATAACAATCCATTCACATCAAATATTGGTGAACAATCAAAGATTACGTTTTCATTATAACATCCTAACCATTTGGGTACCTTCTCCATCCTTAGTTGGGTACCTTGTGGGTCACTTCTCTAGGTGCCCTATAGCCTTCCCATCTAGGGCTTGAGCACTTTGACCTTCCCTCCATGGCTTGGTCCTCATAAATCTTAAATCATAAATCCAGGGATGATATGTAGGTTTGGGAAAGTCGTAAGAAATTATATTGTGATAATCATATCCACTTTATAGATAGTAAGAGATAAAGTCAATCCAACATTTAATTTCAAGCAATCAGTAAACTTCATAAATCGCCATGAAACTAAAGTAAGTAACCATAGTGTAACCACATACCTGATTTGGAGATCTCAAAGAAACAAGCAACTATCCAATCCAATCAGGCAATTCAATCAACCAATCAAGCAAAACACACAAGCAGTCTGAATCCTTAAAAGCATATACTACCTATTCATTACATACTCACCATAAACTCTTTTATTGACTTGGGAATCCCTTCTAGGGTTTCTAGGTTGATTTAGGGTTTCCTTAGGGTTTCTTAGATCTATTTCTCAATCTTTACCTTTTTAGGTCAACAAACCCTAAAACAAATTTTCTATGCACAAAAATCCTAATTACATAAATTATCCCTATTGAGGGTCTTTATTCACAAATTAGCGTAGGATCGTCATATCTCTATCTTATTCATGAATTTTCAAAATAAAAACCATTAATTGTTATAATCACCTAAGTTAGGGTTTCTAAGCCAATGAATGCACTTTTACACATGAAACCTAAATTAAACCAATTTAGCACAAAGATTATCTTTTTAGATCTAAATCTTCCTTTCATTAACAATAGGTTAATATTGGCTTTAAAGTATCCAAAGAACTTTACCAAATCTCATTAATATCAAAATTAGGGTTGTCCATTTATGAATGCATTAAAGGTGCCAACTTTATATACTTTTCGAATTTCAGGAATAATAAAGCTTTAATTATATTTTAAATGGATTCCTTGCATTTTTTTGATCAAAAATCATATATTACTTGCTATCATCGGAGTTACAAATAATTTATTAGATTTATTATAAAATTACCTTTAATGATTCCCCTATTTCACTATTTCTCGCACATCGGCACAATGGATGGTCAGCCCACCCATTGACATTCATCCTTGTAGCTTTGGACCCTTACGCGAAGGCTCCTTAGGCTCAGTCCTTCTCTTCCAGATTCATAGGTCCTCTGATACCCCCCATCGATGGTCAGGGTTGGTTGTTCCATGAGCTGACGATAGAACTGGAATAGGGCATCTTTGCCTATGGCCAATGGCCCATACGGGGCACCGTGAGAGAGTTCTAGGATTCCCTATCACATGCTCTAGCCTCTACGAGGGGTTCATGCCTCTATTTATATAGTGTATGATCAATAGGCTCGATTTGGCTTCAGTGGAGTTTGACTCTAGTATGTATATTGGGTACAACCCAATCCCTCACACAAATGGCAGAAATAGGGGGTCTTTTAGTTTGGATTGGTCTCCTGAAACTATTGGTGCAATTCCTAGACTTGCACATTGATTGTGTGTAGAGGAAATTGATTGGGAACTTTCCACTTATTTTTCGCCTTTCTCGATCCTAATCGAGATGGGTGAAGGTACAACCACTGTTGGATCTCAGATAGAACAACTTTCATGCCACACGCAAAAAAAATCTAGAAAATAGCCTAAATTGATTTGGAAAATAATCATGACATTTAATGTTATCCTCTTCACTTTAGGAAACTTACAAATTCATATATCCTAATTTGCTTAACTTTTAATCCCAAATTTTAAAGGAAAATCCATAATGACTTACACTACTTGTGTGCCAAGTTTTTACTAAAATTCGAAGTAAAAGAGACTTTTCTTCATATGCAAGTTATCACTTAAAAAGGCATATTTTATTCATATTTTCTCTCTCTTTCCCTTCTATTTCCTTTATTTTGATCCCTTTTCCATTATTAACCAAGTGGATTCGAAACCTAATCCATTTAGGTTATTCACACTACTTTTTAGAAAATTCCACATGGTTCTCATCATTATCTTGATTTCTTATCCTTTTTATGCATTATTAGATTTCCTTTAACTTTTCTTTCCTTTTTATCACATTGGACTCACTTCTCAATCGGGTCCACGAAATCATATATCTAAAGGAAACAGTATCAAATAAATCCATTCATTACACATAAATCATACAATTTTCATAATCATACTTTTTATTGGAGATATTGCATTTCAAACCATATAAGCCCAAAAATTGGGGATGTAATAATGAAAATCACCCACATGCACTCATATTCTTGGCCTCCTCTATGATTTCCCTCCCCTTTATCTAGTAGGATTCTTTGAGGATGAAATATTCTAATTGATATATATATGGCTAAAAGAATTATGTACCTAAGTACATGTATCTTATATGTACCCATCTTCATATTTTATGGTGGCACAACTATATTGAACAATTTAACCTTATAGATGTTATGTATACCCCTTAGAAAACATGTGTATCAAAAATCATCTCAATCTGAAAATCCTACATTATCTAATAGATGAAGATACATATTTTTTAATCAATGGTAAGTTGTTGAAATTTCAGAAATATTGAATGATATATTGCTATATCTCTTGATTTATACAAGATATGATTATGATCTTTTAAATAATTCTAATCTAAAAATGTGCATTCAATCCATATGGATGGATTTAACTAATAGACTCCACATATACTATTTTAATGGCCGGTACATATAACATACATGTACCAGTTGGTATAAATATATATATATATATATATATATATATATATATATATATATATATATATATATATATATATATATATATATATATATATATATATATATATCTGTGTGTGTGTATGTGTGTGTGTGTGTTTGTGTGTTTGTGTTTGTGTGTGTGTGTGTGAGTGAGTTGATTGTTTATCCATACCATACATGGAGTGAAAACTGAATTTTAGCCCATAAGGAACTCAGTTTAGGATACTCCATCGACCGACACATTGGAATCCCAAAACATGGATTTTCTTCTTCAAGGAACAAATTAGGCATTTCATAACCTGAAGTGGTAGTATCACCTTCTATCAACATGCATCGAATACCAACTCACCCTGATGTGGTTGCAACAATTAGGGAATGGAAACACATTGATCAAACAATCAAGTCTATGTGGATGCATTGTCCTATGCACTTGGACTGAAGTAGTGGAATCATCATGATCTTTCATCCCAAAGAGGACCACCCATGGTTCAAAGTAAACCCAGTGACCAATCTACTTGTATTCGTTAGTTCGACTAATGCAACCAGTAAGGTATCTATTTTCAAATATATGGAAATTTTGAACATTCCACACAACCAAAATTTGAGTATATGCTATTCAAACTTTTGAAACTAAATGTATGTATAATGAAAACACATGAATATATTTTTTAAATAATTCAAAATAAATCCATAATATATTTAATAAATAATCAAACCAAGGAAAAGAAAAGCTAAATAAAATCCAAGAGTGTTTTGGAGTTTCAATTACTTTGTCATAATGGTTCACACATATGTTTTTAAGGCAACTAAATAATGATTAAAAACAAAGCAATGGTTCTGTCCTTATAGGAAAAATGATAAACCAACACTTCACACTACCTTAGTGTGTATAGTCAAGGAAAATGTGGCCATGATATTATGTAAGACAATTCTAATACAACTAGGATAGGTGAGAGGATCATTGCAACCTGTTATGAAGTGATATTGCTCAAGGATTGAAGAGTATGAACCACAATTTTGATTTGTGTTTAGATTCATAGTTTGGGTTAGAATTCAAGAAAAAATGTTAACTAAGACCTTGAACTAAACAAATCTTCTAGCTTTCAAGATGACCATATATTTTGAATCATTGTCATAGAAAATTTTATTTTGTGTTAGGATACCAATAACAATATATCCCTAGACTTCCAAACAATGTGGTTCAGATGAGATAAGCTTGATTTTAGTGAAACAATTTGAAAGACAACTGCAATCCTATCAAAAGAGAAGGAATTAACTTTTCAAATCAAGATGATTTAAAAAATATATTTATAGTACATCCTAGATCACGATTACTACCATGATAAGTTGATTTCAAGAAACAATTCTAAATTTATTAACTACCAACCAATCAAGTGACAAACATATATAAAAGAAATGATTATAGAATTACAAAAGAGATAGATCAACATCCTTGTATCAGGTGATTAAATGATGTGAACATGATTGTTGTAAAAAAACAAACAATCGCCTACAACTAACCTTAAAACTAGAACTAGCTTAATAGTTAGACTATTGAACTTTATAACCGTGCCAAAAGGCCGATTAAGCATTTAAATCAAATTAAGTAATAAAATCATAAGTTAGATCATTGATGTCTTAATCTAGTTAGAAAAGACAATGTGAGTTAAGTCAACTATATTTATAGGCCTTTTAAAACCTCTTGACTGGTTTGACAACATCATGTATTGACAAGAAATTCATTTTAAAGTAATAATGCTCTAGAGAGGGAAATGAGATGCATAGTATGGGGTAGACCTATATTCACTCTATATGAAATGAGGATACAAAATAGGAGATCTGTGGTATATGATGATGGGACTATTTGTAGTTTTATATGGATTAGTGAACAAGGGCGACATTTTAGAATTTTTAGAAATGAAACTAGCTTAATCTCGAGTGTGGTTAGGAATGGTGAGTGATAATGACTCACAAATTTCCACCACTTTTTGGTCCTTTTCTATATAGGATTTTCTGAATAATCCACATCATAGGTATTTCGATCTAGGGCGACCCACTAGGTGTGATCCCCTAGGAAGATATAATCAGTTCTAGTTTGATTTCTTAATTTGCTTTATTTTATTTGGTTTTGTTCTCCCCTAGGAAGATATAATCAGTTCTAGTTTGATTTCTTAATTTGCTTTATTTTATTTGGTTTTATTCTCTATATTTTCATTTTCATTACAAGAATTGATCTTTCACGTGTTTCATTTAGGAATTAGAATCACAACCTAAAGATAAGAGAGAATAGAGTTGTTGTCTAATTCTTCTATTTTTGCTTTACCCACTTCTTTGGATAGTGGTAAAAATTTTCAAAGATATAATTCACTAGGTTTCAAATAAATCTAATTTTCATATATAGATTTAGGTAAATTTATTTCAATAGTTGATACTTCAATGATGTAGTTTACTAGATGAAACTCACAAAAAGATCAAATGATGTCCAGAACCACACATAGAATGGTCAAAATGGGATCACGGTGTAGGCCAACAACAACATGTGCATTTTTATAAACAATTTCTTACATTTAGTTAACCAACTATGTTTTCTTTAGCATTTCCAAAAAATATCATCAAGGAATATTTCGTCTTGTTTAGTGGAGAAAAGTATCCTTTCACTCATGCCATGTGGTTGAAGAATTCACTATCAACAAACCATTTAGAAGTTTACTACTAATAAGAAAGGAAAGATCATATTTAATTATTAGGTTCTAGTTTTAGCTTGGAACCCTAATATTATTGTTCTTAGATCCAATTTTGATAAAATTGGCTCAAGATTTTTATTTTTTGTAAAACAAAATTAATTTATGTGAAAAATAATACTTCTAAAATCAAAACATCGCCTGAACAAGTTGATAATTTCATAAAGTTAAATTATGATAAAGCTTTAAATAGTTATATTCTAGAAAAATTGATTGTTTAAATAAAAGTATTATTCATTATCACTTCATGTGGGAATTATGATGATATATAACCATAGAACATTTATATGACTTCTAACTTAGTATCCATCTATTTGATATTGAAGAAATATAGGAAAGTATAAAATATGTGATTGTTCACTATAGACATTATAGAAATGAGTTTCTTCATGGTGCTAATACTTTTCCAAAAATAGGGGCATGGATAAACTTTTCTCTAGGAAACCTTAGACCTATCCAATACTTCTTGTTTGACCAATATTTGGTGGACAACTGGATTTTCAACATCCCATGCTAGCCTATATTGATCAGTTTTTACTTACTATGTTAAGTGATTACAATTTTGTCATAAAATAAATTCAAAATATGTTTTTCTCATTCAAACATAAATCTTTTGTCAAAAAAAAACCCAATTCAAAAATATAAATCATGATTTTTTATTTTCTTTTTGGAATGACTATTTTCACATAACATTATATATTTACAACATTCTCAATGGTTTAAAATAGTGGTTTCTTCCATTTTAGGTTGCAAAAGTATTTGGTAGACGAAGTAAAAAGAAGGTAACTAAAAAACATATAATTAGTGGAATGTGATCATCCTAGGGTTCAGAGGAAGATGAAGATGCCATAATGGAAGCTGGGGATGTATCTGTCACCCCCCAACTCCATCCCCACCATTATGATACAAGAAATCTGAGAATGTCCATATGAGCATTGTCATCAATGAAATCAGATCAGGCATAAATCTTGAAATCTCTCAACATATATGTGAAGTACCAATCTTATTTAGAGAAAAGCATCTATGATGCATCCAAACAATTCTAGGATGCATCCATGCCTATCAAAATTCGACCTACAAAAGATGCAACTCCTCTCGTGCTCAACCAGACAATGGCCCATGCCAATTCTTCATACCAAACAAAACAATATCCTTGATGTCTGATTTCCTACAAGGACATAGCCAGTGGGGTTGTCGGACCCTCTACTCCATCAATCTGGGGGTTTGAAGCCATGGATGTTCAACCCATAAAATAAGAATTAACTTGTAACATCCCAACTTTCATGGACAACATTTAAAATTTTTAATGTGGTTTTCCTAATTGGAGTTTTCTATGGACTTAATGCACCAATAAAAAAGCAAAAGAAATGAATAAGCACTCAAAATACCTTTTTCGTGAATAATGTTTTTCAATTAACTTGAAAAATGAAAATGATATGTTTTCCTTCTTCTATCAAAGACGTTCTAAAGAAATGAAAGATAAAGGCAAGAGACATGGAATCTAATAAATAAGTAGAAGACTATTTATCATAATAAATAATAGCATTAATCTCTCTCTTCTCTTTGGATTACAAAAATAATGATAAAATGTCCCTATGAACCAATTTTGAAAATATAAGATAAGTTACTCACTTGAACAAACAATAAATGACTTTCTCTTTTCTTTACATTTAAAGGAAATAGCTTTATCTTTTCTTTATCTATCTCCACAAGAAAAATAAAATAAAAAAGCATGATGTTATGAGATATAAATTTTGAGTGGAAGATATTTGTTTATCTCAAAATTCCTCTTAATGAATCACAAAGGAACGTTTCCCCACAATTATAAAATCTATTAATTCATCAAAATTAAGTTAAATGACCAACATGGGAATTTTGAGCAAAAGATGCAAAAAACTCAACCTTTATTGCTTTGAAAGGGTCAAGACTATCTTTTTATCCTATGATCCAAATTTTGGATCAAATTGACTTTGTTTGACACTTTAAATCAATTACAAAAGATGTCCATAAAGTTCTAATAGGATTTAATTATGAAAAACATTAAATGCAATGGATGCAACCTATAGTCCCAAATTAATTAATTGTCAAGCCTCTTTCCTTTTTCTTTGGCATGATGTATCCTTCGTTCATAGTGGATCCAACATTCATTGAACCATATCCTACCTCTGTTTTATCCACTGGTGCAAACACAGTAATAGGGTGAATCTTTGTTGACCACTCTCTTCCTTGTCTCAGCATCTCTTCTCAATTTCCTTGAGTAGCATGTTTGTTTCCCTATTCTAATGAGTCATAGCTTTCCGTACATATATATATATATATATATATATATATATATATATATATATATATATATATATATATATATATATATATATATATAATATATATGTATAGAGAGAGAGAGATGAAATGCCCAATATAGGGATTCCTCCTCCACCAACGTTCGATTACTAAGGCTAGTAGAGGTTTCCTTGTGCCTATATAAGAAATTGGAATCCACCTCCGACCTTCACCCTTCTCTCCTCCACATTCAATTTCCCTTCCTAGACCCCCAAACTCGTGGATCTTCTCGAGCTTCAACTGATCTGAATTCTACTTTGTCCCTATATCCTGCATGCCCTTTGGTGCAAATGATGCATTGGTAAGCATCATGTTATAACCCCAATTTTTGGGTTCAATTGGTGAGAAATGTAAAATCTCATATTAAAGATAATTGAACAAATAATGATATGATTTGTTTTGAATAAATGGATTCCATTCACAACAGCCTTGATTGGTTGTTTTGTGGGCTTTATTGGCTATTGGGCCCAATAAAAAGGAATTTCAATTGATTAATGAATAATTGAGAATTTGAGAAAATAAATATGTGGAAACCTCTAGAAGGCAAACTAATGTAATCTTAGGATGGATTTCGTGCCTCTTAGGTTCCTTGGGTTCCAAGGAATCCAAGATTGTGAAGAAAAGGCAATAATAAAAGAAAAGATCAATTAAATATTTATTTGTTAAGAAAGAAATTGAAAATAATGGTAAAATGTGGAAAATAAGTGAAAAGAAGTATAATCGAGTTATCCTTGGTGGAATTTCGTATCCCAAGGATTTATAATGATAAAAGGAATACCAATGAGGAAACTAAAAGAGAAATAAAGAGAAATCTTCAAAAAGAGATATTTTAATAAAGAAAATGTAAGATAATAAGAAAAGGGATGAAAGATAAGGAACAAGGCTAAGGAAATATTCCCAAGAGGGGATTTCGAGCCATTAAGGTTCCTTGGGGTTTAAGGAACTTAGAATAATAATTTAATAGCAAGAGAAAGGGGAAATATGTGAGAAATATAAATATAATAAGTGATATCTTTCACTTAATGAAAAGGAACGTTTCTTTTGGGTCATGAGCCCAATTTTGGAAGAAAGGTAGGTTAACTCATTATGGACTTTCCTTAAAATTTTGGGATTAAATGGAGCCACAGTTTGAGAGTTATGATTTTTCCAAAATTATCCTAAAATGAAAAGGATTTCCCTTAAAATAGAAACCAATTTTTTTTTCTATTTTGGGCGCGAGTGATATGGATCTGATGAGATAATTTTAAGTCACATTTATAGACTTGTTTTATTTGTATTTTATGCATTTATTAGTCATTTTGGTGGTTAATATTGCATAATTCATTTACTTTGGTATATGATCATTTTCTATGCCAAATCTCCCTTATTTCAGTATTTTGAGTATAAATTATTACAAGAATATGTTTTGTTTCGGCTTATGTGGTTTCATGTTGTAATTTTAGGAAAAACAAGTATCTGCTGCTGTCATTACCATCGAAAGTGGTCGATACCATCGACACGACCACACGTTTCCAGCCGCAAGGAGCATCACACAGTCGATATTATCGACCTTAAAGTCGATACTTTGGACACGAGGAACTTCAGCGACGGAAAAAGACAAAACTAACGCCTAAGAGAGTCGATACCATCGACCCATGTCGATGGTATCGAGCTAGCATCAGGCGCAACAACGAAGAGAAAAGAAGAATTGCCAATACTGCACAAGGTCGATACCATCGACCTGTGTCGATGGTATCGACACTGTCAGATACAAGTTTTCTTTAGATCGATCTAAATCAGATAGTTGTGATATTTTGGCGACCTAACTCGGTGATTATACCTAATGATAGCGGCCAAGAGGAACGAATCACGTCATTAGCCAATGCACACGTCCCGAGAAGGTGTGGAGAGAAGAATAGAGCCCAGAAGCATGCCCCAGCCGTTCCGGACGCCGAAGAAGACATTTTCCACCATCGAAAGGCGGGAGAACGTGTATTCTATGCCAAGGAGCGCTTGGATCTTCTCCGTTCAAGGGTTTCACCACTCAATCACGTTTTTCTCCATGTTTCCCTTTTTCTCTACCACGTTTTGCTCTGAGATGAACATGCAGGGCTAATCCCCTTTGTCTTTAGGACCGGGAGAAGCCCGGGAAATCATTGTATGACAATTTTATCATAGTAATTCATCATTTATCTCTTAAATCTGTGGTATAATTTTATTTTCTCAATTATATTGTTATGCTTGATCACCGTAATAATAATCTAATGCCCTTAATTACTTTAAAAGAAGAATTAATGGTTGAAAAGAGATGGAATCTACATTAATTGACAAATCCCTTGAACAAGGTGGTGTAAGGTTAATGGTGGATACCGAGAGATCGACTCTAATGCACCTAGTTTAGGGTATAGGTTGCTACGACGGTAGAACCGACCTAGACATAGGTAGTGAATTGTACCACGACAGTGGGTAATTCTGATATCAGGCCACTACCCGGATAAAGAGATAAATCTGAGTGACTAAATAGAAATTCATACAATGAAAACCTGCGGTGAAACGACAATCCTAAAGATTCCCACTTGAATTGATTAAACTAAACATTTAATCGATTGCTTTTTTTTGCTTTATTTTATTTTCTTTTAATTTTACAACAACCTCCAACTTTTTAACCGGTCTAGCTAATTGCGAGTAGTTAGTAGTAGTCTCTGATAATTCATGTGTCCCTCAGTTCGACTCGGGCGTCACAAAGGCCTATATTACAGTGACGCGTACACTTGCGTTTCTACGCATGTAAAAAGTGTGTCAAGTTTTTGGCGTCGTTGCCGGGGACACGACAATTGTCGGCACTACGAGTGCTGCAAGCAGCCACTCTAGGCCATTTGTTTTTATTTTTATTAGTTTGAAATCATTTCAAAAATTCATAGTCTATTTTCTAATTTGTGTAATCGTCAAGCACTGTACTGAACTTAAATTTTTATTTTGCAGGTACTGTGCATGGTGCAGACGCGTAGCACCGACTACATGTGCCACGCACCAGAGGTTCCTTTGCCAGGACCAAAAGATGAGGAGGATTACAATCAAGACAATATGGAAGAAATATACTCAGAATCTGAACAGGAAGAGATGGAAGAGCCACAAACAATATGGGAGAAGATCAAGTCTTCTGCTTCATCTGCGTCGAAGGGGCCAATCAAGAAGCATGTGATCAATATTCTGACATACAAGATTGATCATGTGTTAATTAATTTGGTCAAGTCAAACGCATTCCATGGGCTCAAGAATGAAGATCCAATCACACATATAAGTCAATTCGTGAAAAACTGCAACATGGTCAAAATTGATAGGTTCCCATAGGATGTGCTCTACCTAAAGTTGTTCATGAGTTCTCTGGCAAGAACTGCACATGAGTGGTTGCACAACCTGGACGATGAATATGTGGAATCCTGGAACCACATGGTGGAGGTTTTCTTTGAAAGGTTCTCCCCACCCGAGAAGACCAATGACATGATCAGGAAGATCCACAACTTCACTCAGAAAGCAAGAGAGACCTACTCTAAGACCTAGGAAAAGTTTCAGATCATGCTTAGGTGATGCTCGCATCACGGGCTTGACAAGGAGACACAGGTAAAAATCTTCTATTTTGCTCTCTCCGAGCATGATAGAAGTAACCTCGATTCAGCAGGCTCGGGATTCTTCTTGAACAACACAGACACGAGGTGTTGGGAAATCCTTAAGAACATGGCCAAGAAGCAATCTTGGGGCGATAGGGACACCGTTGAGCACGTTCGAGTAGCAGGGGAGTCTAAAGCAATCAAGGAGCTGAATGAGAAGATGGACCTTCTCACGAAGAAACTGCTTGCAAAGGAGAATACCGAATCCGAGGATGATGCTCAAGTCAAATTCATGAGGCAGCAGCAAGGTTACAGAAATAACGATTACTCATGGAGGAAGGACAAGAAGTTCTCTTGGAAGGATCCGAATAACTTTTTGCAGGACCCCAATGCAAAACCCCAGCCAGTAGCAGAGGACAAGAGCATAGAGTTGCTCAACCGAGTGATAAAGCAAAATCAAGAATTAATGACTACTTTTGTCCAGCAGATAAAACAACAGGGGGAATTTATGAACCAGTTCGGGTAGACACTATAGAGCCATGGGGCTCAGATGAGGACAACAGAGACATCCATGGCACAAATGGCAGCCGAGATAGCCAATCTGAAGAAGCTGACGCACCAAGGTTTTCCGGGTAACACTAATATTCCAACAGGAAACCAAAAGGCGAAGGCCATCTTGCTAAGGAGTGGCAAGAAGCTGTTAAACCCCAGAGCCGATGAACTAAGCAAACCCCAAGAAGAAATCGAAGGTGAGGCCACTGAGGAGCTGCAAATACCAGTCACAGAATCAGTTGAAGATATAGCAGTGGATGCTACTGAAAATCCTATTGCAGATGAGGAGGAGACGCAGAAAAGGACACCATATGTACCACCCCATCAAAGGGCACAGGCTGTCCCGGTCCCATATCTGAATAGTAAAAAGGTAAGGAAAGTGGACGCTCAATTTAAAAAGTTTCTAGACAGTTTCTGAAAGCTTTCAGTCAACATCCCATTATTGGAAGTAATTGAGCAAATCCCTTCTTACGGCAAATTTCTGAAAGACATCATTACCAAGAAGAGGAAAATCCCAGACACAGAGGTTGTGGTGCTTAAGGAGTAGGTGAGTGCCTTCATCATGGGCACATTGCCACCAAAGAGGTAGGATCCGGGCTGCTTCAACATCTCATGTTACACTGGGATAGTGAAGTTTGGTGAAGTGCTATGTGACTCCGGGGCGAGCATAAACTTGATGCCCCTCTCTACATTCAAGAAGCTGGGATTAAAAGAGTCACGGCCGAGCAACATGACAATCCAACTGGCGGACAATTCTATGGTGAAGCCATACGGTATATGTGAAGATGTGTTGGTGAAGGTAGATCATTTTGTATTTCCAGCAGATTTTGTCGTAATGGAGATGCAAGATGAACAAGGCAATGAGCTACTACTCGGACGACCCTTCCAATCTACATCTGACATGATACTTGAGATGGGGAGAGGTCGTTTGACTTTGGGCATCACTGATGATTGCTTTGAGATGGTCATGCCTTCCAGCACCACGTCACCTAAAGCCAAGGAGCAGTGCCACACGGTAAAGTATTTTGATCACAATATCTCACTTTGTCTAGGGAAGCCATTTTTAGATATGGCTCATGTAATGACCAAGTTGGAAAAAGGGACATTCGATGTGGACATCATGGAGCAGACCAAGGTGGTATCCCTTAGCAAGGCTGTAGGTTTTCCGAGTGATGAGGAGGAGGACATTCCCCCTTCCACTTGAAATGAGGCCAAAGCAAATTCGGTTTTTGACGCATATCTAGAATTACCACTTGAAGCCTGTTTGGTCAATATCACACATGATTGGATGAGAAGCAAGTCACTGCAGGAGTGTGCCAAGATGCTTCAGGTGCTGCCGTGCTTCTATGCTAGGTACTATGAAGACCTTGCCGAACTCCCACCACCACTTCAGTCATCCTTAATCAACCCGCCCGATTCAGAATTGAAGTTGTTGCCACCACACTTGAAGTATGCATTTTTGGCTGAGGAAGAAAAGTTGCATGTGATTATATCGGCTTATCTGAGTGTCGAGGAGGAGGACCAGCTGCTTATTATGTTGAAGAACCACCGAGGAGCATTCGGGTGGTCGGTGGCAGATATCAAGGGGATCTCCCCTATATTGTGCCAGCACAATATTCGGCTCGAGGAGGGAGCTAAGCCGGTGATTCATCCACAATGTCGATTAAATCCCAGCATGATGGAGGTCGTCAAGAAGGAGGTGATTAAGCTCCTTTCTGTAGGTATCATCTATGCTATTTCTGACTCAACGTGGGTGAGTCCTATGCATGTAGTCCCTAAAAAGGGGGGAATCACAGTTACCCATAATCTTCTAAATGAACATTTCACCACGCACTTGGTAACCAGGTGGCGTGTTTGCATAGATTACTGTCGATTGAATGCCGCTACGCTTAAGGATCACTTTCCTCTTCCATTTATTGATAAAATTTTAGAGCATTTAGTCGGCCGATCGCATTTTTTTTTCTGGATGGTTATTCGGGGTACAATCAGATCTCAATTGATCCTAAGGACCAAGAGAAGTCCACCTTGACTTGTCCTTATGTAACATTTGCGTACCGCCGTATACCTTTTGGGTTATGTAATGCACCGGTGACCTTTCAGCATTGTATGCTCGCCATTTTTTCTGATATGGTAGAATGTTGTCTAGAAGTTTTTATGGATGATTTCTCTATCTATGGTGCATCTTTTGATGAGTGCCTTTACAATATGGATAAGGTCTTACAACATTGTGAGAACACACATTTGGTCCTCAATTGGGAGAAATGCCACATGATGGTGAGTGAAGGAATAGTGCTAGGACATAAAGTGTCTAGCAAAGGTTTGGAGGTAGACCCGGTAAAAATTGAAGTGATTTCCAAATTGCCCCCATCGAATTCGGTTAAAGGGGTACGAAGCTTTTTAGGTCACGCCAGTTTCTATCGTCATTTTATAAAAGATTTTTCTAAAATCGCCAAACCTTTATATGAGCTGTTAGAAAAGGATTTTGTTTTTTACTTTAATGAAAAATGTCTACATGCGTTCAATGTGCTTAAGGAAAAATTGATTTCCGCACTGGTTGTGCAAACACCGGATTGGACTAAGCCGTTTGAACTAATGTGTGATGCATCCGATTTCGCGGTTGGGGCTGTCTTGGGACAACGGGTGGATAATAAACCCGCTGTGATTTTCTATGCATCTAAAACTTTGAATGACGCCCAAGTCAATTACACGACTACCGAAAAAGAATTGCTTGTCGTTGTTTTCGCTTTTGAAAAATTTTGGCAAAATCTAGTTGGATCAAAAGTCATGGTATGGACGGACCACGCAGCCATTAAGTATTTGATCGAGAAAAAGGATGCCAAACCTAGATTGATTAGGTGGATCTTGCTTTTACAGGAATTTGATATTGAAATCAAGGATAAGGCGGGCATTGAAAATGTGGTCGCGGACCATTTGTCTAGGTTAGAGAGGGTTGATGAAAAGGATTTACACATACCCATTACCGAGACATTTCCGGACGAACAACTTTTGAAAGTGAAATCGAAAGACCCATGGTTTTCTTACATTGTTAACTATCTTGCTTGCAAAATCATCTCGGAGGATTGGACGTACCAAGAGAAGAAGAAATTTTTTCATTCTTTACGTTATTATTTCTGGGATGACCCTATTCTTTTGAAGCAATGCAGAGATGGTGTCTTACGTAGGTGTGTACCTGAGGAGGAATACGAAAGTGTTCTTAGCCATTGTCATATACTACCGATGGGGGGCCACCATGCAAGCTCTCACACTACAGCCAAAGTGCTTGAAAGTGGCCAATACTGGCCTACCTTGTTCAGGGATGCTTACGAGTTTGTGCGGCAATGTGATTCCTGCCAAAGGGCGGGTAACATTTCAAAAAGACAAGAGATGTCCCTTAATGTATTCCAGGAGGTTGAGGTATTTGACTTATAGGGCATAGATTTTATGGGACCCTTTATGTCCTCAAATTCTAATTTGTACATTCTTTTGGCTGTTGATTATGTGTCGAAGTGGGTAGAGGCAATACCCACAAGGACTAATGTTTATGCTGTAGTGTGCAGATTTGATAAAGAATATATTTTCTGCAGGTTTGGTGTACCAAGGATGATCATAAGTGATGGAGGTACACACTTCCGGAATCAAAAGTTCACGGCACAGTTGAGAAAGTACGGGGTCAAACACAACATTGGTACCCCGTACCACCCGCAAACTCAAGGACAAGTGGAGGTCTCCAATCGGGAGATTAAGAAGATCTTGGAGCGTACTATGGCTTCCACAAGGAAGAATTGGAGTACCCTACTACCGGATGCGTTGTGGGCATACAGGATGGCATTCAAGACACCTATAGGCACTACGCCTTTTAGGTTGGCTTATGGTCGGGCCTATCACTTACCGGTGGAACTGGAGCATAAAGCGCATTGGGCGCTGAGGAAGCTAAATATGAGTTATGATGAAGCGGGGAAGAAGAGGTTACTTGAACTCAATGAACTTGATGAGCTATGAATGAATGCATAGGAAAGCTTGCGGATCTTCAAGGAGCGCACAAAGTTGATTCACGATCTCCATATTCAAATGCGCATTTTCAAGAAAGCAGATTGTGTCGTATTGTTCAACTCCAGGCTGAAGATGCATCCCGAGAAGTTGAAATCCCGATGGAGTGGACCATTCATAGTAGAGGAGGTCAGACCACATGGCGTGATCCTGGTGCGTGATGGTGAAACCACATTCCTGGTCAATGGACAACGGTTGAAATTGTACTTTGGTGAAGATTACACAAGGAAAGTGAATGAGGTCAAACTCATTACACTTCCTGATGCATGAGGAGCTTCATGTCATCTAGCCTAAGATGTTAAATAAGGGCGCTTGTTGGGAGGCAACCCATCCATCGGTAGTTTAGTTTAGTTTCTTTCACATTCGTACTTTGGTTTGTTTTGACTTTGTTTTTAGTGTAAAAAAGGTACTGTGATCGTTTGGGTAATGTGCAGGACTGAGGCAGAGTCGATACCATCGACCCTTGATTCGATGGCATCGACCAGGGTATAGGTTGGCGACTACAGAAATCACTCTGCGTCGATACCATCGACGGCCTCGTCGATGGTATCGAGACACCAACAGGTTGATCATAAGAAGAGGTTGATAGTATTGACGTGGGTGTCGATACTCGTGAGATCTCTGGATATTTTCATAAGAAATCGTCTCAGAGAAGTCAATACCATCGACGGGCCTGTCGATGGTATCGACATAGTTACAATCAGAAGGCGACATCCGGCCTCGTGAGGGTGTTGCCCTAATCCAAAGTTGATACTATCGACTTGCATCGATACTATCGACGCGACATGTCACCGATCTGCGAGAGGAGATCAACGGCGATCGCTGCAACCAGAAAGTCGATCCGGTGGACGGGTCGATACCATCGACACATGTCGATAGTATCGACACATGTCGATAGTATCGACACGTCATCGATTCAGGTTCCCTCATCTAGCCATCGATGACTGTCGATACCAGTGACAGTACGGATTGTGCTACGCTTGTCGATACCATCGACCCACATCGATGGTATCGACGGGCACACAGCAGCGCCAACGTCAGTTATATAAGGGAGGGCTTGTCATCATATGACGTCACACCTTCAATGAGTTCTTCCTCTACTTGTGCCCTGCGTCCTCCAGAGCAATCCGAGCCCGACGACGAGCATCCAGGAGCACGTTCTTCATCGAGCAGAGATTTTCTTCTCCGACCTGCACCGAGCTCCTTCTTCTACTTCTCTTTCTTCCGCAATCATGGTGCATGTTGCCGGTGCGTCTTCTTCACGCGCCAATTCGATGGACATTCCAGAATTTGTGCCTCCACCGACTGCATCGATTTCACGCCCGTGGATTGTTCATCTGTCCGTAGAGGTCAAGAATATCTACGAGGAAATCATGAAGAGGAAAATTGAGCCGACCCACTATGTTGAGCGGGAGATGATCTGCAACTTGGGGTTCGAGGCAAATCTGGCCTACGTTCTAAAGGGGCAGGCGAGACACACGGGCAGGATGCCCGATGAGCTGGAATACCATGTTGATGGCCAGCCATTCTTCAATGAATGGCCTACTTACAAGGAGCTAGTGGTGGAATTCATGGCGTCGATGGACGTCTGTGTCGTGCCAAACGACATCATCGCCACAGACCGTGAGTGGATAAAGGGTCGTGTGTCTTTCCGACTGTACAACAATGATTACACTTTTACACTCAGGCAGTTCAATAAGATCTACAATTGGAACCTTGGGCGAACTGACTACCGGCGACCAGACAACCGGAGTGACTACGACGCTATCTTCCCCGAGCTCGTGACAGTTCCACCGGGCAAATCAGTGAGCAACCACAACGTAGCGGTAGCAGACTTCGAGCATCTGTTCGTGCAGATTCTTCATCGGATGTTGTGTTCCACCCTATTTGGTAGGGGTGATCTGTCTCTTAGCAAATTCTAGGAGACATACTTGTTTTTCTTGCATAAACTCTTGAAGCGCCAACAGTGCAACTGGGGAGCATTCTTTCTGCAGCGGGTGTTGGCGGTAAAGTGGAGTACGCGGAAGGCTCCAATTCATTTTGGATGACTCATCACACCACTGGCGCACTATCTTGGGCTGAACTTCTCAACCTTGACTCCTCTCTCCAACAGAAGCAAGGTCAATTTGCAACATCTTCACCAATCAAACCTTATCTTGCTTCAGGATGCTTTAACTTATGCTGACTGCTATGTAAACCACGCATATCAAGAATGCTCGCTTCCCGACCCTGTCTTTCACATCGAGGGTGCTCAACATTTTTGATGGCCCATCATAGCCATTGTTGACTCCGATGAAGACGGTGGCGACAACAACAATAATGATGACGAGGCTGAAGAGGAAGTGGAGGCCTACACTCCTCTTCAGGCACGAGTAACACCTAGGAAGCGTCCTCACATGCATCTGGGTGCATCTTCATCTTCGCAGCCTCCGCCACCACCACCGCCCTCGCAGCCAAGCGAGGATGTTTATTCAATGCAAGGAATGTATGACATGCTGTAGGATATACAACAAACACAGCAGCACCATACAGCAGTGTACACCGGTGTTCAGGAGACCACGAACCGGTTACTTGACAATCAGAGGGCTATCTTTGAGAATGAGCGCCTCCTCCTCGACAACCAACAGCAGATTCATGACAGGTTGCATAGGACGGAGATGTAGCAGCAGCCCTTTTATGATCATTATTGGAGCTAGAACTACTTTGGGGGGTATCCACAACCTCCACCCATGCCCCAGTATGATCCGAGCTTTCAGGGGCAGTACCCATCTTGGGACCCCACGTCCCCACAGTACCCACCTCCGCCGGAAGAGTAAATTGGTATCTCTGTTCCAACCTATAAGATTGTTTTTGACTATGAGGCCATAGTCGAATTCAAGCTTAGGGGGGGAGTTGGAACAACTCTATCTTTTATTTTCTCAGTTTTTTTTAGTTCTATTTTGTTTGTTCTTGTCATTTATTTCTTGCAATCTTAGTTTGTTTGTGGGATCCACATTCTATCTAGTGTAATTGTGGATGTCTTAAGTCATGTGTCATCTCATTTTCTTGTACATGGGTTAAGGGTAAATAAAAAATTTGAGTGTTCGCAAGTTTGTGTTGTTCAACTTTGAGCACATAACTTAAGAAAATGATTGGTTTTGTCAACTCTTAAACAGAATATCATAATTGTACATTCCTCATGATTCATGAAAAGTGAACGGATTTGGTTGTGTGAGCCTAAACTAACCAAATGATAATGAGACTCTAATTTGAAGTAAGAGAGAGAAACCTCTTAACTACTACACAGGTCAGTAAGGAGGGACACATAATAATTTTCAAAGGTTCAGTCAATTAGTCTTGTGATCTTTCCACCTCATTGTTTTTCACAATCCACCATAAGAATTGGAAGTACATTACGGTTTTAATCTTTTTGATTTCATCTCATGAAAATAGGTCTGGCATAGCAACCACTTTCACATGTTTTGCATGAAAATAAAAAATTAGAATAGTTATACATGCACATTATTCTTAGGTGCCGCATTCATAATTCTTTTGCATAGAGCACATCATGTATCTTTTTTTTTAAGGGTGATTAACTTGTTCCATACCTTTTAAAGAATTCAAATCTTTGAGCTATTAAGAAAAAGTAAGCCCAACAAATTATTCAATGTCATTTGTGGATATAAGGGCCTGAAAAAAAAATGAAAAAATGAAAAAGAAAGAGAAATTATTGAGAAGCAAGTAGAATAAGAAGTAGAAAGGAACATAGTCTCACTCACATTTTAAGATGAGTAAGTACATGATGTAGCTCAGTTAGATATTCCATCTCATTTTGAGATGGGATGTTAGTGCATGCATCATTCCACCCAATCTTAGGCATTAGGGCATGTTCATGTGCAAATGCATCATTTAGGGCATTTTTGTTTTATGCATGTTGAAACCGTATAATGCTTCCATTTCTTCCATGAACCACATGTTGCTCAAATTGGTAGGCCATCGTGATTTTCTCCTCAATTGTGAATATCAGGAGAGTTGTTTCCATGTAGATGGTAGTTAGGGCGAGCAACGTAGTATAGGAGATCACAAGATGCACTAAGTCTGGACCGGTGAATTTTATTATGTTAACTGCCTTATATGATAGTGTTCATCACTTTTGAGGAGATATCTTTTATGGATGATTACTGTCGCCTTTAGGGTAATTAACATTCTGTGGTTAGTGAGGGCCGGAATGTGAATGTCCGGTGGGGATCATATGGTAATGTCGTTGTGATGCTCTGTTCTTTAGTTGACTCTGGCAATTCTATTATAAGGTTTAGTTGCTCGAGGGAGAGCAATGTTCAAGTTTAGGGGAGTTTGATGCGATGATTTTGAGTCGCATTTATAGACTTGTATTATTTGTGTTTTATGCATTTATTAGTCATTTTGGTGGTTAATATTGCATAATTCATTTACTTTGGTCTATGATCATTTTCTATGTCAAATCTCCCTTATTTCAGTATTTTGAGTATAAATTTTTACAAGAATATGTTTTGTTTCGGCTTATGAGATTTCGTGTTGTAATTTCAGGAAAAACAAGTATCTACTGCTGTCGATACCATCGACAGTGGTCGATAACATCGACACGAGCACATGTTGCCAGCCACAAGGAGCATCACATAGTCGATACTATCGACCTTAAAGTCGATACTATCGACACGAGGAGCTTCAGTGACGGAAAAAGACAAAACTGACGCCTAAGAGAGTCGATACCATCGACCTGCGTCGATGGTATCGAGCAAGCATCAAGCGCAGCAACGAAGAGAAAAGAAGAATTGCCGATACTGCACAAGGTCGATACCATCGACCTCTGTCGATGGTATCCACACCGTCAGATACAAGTTTGCTTTAGATCGATCTAAATCTGACGGTCGTGATATTTTGGCGACCTAACTCGGTGATTATACCTAATGACAGTGGCCAAGAGGAAGGAATCATGTCATTAGCCACTGCACACGTCCCTAGAAGGTGTGGAGAGAAGAACGGAGCCCAGAAGCACGCCCCAGCCATTCCGGACGCCGAAGAAGACGTTTTCCACCACCGAAAGGCGGGAGAACGCGTATTCTATGCCAAGGAGCGCTTGGATCTTCTCCGTTCAAGGGTTTCACCACTCAATCACGTTTTTCTCCATGTTTTCCTTTTTCTCTACCACGTTTTGCTCTGAGATGAACATGCGGGGCTAATCCCCTTTGTCTTTAGGACTGGGAGTAGCCCGAGAAATCATTGTATGACAATTTTATCATAGTAATTCATCATTTATCTCTTAAATCCGTGGTATAATTTCGTTTTCTCAATTATATTGTTATGCTTGATCATCATAATAATAATCTAATTCCCTTAATTACTTTGAAAGAAGAATTAATGGTTGAAAAGAGACAGAATCTACATTAATTGACAAATCCCTTAAACAAGGTGGTGTAAGGTTAATGGTGGATACCGAGAGATCGACTCTAATGCACCTAGTTTAGGGTATAGGTTGCTATGACGGTGGAACCGACCTAGACATAGGTAGTGAATTGTACCATGATAGTGGGAAATTCTGATATCAGACCACTACCCAGATAGAGAGATAAATCTGAGTGACTAAATAGAAATTCATACAATGAAAACCCGCGGTGAAACCGCAATCCTAAATATTCCCACTTGAATTGATTAAACTAAACATTTAATCGATTGCTTTGTTTTGCTTTATTTTATTTTCTTTTAATTTTACAACAACCTCCAACTTTGTAACCGGTCTAGCTGATTGCGAGTAGTTAGTAGTAGTCTCTGATAATTCACGTGTCCCTGAGTTTGACTCGGGCCTCACAAAGGCCTATATTACAGTGATGCGTACACTTGCGTTTCTACGCACGTAAAAAGTGTGTCAGGATCGTTGGATCCTAATCCAACAAAAGCCAAACATCTTCTAGTTCTCACTGGACTAGGAGTAGGCCGCCAGCAAAAGGATTTTTCCTTCGTTTTATCTCACGATATGATCATGGTGCAGACAAGGAAAGTCAATAGGTAGTTTCGGGAGGGTGTTCCACACCCAAATAACCTAAGTTTTAAGGGATTTTGAGGGTTCTAGAAAGAACGCCTAAATCCCATAGGGACAAGGCCTCGCGGCAGGTTGGGGAAGCCATCCCTAGACCCCCCCGCCTATATATAATGACCCATATCAATTCATTTTTCCCTCAAGAACCAGGAAGGAACCCTGCCCCGCTCCCTAATGCTCTGAGTTGAAGGGATCAATGCTCTTCGGTGAGCTCTCTATGCGGCACCGCCGCATGGCTTTCTGCTGGGTCAAGCAAGAACGAAGAATAGCAGCCCTTCGATCGAGATCTACCATGGATCTAGGGAGAGGATCAACGGCCCTGGCTGATTCGCGAGTTCCATTATACGGTAGTGGGCGCAAGTCATGTGGGCCACGCGATCGGGAGTGGTCTAATATATACCCGCGATCCAGCCGATGTCATTTTTCTGAACAACTCAGGTAATTCGCTTCTCTAACTAGAAAATCCTAAAAATGTCTTTTTCTTGCAAAAAGCGTAGTAATTAGTAGGAAGGTCCGATGAAGGAACTTAATACATTAAAGTTGATCATAAAAACATGAAGAACCCAATAAAAATATAGTTAGAGCCTGATTATGATTACAATTCAAAAAGTATATAAAGATGCTATCTTTAATAGTTTAATCAATGAAAAACCCTAACCTTTCGCGATTAATGGGTTAGAAATGAATTAAAGGGGTGTTTACAGCAGATATTAACCTGTTGTTAATGAAAGGGCATATTAGATCTAAAAGATGATCTTCATGCGTAATTTGATTAATTTAGGGTTCCATATACTTTATTGAACCTTGAACCCTAACATTGATAATTATAATACTTAATTATTTTAATTGGTCAAATCCATGTACAAAGTTGAGATATAATGGTTCTAATATATTTCGAGCATTAAAGTTCCTAATTTGTGGATGAATAACCTTAATATAGAAATTACAGTTTTTGAATGAATAAAGGTAGAAGTAATGATAAATAACGATCATATGTGTATTAGAGCATAATGAACTACGGATTGATGATAACCGAGCATAATGAAATTTTCACAGATTAAAAAGGATAAAAATGGTAGCTTCAAAGATAAGAGGCTTAACAGACTTATTTAATGGTTAATTATGCCCTCAATACGAAACTGAAAATTAGATGTTGAAATAATTAGGGTTTGAGTTCAATTGCGTTAAATTAGGGTTTAAAATAGTAAAAGATGAAGGGAAACCCTAATTGCAATGGAAACACTAAAAGTGGACTAGGAACCCTAGGAAGCGAGTTATATTTGATAGATCTTGATGACATGAGAAATAAAAGGAAACTACATAATTATTTCAAGATCTTGATATGTGTGCTTGCTTGCTTGGATTTCTTTCTTGAACGGAATGTTCTGTATCAAAATCATCCTGACAGGTATGTGGTTACGCTTATGAATGTCTCAAGTTAGCTTTCCGAGGTTTTCCGAAGTTTTTGTCGATGATTTAAAATAAACTGTTGGATGAATTTAGTTCATGCAAACTATAAAGTGGATATGACTATCGCATAATATATGTGCCTACTAGCTCAGATCATGGTCCCCTCTGTGGCTTAATAGTTGACCTAGTACATGGCTACCAATGAGGTAGGTCCATGAGGTCATTGGATGACTTAGTATATGGCTACCAATGAGGTAGGTCCATCAAGTCACATTGAGTTAGATATTGGGCTACTTTCGGGTAGTGCCATGTGACTCTATTACCCTAGGTATTGGCTACCTGTAAGGTAGGACCATGGGGGTAAGAATCTACTCATAAAAGAGGTAGCATACAAGTCCACCGTAGGGATAGCACATAGTTAAGGGATAAGTAAGGATTGAGTAGTATGGTTTAAAATGTAATCTTGGTTGTTAAATGATAATTGACTGATTACTTTGTTATCATAGTTGCACGATTATGGTTTCCCCCACATACCAGCTTCTTGCTGACCGACATTTTGTTTGTCGGCGTTTTAGGTATAAAAGAAAAGAACAAACAGTAAAGTGGCATCTGTGGAATTAAATGAAAATTAACGTGCACAGGAGGATTACTTAGATTAGTATCTTCATGGATAGAAGTTTAGAAATCCCAGTTTTTTTCAAAAGGTATGCAAAAGTTTTTATTTTTACCATATTTTAGTATAGTTGGTAGAGTTTGATAATTTTTATCGATTATTTATCGAACCTTTGATCCGGGTTATTGGTTAACGGCTCTAACCTTTCGGTCTCCCTTAATTGGGGGTTACCGGGAAGCGGGGTCATTACAATTGGTATCAGAGCATAGGTTCCTCAGTTAGTCTTTAATAATTATTAAATTTTACAAATTCTGTAGAACCCAAGGGAGTTATTAGAGGATTATCTGAAAGACAGAGGTGTCTAGAAAAGTATCACGACCGGGGGCTGGCAATATTTTTCTCCGCACCGCTAGTCAGAATACAAGGACTCCCAGATCCATGTGACTGCCTGGCCAAAGTCTTAGGGTATGAATTGAAATAAGATACCTTTAGGACTCTCTCATCTTGTTCATCCCCTCTCAACTCAAATCTTGTTAAGGACCTTAAGGATTAGGGTTTCCTCTCTTCTCCTCACCCTCTTGAGGTATGGTTAAGGTTGATAAGGATTAAGGAATCCTCCACCAAATTAATAAAAAGCATGTAAATAAGATGTCATGGACATAAGCTTAATAGAGTAAGCGTAAAGGAATAGATACATGCTTAGGTCGTATGACACAAGTTGTCGTTACCCTTAGGAGAGACCTGAGGATAGACCTCCTTGGCAGGAGGATGAGTAGAAGAAGTTAGTCTTGGAGGTAGAGATCTCCATTAAAAGTAGAGGCCTAGCACATCCTTTGAGGATGACGTTAACCCTAACCCTAAGTGAAGGTTGCAGAGAGAGATGACATGATGAGTTAGATTTCATTGTTGACCGAGTGTTTGGTTGGATATGCCTTTGGGATGCCTTAAGAGGTTAGATGACTTAGTACCTTTGGCGACCCAACCCTGGAGAGGGTCGTGCATGTTAGAACGAAGGATAGTTCTTGCATGGATGAGGTTAGAGGAGAACCTATAGAAACCCTATGGGCTTAGGCAAGTAGGGTATAGCTTGCACCCAAAGTGCGTTAGTAGTGCTGACAGTAGGATGAAACCTTAGAAAAGGAATCATAAAGGATGGCTTATGAGACAAGCATAAGGGGTTATGGATACTCTTGAGTAAACATAAGTTTAAACATAGGCTTCACCCAGGTAGAGGTATGCTTGTGAGCTTGATCCTTAATGGAGAGAGGACCTCTGGTGGTAAGGTGGGATGTGGAGTTAGCTCTAGAAAGAAAAAGCAGACTCAAGCAAGAAGTTTGGAAGCATAGATTCCAAGACATGAGGAACAGTGGGGAGTTGAGGATGATGCGACCTAAGTGGAGGATAGTGGTTGCCTCGATCCCTGGAGATGGATGATATCTTGGTATCCTTTAGAGGAACCAACCCTAAGGATAGAATGATGCTTCTTGAACCTATGTGCCTATGGTATAGGTGTTTACCTGCTAAGATGAGTCAAGGAATGCCTTAGACCCTAAGGAGGTTTAAGTAACCATATGTGAGGCTGTATACCTAGTGGGTTGGCCTGGAAGAGCCTCAACCCCAAAGTGTTACTCAAGTAGAAGGATCATGGAAGTACACGACATACCTTGGACATGCTTGATTCATGGTTAAGAGATTGAGCATGTAGTTGGACACCCAAAGGCGAACATAGGGTTCCTAGGCCTAAGAGGGGGAGTAGTGTATCCGATGCTCATGATGAGATTTGTGTCTCTATAGTGTCGAGCATGGGAACTCCTCATGTGTAGAGGTAAAAGAGAACCCCTTAAGTTAAGGGTATGTTGGATGAATCCCTCATAACTAAGTTGATCTAATATTGAGGAGAGAGAACAAGTATGACCTAGCAGGGTTTAATAGGTGGCCTACTTGTGCCTTAGTAGCTGTTGGGTTAGGCATGCTCATGACGGTTGTGACCTTGTTGTCAAGAGTTGTAGTTTCCTCCCATCCTGGGAGAGGGACCCTCTTGTAGAGGGTATACCAGTTTTGTTGGTAACCTAAAGAGGTCTCATAGGATCTTGAGAAGCTAAGTGAAAAGTACATGGTATGAGAATGAGCCAATAGACCCATACATAACTATCTCTATGTGCATGTGTATGTGTTACCATGGAGGTAACTGGTATGGGGCCTGACCAAGGTAGGCAGGTCGCCATGATCCCTATGAAAGGATGAAAGTCAGCCCATGAATGCAGAAAGAGAGATGATGAATGCTTGGGTAAGGTTCTAAGTTGAACATGTACTATAAGAGAATCCTAAGTCTATCCTAGGGTCAGGTAGGGATAAGACCGATGGAAGTAGGAATTGCCTAATTCCCTAGTTACACATGACCATAGGGTCGGGAGGTAATAGCTATCATTGTCTGAGGTCCATGGGTTAGGAGATTGATCACCTTCATGAACTCATGGGACCCAAAGGACAGATGAGTAGGGAACTCTCTGATGCATGAGGGAAGAGGGATGACCCCAAAAGTTCTGGCACCCTATAGACCTAGAGGTGATGACCAAGTATTGTGTTTGGACCAAATAGGTTCGAGACCAGTTCTCTATGGTAGTAACTTTGATATCATGAGGTTTGTGATATAGAGACATAAGTTGCATGTTTCAACTTAGAATTGAAGGTGTACTGGCGATGTGGGATATATCACCTCTACTCTTGAAATAGGAAGAAATTTGTGTTTAGACGGCCGCCAAATGCTTATTTCCTCTTGTTATGGGAGGGAGAGATGGGACAGTACACATGCCATACACCAAGGATAAAAGATGATGCGAGTTGGAACGTTGCTACGAGGAATGAGGACAGAGATGATAACATACCCTGGTGAAGTGAACGATACATGGATGGTTTACCTACGCTAAAGAGGAATAAGGTAGTTATCATATAAGGATGCTTTTAACATGAGCAGTGTGATATTTACAAAATATGCAAGGTTGAGTTTGATAACCATGACAATGAGCCCAAAGTTTCTTGATGAAGATAAACTTAGAGTTTGAGATGATAAGTGAAATACATGAAGGTATATGTCTTCCACATTACCTAATACCTAAGGATGTGAAGTGGTAATGGATACTTTAATTGGGATATAGCTTCCTAGTTTGGCCAGAGGCAAGGAGAGGTTGTTAGGCTAACCCTAAGACTGAGAAAGAAGATATGGTTGGTGAACACTCAGATGTAAAAAGATCTGTTGAACAAGTTAATGATTGTTTGGTTAGCCAGTATAGTCCTTGACGTATTGAAAGGATGGTTTAGAGCCTTAAATGCACTTCTCTGGAAGGGAATGTGATGAAACCCTAATTGGAATGGTTTAAGGTTTTTGAGGTATCAAGCTTGAGGAATCATAACAATGCAGGAGATCATGATACACCTTGGTACTACAAAGATAGTTAGTAGTATTGCATGTGGTATGTTTCCATGCATAACAGGAGGTGAAGGACGAACACCGGTAACCCAGTGTATCAATATAGAGGATAAAAGAGTCCCTGAGAGAGAATGGGAGTTCATCACTATGGATGTTGTGGTAAGTCTCCCTTTGACCAAGAAGGTCAAGATGCAATATGGGTTATGGTAGATCGCCTCACCTAGATAACATGAGAAAGAAGGGAGTACTGTCAAGAGATAGATTCTGTTGAACTACATAAGAGAGAGAGATGGTTTGACTACACCATGATATGAGTTCAAAAGTTCTTGAGTGTTATCTAGGGTTCGCTTCCATGAGCGGGAAGTAGAAACATACATAACTCGATGTTAGTATAGTTTATCACCCCTTACTAATGGTTAGTATGATCCAGACTAGAGGGTCTGATGAGAGCATGTGTACTTTGTTCAGGGTGATATCTAGAGACAGTTCTTGTCCTATGAAAGATGTGATGACAACCACCATAACCAGTATCGGGTTTTAAAGAAGCTCTATAAGGGAGGTTGTGTCGGGCACCACTTCAGTAAGGTGATGTTGGTGAAAGGACCATGTCATGGTTAGAAAAGGACCACAGTGGGTGTAGATGAAGTCACTTTGATCATGCAATGACTGAAAGGAGCCTAGAAGATGATGGGAGTCATGAGCAGATGCAAAGTAGACTGACATGCAGTTCACTGTGACATGAAAATCTGACCCCTCTAAGTTATAGCTAAGAGATCTGAGTCCCCGATACATGGGTCCATTTGAGATGGTTGGTAGAGAAGGTTATGTATAACCTTACCCCTCAGGATAAAGAAAGGTGTGATGAGTTCCAAGTGTCCAATTTAGAGCACTATGTCAGGTACCAGACCATGACCTAAACAATGAACCTAGTGAGCCCCAAGGGAGGCTGAAATGGCCTGAGTCACCTGTGCAGTTTATAGATGCCAGGATAAAAGAACTCAGAGAAAATAATATGCGATAATAAAGGTTCTTTGGAAGCACCATTGGTAAGGTAAAGCCACATAGGGGCCGTTGATGGACATGGAAAAGTCTTATCCTGAATTGTTTGTTTTGTTTGATTGAATTTTGAGGACAAAATTCCTATAAGAGGGGAAAGATGTTATAACCCCAATTTTTGGGTTCAATTGGTGAGAAATGTAATTTTTCATATTAAAGATAATTGAACAAATAATGATATGATTTGTTTTGAATAAATGGATTCCATTCACAATAGCCTTGATTGGTTGTTTTGTGGGATTTATTGGCTATTGGGCCCAATAAAAAGGAATTTTAATTGATTAATGAATAATTGAGAATTTGAGAAAAGAAATATGTGGAAACCTCTAGAAGGCAAAATAATGTAATCTAAGGATGGATTTCGTGCCTCTTAGGTTCCAAGGAATCCAAGATTGTGAAGAAAAGGCAATAATAAAAGAAAAGAACAATTAAATATTTCTTTGTTAAGAAAGAAATTGAAAATAATGGTAAAATGTGGAAAATAAGTGAAAAGAGGTATAATCGAGTTATCCTTGGTGGAATTTCGTATTCCAAGGATTTATAATGATAAAATGAATACCAATGAGGAAACTAAAAGTGAAATAAAGAGAAATCTTCAAAAAGAGATATTTTAATAAAGAAAAGGTAAGATAATAAGAAAAGGGATGAAAGATAAGGAACGAGGCTAAGGAAATATTCCCAGGAGGGGATTATGAGCCATTAAGGTTCCTTGGGGTTCAAGAAACTCAGAATAATAATTTAATAGCAAGAGAAAGGGGAAATATGTGAGAAATATAAATAGAATAAGTGATATATTTCACTTAATGAAAAGGAAAGTTTTCTTTTGGATTATGAGCCCAATTTTGGAGGAAAGGTAGATTAACTCATTATGGACTTTCCCTCAAAATTTGGGATTAAATGGCACCACGGTTTGAGAGTTATGATTTTTCCAAAATTATCCTAAAATGAAAAGGATTTCCCTTAAGATAATAACTAGTTTTTTTGCAGTTTTGGGCGCGAGCGATATGGATCGTTGGATCCTAATCCAACAAAAGTCGAACGTCTTCTAGGAGTAGGCCACCAGTAGAAGGATTTTTCCTTCGTTTTATCTCACGATATGATCATGGTGCAGATAAGGAAAGTTAATAGGCAGTTTCGGGAGGGTGTTTCACACCCAAATAACCTGAGTTTTAGGGGATTTTGAGTGTTCTAGAAAGAACGCCTAAATCCCATCGGGACAAGGCCTCGTGGTAGGTTGGGAAATCCATCCCTAGACCCCCCCCGCCTATATATAATGACCCATATCAATTCGTTTTGCCCTCAAGAACCAACAAGGAACCCTTCCCCGCTCCCTAATGCTATGAGTTGAAGGGATCAACTCTCTCCGGAGTGCTCTCTATGCGGTGCCACCGCATGGCTTTCTGCTGGGTCAAGCAAGAATGAAGAACAGTAGCCCTTCGATGGGGATCTATCATGGATCCAGGGCGAGGATCAACGGCCCTGGCTGATTCACGAGTTCCATTAGAGTGTAGTGGGCGCAAGTCCTGCGGGATGAGCAATCGGGAGTGGTCTAATATAGACCCGCGACCTAGCGGATGTCATTTTTCTAAACAACTCAGGTAATTCGCTTCTCTAACTGGAAAATCCTGAAAATGTCTTTTTCTTGCAAAAATCGTAGTAATTAGTCGGAAGGTCGGATGAAGGAACTTAATACATGAAAGTTGATCAGAAAAACATGAAGAACCCAACAAAAATATAATTAGAGCCTGATTCTGCTTACAATTCAAAAAGTATATAAAGATGCTATCTTTAATAGCTTAATCAATGAAAAACCCTAACCTTTGGCGATTAATGGGTTAGAAATGAATTAAAGGGGTGTTTAAAGCAGATATTAACCTATTGTTAATGAAAGGGCGTATTAGATCTAAAAGGATGATCTTCATGCGTAATTTGATTAATTTAGGTTTCCATATACTTTATTGAACCTTGAACCCTAACATTGATAATTATGATACTTAATGATTTTAATTGGTCAAATCCATGTACAAAGCTGAGATATAATGGTTGTAATATATTTTGAGCATTAAAGTTCCTAATTTGTGGATGAATAACCTTAATATAGAAATTACAGTTTTTGAATGAATAAAGGTAGAAGTAATGATAAATAATGATCATATGTGTATTAGAACATAATGAACTACAGATTGATGATAACTGAGCATAATGACTTTTTCATAGATTAAAAAGGATAAAAATGGTAGCTTCAAAGAAAAGAGGCATAACTGACTTATTTAATGGTTAATTATGCCCTCAATCCGAAACTGAGAATTAGATGTTGAAATAATTAGGGTTTGTGTTCAATTGCATTAAATTAGGGTTTAAAATAGTAAAAGATGAAGGGAAACCCTGATTGCAATGGAAACCCTAAAAGTGGACTAGGAACCCTAGGAAGCGAGTTAGATTTAATAGATCTTGATGACATGAGTAATAAAAGGAAACTGCATAATTATTTCAAGATCTTGATATGTGTGCTTGCTTTCTTGGATTTCTTTCTTGCACAGGAATATTCTGTATCAAAATCATCCTGACAGGTATTTGGTTACGCTTATGAATATCTCAAGTTATCTTTCCGAGGTTTTCTGAAGTTTTCATCGATGACTTGAAATAAATTGTTGGATGAATTTAGTTCATGCAAACTATAATGTGGATATGACTATCACATAAGATATGTGCCTACTAGCTCAGATCTTGGTCCCCTCTGTGGCTTAATAGTTGACCTAGTACGTGGCTACAAATGAGGTAGGTCCATCAGGTCATTGGATGACTTAGTACATGGCTACCAATGAGGTAGATCCATCAAGTCACATTGAGTTAGATATTGGGCTACTTTCGGGTAGTGCCATGCAACTCTATTACCCTAGGTATTGGCTACCTGTAAGGTAGGACAATGGGGGTAAGAATCTACCTATAAAAGAGGTAGCATACAAGTCCACTGCAGGGATAGCACAGAGTTAAGGGATAGGTAAGGATTGAGTAGTATGGCTTAAAACGTAATCTTGGTTGTTAAATGATAATTGAATGTTTACTTTGTTATCATAGTTGCACGATTATGGTTTCCCCCACATACCAACTTCTTGCTAACTGACATTTTGTTTGTCGGCGTTTTAGGTACAAAAAAAAAGAACAAATAGTAAAGTGGCATCTGTGGAATTAAATGAAAATTAACGTGCACAAGAGGATTACTTAGATTAGTATCTTCATGGATAGAAGTTTAGAAATCCCGGTTTTTTTCAAAAGGTATGCAAAAGTTTTTATTTTTACCATATTTTAGTATAGTTGGTAGAATTTGATAATTGTTATCGATTATTTGTTGAACCTTTGATCCAGGTTATTGGTGAACGGCTCTGACCTTTCAGTCTCCCTTAATTGGGGGTTACCGGGAGGCGGGGTCGTTACACATCACCTTAATCTACTCGACATTTTCCTATTGACTATTTGCCACTCCTTTTCCTCAGTTGACATACCCTATAGACGTGCTTGAGGTTCTCACTAGCACTTCATCACCAGGTAGCCCCGACTCTCCTATGACCACAAAACCAGTTGTAATGCCTCTGCCTTGCCTCTGGGATCCCTTTTTGGTCCTTGGTGGATTTGGTTCTGGCCTCTCATAATGGCCTCGCCCCTCGATGTACTTCCTCTATTTTCCCCTTCATCTAGTAACCATGACGTTTTTCTAGTCCTTTCTCTACTCTATGATGCTCTTGCCTTCAGTTTCACCTCATGATGATTCCCAACTTGTCTTGTGTCATTGTTTGTGGAGTTTTATCTAAATTCAGTTCTTGTTGTCGTGCTTGTCCATGAAGGGAGCTGTTCTAGAGCTCCAATTCTCGCCACAGTTTGGGATTCGGCTCCCTAGCTCCGTGTTGAGACAAGGAAGACTTTTGGGATCTTAGTTTCCCATGAACATCCCCTCTTCATGAGCTCTGATCAAGTTTTCACCTCTGGATCTGCCCATCAGAGTCACGGCTCACGATGGAAAAAGTCTGGTCATTGAATGACCATGAAATCCTTGCCCTCTTGATCAAATAATTAACAACGCGGGGGAATTTTGGATTTTTGCATGTGTGATTCTTTTTAGAATGCGTATTCGACTTTGAGTGGGCCCATGATGCATGGTCGGCTCATATTGGTCCACATCATGTGATATTTATCACTTACATGGAATTTTGTCGATTTCTAGTTGGTCGAGTTTTAAAAAAATCACAATATCAATTGTATGATCAGAAAAATGTGTAAAATATGTTTTGAAAAGGGTTTTTATTGAGGAATACGAAAATCCATATTCTAGAGGATGTTTTCTCTTCGCCCAAACCCTATTTTAATTGGGAGTTTAATTAGTGTTTAATGCTTTGAACAAAATACATATTAATATATTTTTGGACATGAGGATTAGGGTTTTTAATCCCCAAGATTTTGATTAGGTTTCCTCAATTTAGGAAGAGAAATAAGGTCTTATTTAAGAAAAGGTAAGTGGTATGTGCAATTGAACATAGTTATAATTTGACTATATGTATGTATGTTTGAAATGCAATGGATGATATGTTTGTATTATTTAATGTTTCATTTTATAAAAGTCAATAAATTTATAATGAACTGAGTTTTATGTCTATTGTCAATTTTATTGTATCATAATGCACATTGAGAGTAACTGATAAAATTTAATAAAGAGTTTATAAGAGCAAGAAAATGGTAAAAAAAACTTATCTAAGTTCCTCATTAGGTGAAGAAGCACTCCAATCCATAAGAGAAGAGGCACTTCAGTGCATAAGAGAAGAGGGACTTTTGTGAAAATATGAGGATATTTATGTGGGTCAATACAAAAGAAACCAATTTGAAAAGCAATCTTGTATCTTTCTCGATGATTAACTTTTAGTGTCTATTTTCAGTTTACATGTTTTCCTTTTTCTATAATATGTTCAATTCCACTTACCATTGGTTTTATGCATGAATGGAGGCACAATGACCACATGTAAGGAGAAAGCTCAGGAAATAAAATGTATCTGACGTACAAACCCTAGCTCAATGACCATTAAGGAGAAAAGCATGGGTGGGTTGTGAACTATACCTAGTTTTGAATTTCCTTTTTTGTTGAGAAATATGTATATGTGATCCTTGCCAAGGATTTGAGAGTGAGAGTTGTGATTATTTCACTATGATGGTTTATATAAATTTTATTTTGTGAAATGAAAATCATGTATGTGAAATCCCCCTTGAAAGTAGTATAAATGTGTGCTTCTGCTCTATGTTGTGAATATTTTTACAAGTTGGGTGTTACATAACCGTCAAACACATCAACGAGACCCCCAGATTTAACATTAATGAAATAGAATAGGTGAACAAATGAAGTCATGGTGCTTTATAGTTATATTCAAAGTCTTTGCTCGTGATGCTTGTTTCATGATCATGCACGATCGCTTCAGAACCATGTGGAAACTGATTGGAGACTTCCATCTAATAAATCTAGAGACCCAATACTTCCTGGTACAACTCCTTGAGGAGGATGACTACTTAAATTCCCTAATTGGTGGTCCCTTACCCATGATTAGATCCTACTTTAGTGTGCAAACCTGGTACCCTGGCTTCATACCTTCTGAAGAGAAACTTAGATAATAGTAGTATGGGTAAATATTCATAAATTACCAATCTTTCTCTATTCACACCAATTCCTTAAGGAAATTGGCTATTGCATAGGCTTCATTATGTGTGTGGATTCCGACACAGAACTAAAATGTTGTGGGAGGTTTGCCAGAATCACAGTCAAGTTGGATAATACCAAACCCCTTGTTCCTGCCATTATGGCCCAAGGTGAAAGATATACCCTTGCATATGAAAATCTCCCTTCAATCTATATACACGGTGGCCTCCTATGTCATAAAGAAGATATGAATCATAAAACAATTAGAGATAGCGTCAAACTCGACTACTAAGACCACAATCAAAACAATAACACCCCAAGGGGAGTACTCCGAGTCTATGTGCATGAATCCTACCCAAAGAAGACCACAGAAACTCAATAAAGCAACAAGGAAAATTGTGGATACAACTAAAAAAATAAGCAACCTTTCATAATATATTAAACAAGAAATTAAAATCACTTACCCACATGTTATCTTTGAGCAAGTCACCATAATTCATTGGTGACAACAGAAAGAAAAGACAAAAAAATGAACCAACTGAAAGCAAATGAGAGCAACATAAATCAGGATCATGCAACAATCCCACAAATATTAGTTAACAATAGTAAAACCATAGAACCAACAACTAACAATCATGATGTCACTAAGATCATGGATGACTACACTAGTGGTAATACCAAGAGACGTTAGTTACAACCCTCAGCCCAACACATTTTGTTTTGGATCCATGTCATAGAACAGCAACACTGGTGTCTATAGTGGACAAACACCTCCTACGGGAAGTGCGGGAGTACATCTCCACAATAAAATAATAACCACTGATTCCCAAAAGATAGGTCCCAGAAAGTGAGGTAGAAGAACCACCTCCTATGAGGTCCATACAGCTATAGACAAATAGGGGACATCTCTTCCCCCTACCATCTCCATATCCTCTTAGATGATTTGCACTTCATGTAAATGCAAGTTATCTGTTAGGAAAATACACAAAACACATTGCGTGACTACATTGTCACCTATTATGTTGTGATGCTTGCCATACTCAAACCAAGAACTAGTGTTGCATCTGTAGACTCTATAATTTGCAATCTAATGTTTGACTACTTGCAACGTATTGAATCAGAGGTTACTTTGGAGGCATATGGGTCATATGGAATCATCAAATTTTCTAGGTTGCCATCCAAGCATTTCTCAAAAAAATTATATATTGTGTCATCAATAACAATACATTAGTGACTTCCATCTATGCCATCATAAAGCAACATAACTGTCAGGACCCATGGATACTTCTCTACTGCATTGCAACTTCTTCAACTCTCCCTTGGCTTGTAATAAGAGATTTCAATTCCATTCTTCATACATCTAAGGAATGGGCAACGATTCCATCAACGTTAGAAGTTGTAGAGAATTTATTAATGCCCTTTCCTCTATTTCTAAGGAGGACCTTGGTGCCTTACTACCTTGCATGACTTTCAATTAAGGTCTTCTTAAGTGAAAACTTCATTGAGCCATCTCCAGCCTTGCTTGGATTGGCATTTAACCCAACACTTAACTTGGAGTCATCCCAAAAATCAACTTGGACCATACACCCATCCTAGTCAGGTCCAAAACCAATCGCAACTTCATCAAGCATCATATAAAAGCCAACATCTCTTGGTCTAATAGACAAACCTTCAATGACCTTTTCACAAGATCCTAGGACAACTCATTATATTTTGCAATTTCTTCAAAACTTTTCATGTATAAAGCCAAAGAATAGGATAGAGAGGAAAGAACTACTCTTCAAAAACATACATATTTCCTCCTACACACTATTGCTAGGAAGCAAAAGACCCTAGGAAACTTTTATAGTGAAGAAATTAAAGCTAGCATCACCATCATACAAGAGGAGTATAATGAAATCTTGAATCAAAAAGAAGTAGAAGGGTAGCAAATATCTAGATGCGACTAGAATACCCCAGGAGATTCCAAGACAAGGTACTTTCAAGCCTTAGTGAAAACCAAAATAAGGAAAATCTCAATATCCAAACTAAAAAATGACTCATGCAACTAGATTGAGAGTGAGGACACCCTTCAGGGTCTCATCAACTCCTTTTTCTATAAGTTTCTCATTGTGGATAATAATTCTCACAATCCCTCTCTACCGGATCCTACATCGACGCCTTCCTCTATTATCCATTCAATAACAATAAAACTACTCCATCTCACATACCAAAGAAGAAACTCTCACCATCCTTATGAAAATGAATGTCATTAAGGCCCCTAGACCATATGGAATTGATGATGACTTCCTTTAAAAAAGTTGGACACACATTAAAATGTCCTTATACTTAACCATGACTAGGTGTTTTGCAGGCAATAACATTCACACTGAAATGGCCAATTCCACATTGGTACTCATCTCAAAAGTACCAATTCCTGAATCATGTAATCAGATGTGCCCCGTAGCCTTAAACAATGTCTGCATGAAGTTACAATCCAATATAGTAGTAGAATGTATCAAACCTTATCTAGACGACTAGATCCTAACCTTTCAATCAAGCTTTGTCTCAAGAAGAAGAATCTTAGATAATATTATACATGTTCAAGAGATCATACACTCCTTCCGTACCAAGAGCCACGAGCAATGCAACATGGTTGTGAAGATAGACTTGTCCAAATCCATTTATATAATGAATTGGGATTTCATTAAGGATACTCTCCAAAGAACTGCACTACCTGAGTCCCAAATAAGGTTGACAATAAACATCGTTACCTCTGGGGAAATTTCTATTGCATGGAAAGGAAGCACACTTCCCCCCCATCAAACCCTCACGAGGAGTCTACCAAGGAGACCCTCTACTACAATATATTTTTGTCCTATGTCTCGATGGACTGAGCCAAGCAATTTCTATTGAGGAAGATAGCGGTAGATGGAAACCACTCAAGATTCAAAAGAAAAACCTCTTAACCCACATCTACTTTGTTGATGACATCTTTTTGTTTGGAAAAGCCTCCCTTCCTCAAGCTTCAACAATCATGAGGACATTGAAGAAATTTCAATAGGCTTCTGGTCAATCTCTCTCCACATAAAAATCTTCCATCTTTTTCTCTTAAAACATGGACAACATCACAAGAAGGAGAATATGAAAAAGAATGATAATCACTAAGATGCATAACCTAGGGAACACCTTGACATCCCAATCTTGCACTCAAGAGACAACAAAAACATCTATCTCCCAATTCTAAATGTCATTACCGCCAAAATCTTTTACTGAGCAAATCATGCTTTATCCTTAGCAGGAGGAGTTACTCTAGCCCGATTTGTACTAACTTTCATCCTTTCTTACATCATGCAATCCACTTACCTATCTATGGCAACTTGTGATGTCATTGATCAGGCTATCCGCAACTTTGTGTGGGTTCATAAAGATGACGTCAAGAAAATACACACCATTTCTTGGAACAAGATGTCAACTTCCAAAGATGATGGAGGGTAGTCATTAGACCAACCTAAATACAAAATGAGGCACTTCTGTTCGAAAACGTCTGGGACTTCATTGCTCATAGGAGAATATACTAGAAAAAACTTATGGATTCTGAATACTCTCACCTGAAAGACAACGGAACTTAACTGGATCAAGACTCTGGAAGTTCATACACTATTGTAGATGTTCCATTACACCTAATGTTAGACACGTCATCTTGGATGGAACATCCACATCGGCCTACGATGATCGTTTGGTAAATGGCTCCCAAACTCCCAATTTAAAACCCAACATAGTTGTTCTCGATGACTTATAAGATCTCAAAGTAAGCTCTGAGGTCGATGAAGTGAAGTTGGACATCAATTTCCTATGTCATTGGTTTGACGATGAAACCTAAAACGAAATACTGAACATGATCCATCATGAACTAAATGTAAGGGAAGATGAATGGCACCATATCTCTAACCCAAAAGGACCTTTCATGACCACAATAATACAGCTAGTACTTCATAGAAAACAAAGTACCAAAACCCAAGGATGTTGGCCAAGGATATGGAAATTACTATCACACGGTGCACAAAATTGTTCCTATGGAAATCAATGCACGAAGGCCTCCTTAAAAACCACAACATATTTGCTAGAGGTTTCACCTCAAACGATCAATGATCTCGTTGTAATATCCAAGCTGAAACAACAATAGATGCCCTCCAGGATTGTTTGTTTGCCGCCAAAATCTGGGAGGAAAGTACCCTTCATCATGACGTGAATGTAGTCAATGATTCTTCTTTGATGCATTGGTTCTCAAGGAATACCAAGAAAAATATCTTGAGTAACCATAAGATGTGATATGTTACAACCACTGAGTTTCTATAGAAAGGAAGAAATGGTTTCTTTTTTTAAAACAAGACAATATCAACTTTGGAGGCCATTAGAACCCTAAAGAAAAAGGTATTCTCATGTCCCACACCATCAATTGTCCAACTGAGAACACTCAACACACAACCCTTCATACCTTGTGATCCTGCCCGCCACAACTTTCTTTAAAACTCAATGTAGATGTTGCATTTTTCAAAAGATTGAACTCAACTAACATCAGTTTCACCCTTCGGGATGTGAATAGATTATGGATTAGTAGAGAGGTCCAGGAAACTTCCTATATGGACGCACATCAGGTGGAGATCCAAGCTATCATTTGAGGCATCAAACAGTTCATCAATGAACCAAGAGATATCGTCGAAGAATCTGATAGTCTTATGCCATATAAAATCTTAACCAAGACTACCTTCACACTAACAACTTGAAGCCTTTTTACAAGGAACTTCAACGCCTACTCAGTCTGAAGAGCAACCTCTCCATCACGCACAAGAAGAGATCGTCCAACAAGACAACAAGCATCCTAAATGGTCAGCTAAAAACAAAATTGCACGTCGTGTATGGTCTATATGTCTTGAACTCATCCTCAAAACCTATGAGGATGAGCTTCTATCTTCTTCTCCCACTGTAACCAACATGTTACCTGCTAACCGAGGGCAGCATGAATAATAACTAGCTCGGGAATTTTTTGAAAAAAATAAGTATCTGGTTGATGAAGTGTGTCAAGTTTAGAGCTGATCTGCACCCATATAATTTTGAGTAATAAACTGAGAGCTTGCCATATTTTGCAAAATATAACCCAAACTGAATGAATTCTGCAAATTTATCGTCATATATTATATTGAAGTATACTGTATTACACTTATAGTTTCCAGATTTTGTAATATTATAGTATAACATGTTTAAATGGAATGGTTGATGATATGTAACTAAATTTATATGTTTACATTCACCCTTAATAGAACTTGGATTATCAATAAGGCATAGAACTGAATTGGTTTTTTGTGAATCCAACTTGAAACCGGCCATGGATGAATAAGTTCAATTCGACTCCCAACGGACATCAACAACAGTAACACAATATCTTACCCGATGTGACGTGAATGAGTTTATATTGAGCCGAACCAACCCCATCAGTCACAGGCATGATTATGCTATAGTATATTTATTTGAAAATGTAAGTAGAGTAAGAGCACGACCCAACCTGACCAGAGCTGAACACGACCCTACCTAGCATGTGACCCGACCATTTTCTATCAGTCAATGTCCCACCAATAACACTTGCAATTTTAATGATCCAAAGAAGAGAACGGGGACACCACAACTGTTGTAGTCGGTACACTACTGATTTAACTTTCCAGCAAAGCCGTAGGTTCTACGGACTACGGAAAAGATAGCTTTTGTGCCACAAGTTTGCATGCTTATTAGTATGGGTTGTTGTGTGTTGACCTCATGTTGCTTGACCGCGGCACCGCATTACCGTGAGTCATGACTTGGATTGCAATGCAGCAGAAACTTTCTTGCACTTTCTGTGCTGGAAGTAAAGTGCGACTTTCCAGATAATCAGATCTGCCAAAGTCCAAACCAGTGAGGATGTTTATCCGAAAGCTAAGATTGCCACAGAGCAATGTAGCTGTTTCAGCGAAAGCCAACCTTTTAGCTTAAAAGATGGACTTAAGTTTCCCGAAGCAAGCGGGAGTTGAGACGCGTCTTTGACGCACTTCCAAACCGCCATGCCACTACTTGTTTTTTCGTTTTTTTTTTATTTTTAAGAAAAAAATTAAAGAAGATAAAAGTAATAATTAGAAAATATTATTTTTACTTATAACTTTTAATCTGTAACGATTTTTTTAACAAAATAAAAATAGTTAGACTCCTTACGAAAATATATTTCAACAAAATTTATATTGATATTATATATTAAGTTCAAATTTTAATGTAATGTACTCACTTTTATTAGTGATATACTCACATTTTAGTAAATTAAATGGGATATGCGAGTACATTACTATTACAAGCAGGGCTATTAATAGTATAATTAGACTTCACTAAAATTTGAGCTTATTATTAGTAGAAGTGGGTGCATTCTACTGCAACCAGTAATGAGCCTAAACTTTAATTGAATGGCTAAAGTCTTCTAGTAATGAATTAAAATTTTAGTATTTTTGTGTAATGACAAACGAGCACGAATCTTATCATAATGAGCATAATATTAGTAAATATTAGTAGTAAAGATTCCAATAATGTTGGTAATGCCAAATTATGGTGCTAATACGCCCATTTTTGAGGTACATGTTTATACTAAAATGCATAATTATGGTTGTAACATTCCCAACTATGGTATTAATACGCCTGATTGTTAAGGTACACACATAATAGCGAATGAGCAACAATATCAACATAATACACCTAATATTTGTAGTAAAACGTTCAATTATGGTGGTAATGCGACCAAGTTTAGTGATAACATGCCCAATTCTCGGGGTACGTGAATAATAAAAAAAACACCAAAATGGTCAATATAATCACCCAATATTTATACTTTTAAGTGCTCAATTAGGCTGCTAATGTGCCCAATAGTGGTATTATAATGCCTATTGCTTGATGTAGTGCGTCTAATTTTATAATAATGGACACACATATATTATTGTAGTTGAGCCCAATATACTGCTATGCGCCTAATTTATAGGTCAATGTGCCCAAAAATGGGAATAAAGTGTCTAAAAGTGGTGTTAAAGCATCCAAAAGTGTTGTGCTAAAATATCCACAATTTTTAGACATGCACATATATTGTGTGCTAAAACATCAATTGTATGTGTGTGTTATGACGACTAAATTATTTCAAATGCATATAAATTAATGTAATGTACGCAATATATAAATGAATCCAATGTTAAACGCTTAATTTATAGGTTCCTACTATTATAATACCTACTATTTGACGTAGTGTGCCTAATTTTGAATTAGTGGACACACATGTATTGTCATATTTGAACTATTGTTATGTTCCTAATTTATTGGCTAGATGACCAAAAATGGGGTTAAAGGGCCTAGAAAAGGGATCAATGTGCCTAATTGTTAGTGGTGTGTCTATTTGAGTCCAACTTACCGTTATGGGGCTAATGTATACACCAATATGCCGAAATATAGATTTAAAGTGTCAATAAGTGGGTTAAAGGGCCTAAAAATGGGTTAATGCACCTACTTGTCAGTGTAGTATCTAATTGTGTCCAAATTTTTGTTATGCACCTAATTTATAGACCAATGCGACAATAAATGGGTTTAAAGTGTCAAAAGGTTGGTTAAAGCACTTAAAATGGGCTTAATGTGCCTCCTGGACATTGTAATTCCTATTTTGCATCGTCACCATCATCATCATCATTGTCCTCATCATCATCGTCGTCGTCATCGTCATCATATGCAGATATTAATTTTGCGTATCGTATTATTTCTTTCAAAAAAAGTCAACATTGGTCTTGTTGGATTGCTTTTTCATAAAGAATCTAATAGTTTTTATTTTGTCAAAATATATCAAGTATTAAAAGTTATCACTAAAATAAATTTCTCTTTTTTTTCTTATTTTTATATACTCATTTTTAAATTCCATATCATTTTTCTCAGAGTAATCGACATTAGTCTTGGTCCATTATACTTTTTAACAAATTTAACAATTTTTTTCATCAAAAAAATAATTACAGATGGAAAGTTATTCTGAAATAAAATTTTCTTTCATGTTTTTCCTTTTTAATGTGCTTTTGTTGCACCCTATCTCACATGGTAGAAAAAATAAACTGATACTTGGTAGGGGGGAAACCATCCCAACTAAATGGAATACCACCCAGCCCATCAAGTCCTCCTCCCCCACAAATGAAATGGGTACAAGTCGGAGTTGGGGACATGGCAAAGACCTATGCATAGGGCAAAGTGGAGAAAATGTGGGGAAAAAATCATGTTTCCTGAGCCACCAGAAGGACAATTACGATGGGGGTTTAGATTTGTATAGATGACCTAGAGTTGCTTCGATCTATGTGCTAATTTGGTTGGATGTAAAATCAACCCATACCGTGAATTGGAAAATTGGAAATTCAAAGGAACTATAACAATTCTGTTTGGTTTTAAGACAAATTGATGTATACATCTAACATGCATCCAATTTGGTTCCATGTAGTTTTTTTGTGTGTTGCAGTAAGATATATAGCAGGTGACGTTCAGATTGTCAGATCAGGGTGTGTTGTCTTGTGAAATTTGAAAGGGGATGACTTGGATGATGGTTCAAATAGATAAGATTGGGAGTGGTTGGCACTTGAACGATTGGAAATGGAACCACGCTAGTTTTCCCTGTTGTCCGTTCTCTGCATTTTTTATAGAGTTGAAAGGGATTGTGTAGTTCATTTCTTCCATATGCATCGGAACCACATAAAACCAAACTTGAAACAAATAGAAACATAAGTTGTTCCAACATCATGTTTTGGTTTACTGGCCAACCAAACAGACTCTATTATGCAATAAAGTGGTCATTGGGCCAAGGGGTAGGTGGTGAAGTGAATCCATAGGAGACAACTATCATGGACACACAGATGGTCAAAATATAAAGATTGGTCAAGAGAAACAAGATAAGAAGTTATAGGCGGCATACTCGATATAGGCGATGGAGGATCAAATCAATCTTTCATCAAAGTGGTGGATGGTAAACAAATGAAACTTGTAGAGAGGAAAATTCTTCGATGATCAAGCATATCAGTTCATTGACCCCAAGGATGTTTAACTCAACACAAAAAAGGTCTATCATGATATACTTGTAAAGTATGATGCATAATATAACTTTAAATGACAATGGAAGTATTCCATGGTTATTAAGATTATAGGAAGAGATGTAGGATACATATCATGGTCTATGATCATTGTCTGTTATGGAATCCTATGACTCATTCCTAGTTTTGTGGATTAGATTTCCACTTCTTCATCTTCTATTTTTGTTACAAATTCGAAGATGAGAACACCCTCATTACTGGTCATTGGGTGATGTTTGGTCGGTGTGGAAATGTGACTTAATATTTTCGCAATATGATGAGCTTCTGAAGGACATCATAACATCGGTTCAAATATTATTTCTACATGTACATGTGTATGACATGGTTTTCTTGGAGACAATAGGGAGAGATCTAGGAAGGTGGGAGAAAGGTGGATACTTACACTAATTTAAGAATAACCAACAAGTTTGTTGGGATACCAATAGAGATAAGCATTTCTATGATAATCCAACTTGCTATGATCATAAAGGGCTATCATTACAAGCTCAACTATGACATTGTACCCAACTTGTTCCTTGATTGCAATTGCTCTACTCATTTGGATAATGAATTCAAGAAGGTTGAGGAGGCATAAGAAAACCCTAAATATACCTTCAATGAGGATGATGTCGGAAGAAAAAGATAAGTTTAAAACTTACTATAGAAAGAGTATACACAGCACTAGGCCACGTGAAACTTGAGAACCATATGCATAAATAGAAGCAAAAATTAAGGAGATAAATACCACTCACTTACTGAGGAGGTCTAGAAACATCCATTTCAATCTAGTGCTCAAGAAAAGTAAGTGAGACATACGACTCGAAGACCACAAAAAACTAGGACCATGAAGTGAGTCACTTAGGTGGATTACTAGAAATGAAAGGTACTATATGACATATCCACCCAAGATAATGAAGCCAAAACCAAGATGAATCCATCCAACAAGGAGAACCACAGAAACATAGCTTGCAAAGTGTTTTTAACCCAACTAAGGACAAGCTATTATTAGTAAATCTTGATTTCCTATAAGAGAACCCAGTTGATTAAAGACAACATGATGAAAGGAAATATTTTAAAGATAAAACCTCTTCAATACAACACGAGAAGACAAAAGGAAATATTTTAAAGATAAAACCTCTTCAATACAACACGAGAAGTCAAGACTGAAATTAGGTATAAGAAGATCAAGTCGCACACGATCGCAATGTACAAATGGGAGATTCACACTAGTTGAGTCACATCTTTCCCACATTCTATCCCTTAATTGTAACACACTTAGTTGAAATACACATGGAATTGTAAATGATTTTATGATTCTTCTGTTTTAGGTTTTCATAATCTACAAATACCAATATAGTGGGAAATCTTTAGCCTCATATTAGTGGCAATAAGTATATAGAATTTTCAAGGATACTCTATTATGCTTGCTACTATGTGGAGGCATATGGATTCTCTAATAAATGGATCTTTTGAAATCATATTAATGTTAAGTAGATGTGATGCATAGTCATCATCAATCTATCCATTCTCTAGTAAATAGCTCTTAACTCTTACTTCCATCCAAACATGTTTGTAATCATAATTTTTCTCTCAAGATACATCATGAATATAGATGTTATTAGTATGCCATGGATGGCCAAAACTAATATCAAACCCATGCTATATCCAAATGAGAAACTTGGAAGTATCAATCTCAACAATAATGAGACTAGTCTTTTCACCTCTATTTTTGTTGACTTACAATTGAGTAGTATGAATTTCAAAGGAATAAATTTCATCTATAAAAAAGATTAATGAATCTTATTGACCTCCCTCGATAAAATTTGAATATTGTCCTCTTTTTTTGCACTTGTGAAGAAGGAAAATGGAGACCACATTTTCAAAATTAAAATCTCAGTGAATGAAGATAGTGTTCTGCAAAAATACTAAGATCACACTAGCAACATCAACATGGTTCTACAGAGGCCGTTTACAAGCCAAAGCCTACCATTTTCAATTGTGATAGAAAGAAATGGTGACAATTAAATGGAGAAATACTAACATCATAGAGCAAATAAAGAAATTGTAGACTTCTTATTAACATTAAAAAGCAAACAACTCAATGAAATTTGTTTCAAACTTGAAGTCATATTGGATAAGATTCTTAAGAAAGCATACAAGGACTAAAAGAAAACAATGAATCCATGTAATTTAACAAAATAACTATGACTCAAATTCATGTATATCATGCCTGTGTAAAATAAGGAGAAAAACTATGACAATTCCAAGATGATGCTAGTGATAAATACATATTCATTCTAATTTTAGTTGCATTGTTAGTTTAGTTTTACATTCATTCCATCCTTTTACTTTAAAATTTGCTTCCATTTAGTTTTCTCAGATTATATGTCAATTTGTAGGGTTTTGATCCAATTCCTTGATTTTCATGGAAGATTTTAGCTTCATTGTATACACAGTTGGATAAGAGATAGTAGCCCTTCTAACTAACTAGTGAAAAAGAAAATTTTAATGGACCATATTTTTCATCAACATGTTCCTTCATTGCTTGATTCTTCATAGACATAAACCCTACAACACATGCCAATACACCCCCCAGAGGATGGGTTTGCATCATCCTATTATCACATCGATTCACTCACTATGTCCTTTCATAGGATACAACCAATGGAAGACAAAACACTCATCTACAACAAAATTCCATGTGTTGTCTAATTATGCAAATCCATCACTCGCCTACCAATGGCCGTTTTTTAATGTAAACTTGTAGCTATTCACCTATTGATGGATAACTAGCATCTCCCTTCAATTGGAAGTTCTAATTCAAATACTATGGAGACTTAATGTCCTTTGGGTGAAATTATTACTCACACCTTTTAATGGAATTTCTACTCCCACCTTTTATTAGAAACACCTGGTTCATCTACTAATGGAACCCCACTTGGTTCATATATCAAACTTCAACACACTTGTCTTTGATAGAACTCTATTGCACCTCAAGTGTAAAAGTTTTGTGTGCTACCTACTGATGGAAAGATTGCCAACATTTTTTGATGGTATTCCTTCTAACACCTTCTCATGGAACTTTTGGATTCCTAGACAACAATGTCTGCTTGTCTATTGATGTTGGTCATGTTCCTTTGTCTACCAATGGAAATACTAAACAGTGTGAGACCCATTGTCTTCCTAGTGCAGTCGCCCCTTCACCTTCACGGAGGATGTCCACTTACCTATAAGACGGTTGTGTGTGTTTCAAGCCCTAACTAGCCATATATTAATACAAGCTTCCAACCTCTATTAGGAGGCATATCTTCTACAACCACCAAGCTGCAAAAATCCACATTCTACTCCAAGAAGACAATCTCCATTAGTGGTTTCCATCATTCGATGTCAGTGGATGACCATATCAACTGAGAACCACAACTCCACCAAGGCTCAACCACCTGACCTCGAAAGAGTAAGATAAATGATGCTTCCGCCAACATCCTTAACCCTACTTGTTTTCCACCCATGGAGCAGATCTAAGCAAGAAGGACGATGAAAAAGAAGGATCATCCGGTGACAGTACATGGTGTATTCTACAACTTTGTTGCATTAGTCCCATATATGTACAAGAAGGCTTGTCTAACACACACCAATGCCACATATCTTGTACCAATTGAGACGATGGCTATCTCTTTCATTTCCCAATTTATTATAATATCTCCATGAGGAGAGATTAGTTTCTTGCACTATGGATTGGGGATTAGACTTACTCGGGACCACTCTTTTGATTAGAATAAATGCCAACCATTAGAGAGAAATCCAAGAACTTATTCCAATTTATGAAATAAAACAACTAAATTTTGATAAAGCATATTAGCACAAAATATAAATAATAAAAATAACTTTTTTTCTTCATAAAATCTTTTTAAACTGTGTCACAAGAAGGACAACATATTTAGTTGTTAAATTTCAGTTAAACTCCATTGTAACTAGATGGAAATCTTATTCCTTAAATGCAATTTAATTCACATTAATTACATTATCATGACAGAACAAACATGGTATACTACACATCCTGAGAAAGAGGTAGTGTAGGGATATTGTAATCTATATTATTATATTTACATCTTTCTTGTTGTGACCTCTCTGTTGGATAGAATTATACCTAAAAATATTATAAACAACCTCATGAGACTCATATAGATCCCTATTGAGCGTATACCTCCGACGCAAGCAATGTACATGCATAAGCATCAGATGTAGTATATTGAACTTATTCATAACTTGTATATATTACTAAGTCTAGCATGTTTTTCTAGAATTTAACGCATCCATCTGAAAATAATCATCTAATCAATCAAATAAGGAATTAACTTAGCCTAAGTCCAATTTTAAACATCTTAAAGAGTATATATGAGAGTAGATCAATAGATATTAATTACTTCAGAATGACAATCGGTTGTAGAAGTGACAAAACATAACTATAACATCATATTTTTAGCATCCAACTATCGAGACAAGGATCACAACTAAATCCAAATCATATCTTAAATGATATTAAGTCCTTGTACGAACCAATTATCTGAATTTAATATTAGATTAAACTAGATGAATAAGAATATAGACACAACTTATATTTATAAAATAATGATGAATTTACATATTAAGAAACATATTTAACAACAATATGTTTATCAACTACCAATACATATTAACAAAAATATGTTTATTAACTACCAATATAAGGTATATAATAAACATTCGTCTCATATTTTACATGGATTGTCAACTTTTATTCTTTTGCCTCTATAACTACTTGGATTGTAATGAGGTAGAAGTTGCCAAGCATGATTGTCATGTCAACGAATCACCATCACTATCTTAATGTTTAACCAACCAACATAAGATATCAACAACATACCCTACAATACCACAAGGTTTCCTAAAGAGGCTCACATCCTCATCTTGGGTAAACAAGATAGGAACCAACATAAAAGAATGTCACATATCATTATATTCTCTTGTTTTATAGTTTTGATTTCACCAGAGTGTATTTCTCATGGACATAGACTTTCACCATATAGGATTTAGGACTGTAATCAAAACAAATGATGAACTCCTAAATTATAGTGGTCTAACCTTTCTGGCCTTGATTCACACTCTAGATATCCTTCACATTATTTTCTAATTACTACAAGGAGAGTTTGTTTCATTTCCCCATTATGGACCCTGCAGAAACTGAAGTTGTTTAGGGAACCTAACCAGATGTGTCATTATTTCTCTTATTATTAATCCTTTTTACTCATCTTAAAGAGAATTAAATCACCATTTATCATATGTATATGTCCTCCCACAACTAGAATGACATGAATCATATTAAACTTATCAAGATATACAATTATCAAAAGAACAAGAACAAAACTCTATAATTTGTAACATGTAAGTTTCTATCCCTTTACCCATCATTCATATGAGTCATCAACAGTGGGTACTAGCCCAAGACATCATCTCATTATCCAAAATTTACCCTGAATAGTGTTTCTTAAATAGAAGCATTGCATGTTAATTCAAACTCAACATGTTTCTTACTTGTTCATAATATATAACATTTTTCATCAAATATTTATGTAGACAATAGGACTAGAAATAGTAAGGAATATATATATATTGTATCATTTATCATTGTCAAAAAAAGTCTATCATACAACATATACTTGTTATATCCTATTTATATTCAAATGAATAAATCTCAAATTAGCAACATGCCTAACACATTTAATACTCCTCTTTTATTATTTGCCATTTTTAGTTAAGGTTACTATTCAACATTTATGTGATCTCATTTGAAATGTTTTAGAATAGACCATTCTCTGAATATAAGTACTTTACATACAATTACAATCCAAAATTGTGTTTTTATGAATCAATTCACATCCATGAACTTTATCTTGTAATTGAGTTCACTACTACAGAAATGTCTTATAACGTCACATTTACAGGCGTCGGTGGTTAACAAAAATCGACGCCTAAAACCTACAACATCGGTTGAATACAAAAACTGACATAAATATGTGGGGAGTGGCCAGACACGGGTATCACTTTTTATTTAGTGTCGGTTCCTCAATAAGCAGCCGACGCCCAAAATCGACTGCCAAATCCAAATTTTCCAATGAAAAGAAATTACCTCCAAATTTAACATACGGTGTCGGTTGTTAACAAACCAACCGACGACTAAAGGTTTTTCGCGAGACAAAAATTGGGCCCATTTTTATCGTCAGTTTTCTTGCGATAACTAATGTCGATGTGTTTACGCGCGCTTTCCCTGTGAAAATTTTCACCCCCTTTGGCGTCGGTTTTCTATGGAAACCGACAACTATGGTCATAATTTGAGAACTTTTTCTTTTGTTGGCATATGTAGATAGATGTCGGTTTTTCTAGTTGAAACCGATGACTATCATTGAACATAGGTTTTGGTTGTTTTGAATAACAGACGCCTATTGTGTTTATGTGTCAGTTGTTTTGAATAACGGACGCCTATTGTTAACTTAATAGCACCCGCGTGAGCCTGAGTCTTACCCCTTCTATGTTTCATTACCGATTGTGAGATTTGGTCTGGAGATTCCTTTCTCTGCCACCACCGATTGAGAGCTTTGGTCTGCCGCCTACCGCCGCCACCGCTGCTTAGGCCGCCGTCGTCGCCGCTCGACACCTGCTCGCCTGCTCACTTCTCACTGTCGTCACTCAACACCTGCTCACTTCTCGCCACCGCTGCCGCTCGACACAGGTACCCTCTTCCTTCTCTATTTCCTCCATTGAGAAGGCCAGTCACTACTTACATCCTTTAGTAGATGCTTATTCCTAAGTGCAACTAATCACACGATAGGTTCTTAAATTGACAGTTCAAAATCACCATGGCTAGGGTTCTTATATTGACAGTTCAAAATAAGATGAAGTCAGTGTTAAAGTCAATTTTATGTATGAAACAAAATTGGTATCACTTCCAAACCCGGTTTCTATTTATACATCCCAAGAGGACATTTTACTATTCTATATGATTAAAAATAACAACTGGATACACATCCATGTCCGTTAAATATCTTATTGTTTCTATTTGGTTGTTCCCTAGCGATATATTGTCTCATAGTTCTAAATTATCATGTTCTGAAATTGTTCTAAAATTATATCTTCAATCTACTTTTTTTCACCTTTATACTATATGTGTTGCCTCTAAAATAGAAGATCTATTTGGTAGAACTGTCGACCTTTTTCCAGACCCTAAAGTGGACTCTATGAACACAACCAATTAAAGTATCATATTAATATATAACAGTTTATTTATGGAAGTTACAAAGAGACATGCAATTTTTAGTAACAAAATGATCAAAATAACCCCTATTATATTTTGCTACTGTAAAAAAGTAAACCCTAAGAATTGATATTATGCATTGGTAATCATTAGTGATAGCTTCTTTTACATAATGTTAAATACTATTCTTGGAATAAATTGTTGTACATTTACTTAATGCATAAGGTTTATCTCACATCAAATTACTTTATAATATTATTTTAGTGTATTCCATTCAATTTAATCCAATCCTAATAAATCTAGAGTAAATCGATGAAAAAAAATTCATATTCATTTCTTTAATATTTGATTCATCATTTATAAGTGTAGTTTATTTCACTCATGCTATTTTCTTCTTTTGCATTTAGCTCCATGTCATGAGATTTGTCTTCTAACACCACTTTTGTAATTAAAAGAAGTCACCTTATTCCTTATGGAAAACTCAATTTATAAATACCACTAATTAGGGTTACTTCTTCTTTCTCAATATATTGTCATCTTCTCAAACCATACTTATCCATACTTGCACAAAATACATGCCTTCATGCGGGGTTTACTTATTATTCCATAAAATTATACAAGAATATATGCATTAGGCTTGTATCATATTAATAAGAATTATCACCTTCAATTGAGATGATAATACCTAATTTTAGAATCTCATCACATTTGAGAGAGTTATATTCAAATTCAAGCTTTATCTCTCATACTTGTCTTAACACTGAGTTTCTAGTGTTTTAAAGAACTTGACTTAATTCAGTGTGTCATAAGAGACTTGTTATACACTAACCTCACCAAGGTCTAAAGAGATTCATTAAGGATATTACTAACACTATGAAATCCTAGTTTCTATTTCCATACAATAAATCCATCAATTGTAAAATACATTCATTCATTTGCTCATATGGGTCAATCGCTAAACATCAAACCTAGAAAGGAAATACTTCAATTTTAAAAGACTCATACTGATCTTTATGTGTGTCACATATAATTCTAGAAAAAATCTGAATTAAGTAATTTCTTCTCATTATGTTCAATCATGATCCTAATTAGGTAACTTTTCAAGCATAATATTCATTAGGATAGTTTTAGGAAGAATTCATATAAAAACAATAGTTCTCCACCCCTAGGACTTTTCATACAACCCGGTCAGCGTTAGCTCAGCTGGTAAGGCACGGTGTCCCCCTCTTGGGGGAGCCGGGTTCGAGCCACGCTGTGGAGCGTTGGATTTATCACCCGCCAGTTATCCAGGCTATGGCTGGAAAAAGGATGCGGGCTCTGCCTAAGGCAGTGAAAAAATCATTTTTTTAGGAACTAAACAAATATGAAATAATAAGTAATAATCTAAATAATTAGCATATCATTCCCTAAAGTCATACCCATTGATCACCCAACCACTTACAATTAAAAGAAAGGATCTTGATAATTTTATCTATATAGGATTAGGATCTTGAAATGATCAAAGAGCTTAACACCAGAGAAATATGCAAGTTCCAAGAACCTTAAAAAAATTATGTAATCTAAATTTGTGGAAATCCTACCAGCTTTGTGAGGATCAAATCCATTTCTTGCACTATTAAACTCAGAAACCCAGAAAAAGAGAATAAGAGTAAGTGAAAGAATGAAGAGGTAATTTGATATCTTTTTTTATTTAAATAATAAGAGGGACAAATTTTAGACATATTAAAGAAGATTCTCCATGAAAACCTATCTCAGATTGATGAACTTACATCAATTTGCAAGCTTTAGGAAGTTCAAACCCTAAATCAACATTTTTCTTGATTTCTCCTACAAAATGATAATCCACCCACTCTCTCTAGATTTTCATATTTTGGGCACAAATAATGGATTGTGGGAGGTACGATGCTATTAGTTTGATGATATAGATCAATGAAGGTACTTGGAAGATTTACAAACAAGTCAAAAATTCATTTTTTGTTTTCTTTTTTGTATCTATATTGGTTCGTCCATCGAGTTGTTGTTGATATAAAACCCTACTGACACCACAATAATCGATTACTAAAATATCATCCAACAATTATTGAAATTTAAAGGATGTCTAAAACATATATTCCAAGTTTTAGTCAAAATTTTAGCAAATTCAGATATACAAATAAATAAAAGTCAAATACCAAACTACTATACTTCATCCTAAATGCATGATCGGTTGAGTTGTCATGGGAAAACTCAGTCGTCCAATAGGTTAGCAAACATTCAAAAATACTAATATTGTGCAAAACAAACATGTATAAATTGGCTATCCAAACTATATAAAATTTCAAATAAAGTAGTTCTATATGTAAAACACTAAAAATATCTATATCATTGTATTTATCAAACTTTGTATTGGTATACTATCAAAATCCTAGTTTGACCAATTAGTGTTTTCAATTCTCAAACCCTAATTATTTAGAAACAAAAGCATGCTTATAGTTGCTCATTAGGTATAAGACATCATAATTAGACTCTCATTATTTATCAAACTCATATAATGATCACTCTAGTTAAGCATGTAAGAATACAAGTAAACCCTAATTGGATGAGTAAGATGAAAACATTTGTCATTAAAACATCAATGATTGGTTTTGTTCTTTTACTACATCTAAATTTATATGAACCTTGTTGTATTATGAATCAATCATTTTATGCTTGCATAATTTCCTAACTAGTAAGTTTACATGTTTGTCATGATCTTGGATGTAGAGAACTTTGAACCCATGATCGAAGATATCAATTCATTCTTGTTATACCCTTTATGAGAACTTTGGATACATGTTTTCCTAGGAAATGGGTATATTATCTCTAGGTAACACGTCGGAGAGTCAACAATAATATCTATATGGGTTTATTTCTACTGCATAAAGGGGTATTTACTTAGATTCAATGGTATTTATTCATGCTTGGTTGTAGTGTACTGAGAAGTGAAAGTAGGTAGTGCCGGTGAAAATCCACTCACCCTAGTTTTTCCATCCATCAGTAATCTTAGATTTCATTTCATTCTTCATTCTTTCACCTCAGTTGTAATCAACAATCAATCTTGTTTATTTAAGTACTCTTAGTTTGATCAAATCAATTAATAAATTATGAAAAATGTTTTCCTTTGTGTTTCAACCTTAACTATACTATGATAAGATATGTATGCTTGTGGGTGGTAATTATTTTACATAGTTTAGGTACAAATATATTGACCTTTTGAAGGTTAACTTTCCAATGCAATAACCCACAAATCAACTAGTATTTCGATTTATTGTGTAGAAAAAATTCAAAGACTTGTACAGTAGTTCAAGGAATAATTCAACACTACAAGAAAGGTGGATCAAAGAGTTATTAATAAATACCATAATTCCTTCTTATAGATATCAAAAACTCAGATTAAGATTATCAAATGATTGTATGACATGGAATAACTTGATAGATTTCTTCTCCAAATGAACTCATACAAGGTTTATAGACAAAAGGGGTTGTCAATAAGTTTTCTAAAATAATTGGTATCATGTAGGTCACTCATTCACTAGTACTATAATGGATATGTAAAAGTCAATAACATGTCTATTAGCTTTTAGCGTTGTAGTTTCCCATGTCCATGTTCTCGAACTAAAATAGTGCTACCAATTCCAGCATATGTCTAGGAATAACTATTGTACGATACTCATACCCAAAATTATAGTAAAAAGACTAAAGCATCACATGAATTTTTGAATTCTCCTAGTGGAAAGAAACTTTGTTCCAATGGATTATATATCTGATAACAATATACTCTTGCAAGTGTTATTCCACAATAAAAGAAAAGTGGTGTTCTTATAATATGATGCAATCAAGATCGCTATAAATCTTATCATAGAATGAACTAACAATTTAGTAGGTATATAATCATAAAACTAGATCCTAATGTGTGACTTAGTACACAATGATGCCAATAAATGGAGTGATTGTGCTAGAACTTGGTTCCAAAGTACAAATATAATATACTTGGTTGTAAAGGATCAAAGTTTATATTTATAACCTAAAACCATGACACACCCACAACAAAATAAGGGGATGGAAGTAGTAAAAGGATTCGAACACGATGACAAGAATGGTTAATTATTCATATCTTGAATCTTAGCTTAGCTAAGTCGAACAAAAACATAAGTAAGAAGTTCTGAATCAACTGGGTAGCAGACCAGAACTAGGAAAAATTAGAATGAAAATAAGACCTATATTATCAAACAAAAAAAGAGTTCCATATACACTATTGTGTTATGATTTTAAAAACAAACTTGTATTGGGTTTCACCTACCAAGAATCACCACTAAACATGAAAATACTCTTACTCATTGTATACCCTTAGCATAGTTTACGAGCGATCATTGGTAGTGTGCATTGTCCTCGTCTTGTCATGGGATAGATCCATATTATAAACACACTTCTCTATTGAGATAACAAATGAAAAACCATAGATTCAGTATCACAATAGTGATCCAACAATCTCGTGTGTTAATGCTAATCCATTGTTCTAGCTCATTAAGCAACACTCTCTTAAGGTTATAAGAAATCATGCATTAAAATATGGTAGCTAAGCATGCATGTTACACAATAACATACATGAACTAGGACATAAACATTGCCAATAATGTATTCATTCAATGTTAGTGAGTATATATGTGGTAGGGAAGGCCTAGTGGCTACTCTCAACCCAATTATAGTATAATAGCCTCTCATGTTAATGAGTAATGAAAGTAAATGTATAGAGAACAATGGCTATTGACAAAAAATATAAATGGAACAAGATGAATAAAGAGAAAGGGGAGGGAGTTAACAAAAGATGATAGTGATCCCCTCGACTAATATCAACATTGAAGAGTTCATACATAAAATTTGACAAAAATGAAGAAAACACGAGAAGTAGATAGTGGTGAAGGCCAGTGTTGAGTGTAGATGGTGGTTGGTGAAGAACTTCATTACCTTTCTTCTCTTTAAGATAGGAAGTAGATGTTCGTTAATGCAGGTCACTGAAAATTGATGGAGACTAAGGCTCTTGCCTCAATTGACTCCCTGGGTGGATGGCAAAAGCACTTCATGGTCATGTAGAAGAGTAAATGCCTATTGTGGAGTATGTGGGTCCCTACTATAGGGATTGGTAATTACCCAAAGGTGTCTTGAGGTACAAGTTTGTGTGGAACTTTACTTTCACCTCAAGAATTAGTGTATGTTCTTTAAGGAACATACTCACCTTATTTAAACAATTTCAACACAATATATTCATAGGTTGATGAAGTCCATGTGTATTTTTTAGTGAATGAAGTCTAGGACATCATCAATAGCTGAAGTTGGTAGGTGACCCATTAACAAATTACTACTAATGCCATTGATGGATGATGGCCGACCATATCATTAGGTGATGACTAGTTCTCTAATCGATTGATGATGTCAATTGCCTCATCAGTTGATGACTGAATATTCCTCCTTAGTTTCCCTCAGTTGCTACATTGGTTGATGATTGATGATTTTAGTCCTAGATGATTTTCATCAATGGTTTTTGAGGGATGGGTTATACAATTTCATGATGATTTGGGCTTGTGAAGCCATTCATTGTGAGATGTTCAATTGAGATCATGCATTGGAAATGTTTTTTTGACTAAAAATTCAATAATGTCCCTTGACAATGGAACATTCATTGCTTCATGAAGGTACCAATCAATAAATTCATTTAACAATGGTTTTTTATCATGCTAAATATAGGAATAATAAAGGAAGCAAAAGGTATAATACACATATAATCCACAAAAATGGAAGTTATCAACCCTTACCCTAAAACATAGAGTTACCTTGTCCCCAAGATAACAATAGAATAATAAAAATAATGACTCGATATTTCAGAAAAATGAGTCTAAATTACTATAATTTTGTTTTATATTATATTTATAGTACAATTACTATGTGAATGTATATAACGTCCTCAGATTTGAGGCCTTAGATAAAATAATCTTAAATGGAATATGATTGGATTATGCATATCACCAAGGTACACCTCCTTTTCAGGGAGCTCATTACTAAAGAACTAGTTGGTTCAGCATGTTTAACCCAGAGTAGTACTAAGATGGGTGACCAGTCAAAAAGTTTACCATGGATTGCATGTGAGTAAGGACAAAGCATGCAATTAAGGCTATTGATGATGTGTGGGTCTATTAGTCATTTTTTAAGCTCTACTAGAGCCTTGGGCAGTGAGACTGGGTGTTATAAATGGTATTAGAGAAATAACCCTTTTAGTAGATGGGGCCGACATGGGCATGTGGCATGCCAGTCTTGAGTTGTGCAATCTAGGCATTTTGGAAAGGATTGTCCATGGTGATGTAGCCACCCTTATACTAGTATTCCATGATCGGGAGTTTCTTGTCCATGGGCCATCATGTGTCTGCATTGAAATGGGAAAATATTATGAGGCCAAATAGTTGAGCCTTGACAAGGACTTACGAGGGTCTATGTTTTGGAGATTGTAACGTCCCATGATTTGACACCTCAGATAAATATTTCTTATAAGGAAAGTCATTGGACTACCCATATCATTGAGATGCACCTCCTTCTAAGGGAGCCCATCACTAAAGAACTTTATGGTTAAGCACGGTCATCCTAGTGTAGTACTAGGATGGGTAACCAGTCAGGAAGTTTATCCTAGCTTGTGCGTGAGTGAGGATAGAGCGTGTAGTTGAGGCTAGTGTTGGTTTGTGAGGTCAATTGTCATTTTTTGAACTCTATTAGACCCTTGAGCAGTAGGCTTGTCGAGTGTTACAATGTATATGTTTCCTATGATACCCCTTTAGTATAAAAATTGAACATTGAGTGCATTAGTCTTTTATCTTCTAAGTTCAAGTTCTGAGTGAACATTTTCTTATATGGTGTAAACTCTAATTCCCTTTTCATGTTTGTCTCATGAAATTTCCTCATACATATAGCTTTCAATCCCATATTTTATTTTTGTATCTAAAAGTGTATATGGGTAGGGTAAATTCAAAGGTGTACCTCATTCTTCTCTCATTCACTCAACCAAAGGTATGTTTAGTGGGTAATTGGTCCCTATACTCCAAGTCAACTAGATTTCTAGTAGTGATTATACAACCTACTTACCACTACTATTACTGACTATGGTGAATTAAAATTCTTTAGTGAAACTAAACACCTTCATGGTGGAACCTGTGGCCCCTAGTGAGAAACAATTGTCATTCTTCTGTTTACACTCAAGCTTTATTCTTTCTTTGTTGGCTTTTTGGGTCTCTTTTTATCCTTTTTTAGGATTTCTATAGAGATGGGGGTATCTCTTTCATTAATGAAGTACATGTGTACATGTAAGTAGTACTTGTGGATTTGGATGATCACACATAAAATGTAGTTGAGGCTAAATTCAAATACTTATCATGTAAATTTTAGGAGTTAGGGTGCATTATTGGCATCCTGCAACTTCTAGAGATAGGGTTGGCATAAAAAACACAACCATTCAGATACATACTAGGTTATACCACAATAAAATTAATAGAATATGTCGTGGAGATGGTTAGGTCCCAATTTAGGGGTGAAGAAAGCATACAGAAAAAATGAATCAAAATAGACCTTATATTTAAAATTTTATCCTTCGTTGCTTAAGAACATGCTCAAAAGGAACTTCAGTCAGAATTAGAAGTATATATGCACAACAAACCTAAATTTAATAGTTTTGAGTTTTTTTTCTAAGAATGAAAAGAAAGATAAGAGTATGGAATATATATGTAATTACCTCACATGTTTACGGCCTACAAAAGTTATCATTTACTTTGTCCCAAAGTGCAAAAGGATGAGGCTAAGTGTAAACTAGCTAGGTTTAGAGTTCTCTATGGAGGCCTTCATTTGCCCAATGTGAATGTAGCAACCAAATCACATAAGATCCTCTCAGATAGTGATAGTCCAAGTATCCAACACTCTTTCCCAAATCTTCAATGGTGTACATCTAGTAGAGGGCGTGGAAGAAACTATTCTTTAGTTTTATGATATGTTGAGGACTCATATGAAAAAATTTCATCTTCTTGTAATCCATCCCCCTTGTCCCTTTATCAGATCTATAATGTTGTAGAAAATTCTCATGCTCTTTCTTTTGTGGTAGCCTATGGTCTAGTTGCATTATTAAACTTTCTCTACCAGATCAATAAATCTAAGTTGTTTTGTAAAATGAAAATTCTCACCTTAGTGTGTTGCAACCACTAGAGTCCATTGGAAATCATACACAAATAGTAAAACATATATATTGGAATAGAATTTTTTAGTTGTGCAATTAGAAAGCCTTTCTATGTATTTTTTGTTAGGAATAAGGTCGACATGCAATGTATATCCATTTACATAGGCATTGGAAGGACATCTGCAAGGAGGGATTATTAGGCTACCATCGCATCAACTATCAGGTATTCATTCTTTTAGGATGTTATATATGTCTTATTTTAGAAAGAAAATACATCCATGGTAAAATACAACAATATTATCATCATCCTTTAATTCAAATTGTTCATTATTAGATCTAGCTGTTCATTGCATGCCCATCTTTTAAAAAATAAAAAAACAAGTCTTCACTTTATATAATGAAAAATGGGTTATTTAGGTTCTTTTAAGATGGTATTCATGGTATCTTTGTTCTCAAATGTTGTTGTGATTATTATTCTTATGTCATCAGATGGGATCTCCCATTGTTCATGCTAATTTTTATATTTTTGTAGCCCTATATGTATTTGTTTATCATAGTGATATCAATTGAAGCTTGTTTTTCTTCTTAGTTTATAGATTATGCTTGTTGAAGTCTTCCTCTTTTGAGGGTCACTTTTCTAGTGTTGGTTCTTTCTCAAGTGGCTTCTTTATCTTATGCTCAAAATGAAAAGGGGTTTTAGGTTGATACTTCTGCTTAAAATATGTACTTTATAGTTGTTTTAACTCCCTTCATAATGACCATTTCTTGGGAATAGGTATGTCCTCAGGTACACACCTCAATGCATAAGAGGGCATGAAGTTATCATAGAAAACCCTCTAGCCATAAATAATTTCCATTATATAACTACTTCAGAAGACGTCAGTCTCTATTGCTGGTGTATTCAAAAGGAATATTTGTCTACAAATTTTCCATCATTCTTAGTACTATGAATTCACTATCTCTTGAACTTATCATTTCTTATGATATGTTTTTGTTAATTGTGGCATTCATCTATCTTAGTGCATACCATTTATCAATTGTTATAATCAAATGTTCCATCCTAGTCTATGATATGTATTTCTCTTACCTTAATATCATGAAAGAGAAGATTATATCACTGGACTCAAATTTAGGGATAGGTGACATGGCTCATTCATCTGGAACCAAACGGATGTTCGACTTTATCCTTGGTGCACCTCTTATATCGTTTCCCTCTTCTTGTGGTGTTGCTGATGATGAGATTGAACAAGCTTCCTTCCACTTTTTATGCCATATTTCTTTGGTGAGGATTTCCTTTGTTGTGGATCTTCTTTCTCTTTTTGTAGCTTGTCATGCTCCTCATCTCATCAAAAATGGGTCAAAAGTGAGAAAACAATTTCCTAGTTATAAATGATCTAACTTTAAACTTGTACCCAACTTGAACATATGTTTGCAACTCAATATAAGTCTATTGTAGTAGGCTAGGTTGAATACAGGATGCAGAGATGCTTAACCACCTGAGGTTCACCTGTTACATAGATAAGAAAAACATATGGTAGATATATGAATAAACTACAACTAATCAAAGAAATGAAAACAAATTTATAAAATAAAGTAAATTTAGTAAAATTCTACTAATCAAGGGAGGGAGTTCCTAGATATGTAACCATATATTAGGGAATCAATTTACCTCATTGTTGGGCATAGAAAACTCACAAACTCCGTAGCTAGAAATTAACTTCCCAACCCAACATGTGTTGTGGTAGATACTCCTGTAGGGTTCATCCCACTTACTCTAGATAGGTGTGACTATAACCCATCAATAGCCCAATACCACTATCATGGATCATGTAAAAATACCCCTAAAGATTCTATATTACCTTTAGGGTCAAAAAAAACATGAGCACTTGGAGTGACAAAGGATCTACTAAGAAACTAAAGAATTAGTGAATCACATCAACAACTATGAAACAAGATGGATGCTGTAAGGAATGTGCATGGTCTTGGAGAAAGTCCAATGAAAATCCTTATAGAGGTGTGCTTCCTTCACAAGAAGCATAAAGATGAATTTTGACGGTGCCCTTCTGGTGTAATGACCACAGACGATGGTTGATGATGTCCTCATAGCCTAGAAACAAAAGCCTTCAAGGCACTACATATTCCATGCAGACCACCAGGAAGTCCACGTCGTGCTTCCAATTCGTTAGGAAGGAGTTTTCCTTCCATTATTAACGTACTAACATAGACTTCCTTTCCCCTTGTTGTCTCTCCCTTTCTTGGGTAAGACTGCTTAGGCTCTCATGTTACCCTAATGTTGAGTATGGTGTATATAGATCCTTGGCCACCCCACCTTATATTGAAGTGGATGGGCTAGGGTTTTTGAAACCTAGGGGATATGGAAAGACATATGTCATGGTTTGATGTGCATGGCCAGTCGGTCGACTAGATAATCCAGTCGCTCGCTTGACACAAGTACTCAATTGGATGGATTATGTATTCAGTCATTTGGCTTGTGGTCAAAGGTGCAATAATAGTGACTTTTATTGTAATGATTAATGCATGTTGTTATGCATGTCATTAATCATTTGACCCAGTCAAATTTGTTCTTTTGCATCTATTCCGTCGATTCATACATTCCAATTGGTCGACTAAGTTTTTGAACATCCTCTAGGAACAATGTCCTGTTTGAGTGTTGGACACTCCAATTGGTCTACAAGCTTGTTCCATCGGCTACAGTTAAAAGGTGGCCAGACGGTTGAGTGGACAATCCAATTGATCGACTCGCACATCAAGTTTGTCAATTAGACATCCTAGTCGGTTGACTCACAACCAATGTTGCTTAAGTTGATTATGTAAACACTTTTAGTAATCAAGTTAAGTGATATCCATTAGTAAACTCCTAATCCAAGTGCATCCTTTGTGTGTGAACCTATTAGTATAATATTATGTTGAAAGTGAATATCCACAACCTAATAATGACATCACAAGCAATGAGTGGTATTTAGAAAGACATCATTGCTATCAAAGTATTTAAAAAGTTGGGGAACAAATTCAACCTACAATTTGTAATCAGAGTTATGTGATCGTATAGTTCCTTTGTATTTGATATGTAGATCAAACATGAGTCGTGGAATCATAATCCTTTTAACATTCAATCCATGTTCCTTGAACTAGACCAGACTGTATGATATCCATGTGAGCTCACATAAAACATATTTACTCACATGATTATGGCCATATAGTTCTCAGTCTTTCTTATCAAGTGGACAAGATATCGACTCTGTTAGGAGGGACAAATCCCATCTACATCACTCACAATCAATCATTGTGTGTAAAAATGTACCCGGGAGCACCATCTTTATGAAAACCCTTATTCAAAATCACGTTGGATGGTGTTAAAGGTCATCGAACAACATGTAATGAGTGTAGTGACTTTAGGTCTAAAAACTACAATCACCACTATCACTTTGACAGCTAAGTCCAACTACCATTCCATGGTTTCCATCTATCTCTATCAAGGTTGATTTGTCTAGTACAATATTCTATAGTAAGTACCTATTTTCTTAACTTGACACCCAATATCATGACTAATGATACTATATCATCATTCAACACACATTCATGTCTTATGCATTATTGTCATTGATTCAGCCCTATTTTAGGGCTTAATCTTGTGTCTTTTTGCTCTTCAATCACATATATACCTGTTAGATTGCATGTCATTCCTCACAATATGCTTATTTCCATAAAATGCACTTATGGACATTATTTGCATGTTTTTCAGGTATTTGGACCACACTTGATGGAAGAGAGAGAGAGAAGGAGTGATCCTAGGGTTCCTCTACCCTTGGAGAGACCCAAAGTGAAGCTCAAGGCTCCCTCAACCTAACCCTAGTGGCCAAAGATCATTTAAAGAAAAGATGTCCAAGAAAATCCAAAGAACAGAGTCAACTTGCTGATCCAGGACCCAACACGGCCATGGTACCACAGAACGTCCATCCTAGGTCACTTATAAATCAACAAAATCACCTCCAAGCCAAGAAAAAAGCACCACGGCTGTGCAGCACAGAACGGCCGTGCCAGAGACATCCACCGCGGTCGTGCAGTATAGCACAGTCGTGCTACAACAGACCAAAATGGCTGTACAACACCACCACGGTTGTGCTGCCCTTAGTTCACCATGGCCGTGCCATTTCAGCCCAAAATCTACCAAAACCATGTTTAACATTGATGGAATAAACCCACGACCACACCCATCCACCACGACCGTGGTCTACCCTACTCACCACGGTCGTGCTACTTACAAAACATACCCATTTTTCCACTGCTTTCCCCATTTTACCCCTAACTTAACCCTAGACCCCCTAGATCCCTATATAAGCCCTAGTGGCAGTTGGGGGTCGGGGATTGGCTGCTTAGAGTCCCATTTTCGCTCCCTTGTCACCTCCACTCCATTCCACCTCACCTCCACCTCAAATCCATTCCATTTCACCATTTCCACCACATAACCCCCCATATCTAAGCCTTCCATCCACTTCCCACAATTATCCCACTCTATTCCATCCATGGAGAAGAAGGAGGACGTCCTTGCAACAACTAGAGGGAGGAGATTCCTCATCTACACTGAGCTCCATGGCTACTTCTTCCTCTATCTCCTTTCTTTTTGTATTTTGCTTTGTTATGAGTAGCTAGGTTGCTTGGGTGGGCTGTTTGGGGGAAATTATGTTACTTTGATACCATGTTGGGGGAAAATGACATGTAAACGTTGTAATTCCATTTGTTAATGATTATATTCTATTTCTATCTCATTCTCCATGAATTTCTTGTTGGTTTGTGTGTGAAATCACCAAGGAATTTAGGCAAATTGCTTATATGTTTGAATTTTGGGATTTGCCCCTAGGTCCAATTCTTGGATCCCTAGGTTGCCTCCCATGTTCCTACATCCTAATCAACCTCCCTAAACCTAAGTGAGAGATCTAAGTAGCTAGAATAAATAATTCTAGCGCAATTAGCATGGAGCCTTCTCAAGGCTAGAATGTGGGAGAATTGGGGTCCAAAACCCTAATTTCACCTCCCCATTACTACCCTCAGCCCCTAATTTCCCTAGTAATGTCTAATCTAGAAACCTAGACTTGATTAGACTCTACTTGAACCGAACCTAATCCCTAACCCAATTGAGCCTCATAAGGGTAGTAGGGGTGTTAGGGACTAGTTCCCCTACACACAACCTAGCACATCCATGGCCAGTTAGTATCTTAGGTTAATTCATTAGAATCTAACTTGTTGTTTGGTTTGGATTATTTAAATGGAATTTTAATGTTCATATGTCACCCCCCAACTTAAGTGATAAGTTCATACCCCTAAACAGCCCATACCTCTATTTTTTGCTCAAAACCCTAGTTTTGTGCTTGTTCAACTTAGTTAGTTCATTCCTTGCTTAGTTAGCTTCTCACTTTGTTCATTACTTGTTCATGTTAGTTTAGCTCTTTAATTTCTCTTTTGCTTCTCTCTTGCTTGCCTTAGTGTAATTTGCCTTATCATACCTAGCTTATTCCTTTCTTGCCTATTTAGCCTTACTCTAGCCTAAGATTAACTTAGATTTCATTCTTGTCTTTAATTTCTTGTTTGTCCATAATAGTTTAATAATCAAATCAACCTTCAAACCCTTAACCCTAGTCTCTATAATAGGAACCTAGCGAAACTAAACCTAGCTCTAGTGCCCCCTCTTCTCCATGTGGATTGACCCTATACTTGCCGCTTACCTATACAACGACACGACCCCATGCGCTTGCGGGTGTACCTATTTTAGTAGAAGTAGGTGTGTTAGTTAGGTTTATAAATATTGAAAGTGAATCCTCCCATGTGTTCCGATCTTGTGGGGTGCATCTAGTCGAGTCAAATCATCTAGTGTGTAGCACCTCTAGCAGAACGCGCCAAGCTTTCTGGCGCCGTTGCCGGGGATTAGAGGCGTTCAGCCTAGCTAGTTAGTTTTGCTTTGACTTTTCCTACTATCGTCATCATTGCTATTCTTTATTCATTTTTCTTTGCATTCTTTGTGTATATTGGTTTACTAACTTGCTTTCCTTTGTTTGGTTGTGCTTTCTGCATGTGACAAGCCATTCGGGAGGAAATGAGATGGAAGACCAAAATGCACCTCGCAAGTCCTTATAAGATTACTTCATGTCGAGCAACTACCAGTCACCTATTGCATCTAGAGTCACCCAAATGCAAGGGGAGAAATTTTCTATTCCTCCAGGTCTTCTTGGGCTCCTGCCCACCTTCTACGACTCGGAGAGTGAAAAGCCCTACAAGCATGTGGATGCCTTCCTAGAGATGTGTGCCACCTTCAGAATGTCAATGGCAAGTGATGACTCAATTTGTCTCACATTGTTCCCCTTTTCACTCAAGGATAGGGCCAAGGAATGGTATGATTCAAGGAGAGACATAATGAGTTGGGGTGAGATGAAGATGGCATTCTTGAGGAAGTTCTACTCTATTGCAAGGATGACACAAATGCGGCGATCAATAGTGAGTTTCAGCCAAATGGATAATGAAAAGTTTCTTGATGCTTGGGATAGGTTGCAAAATCTATTGAGAGAGTGCCCACATCATGAGATACCTTTGTGGCATCTTGTACAAGTGTTCTACTCCAGTTTGTCATCAAGGGATAAAGCTACAGTGGATTCTTCTTGTGGAGGTGTTTTCATGACAAAGCCACCAAAGGATTCATGGTAGTTGTTTGAGAAATTGGCAGAAAATTCAAGGAACCGAACTTCTAGCATGATTTGTGATGGGAGTTGGGTCTTTAGTGAGACTTATATTTCTAATGATCCCATTGTACAAGTGATGAAGGCTATGGAAGAAATGATGAAACTCATGAAAAGTCAAGGAGGAAATGGTCCTTGTCATTCGGTCAACTACATTCGTTTTTTGAGGGAGAAGTGAAGACACCTTACCCCAATAGCTACTCAGAACCGCAACGTCCAAGCTACAACTCAAGGTTTGTGGAATAGGTTCTCTCTATATTGAAGAACTTTGATGATGTCCAAAAATATGTTGCTATGATTAAAGAAAAGATAGAGCAGCTCTCTTGTACACTTGCTCTTCAAGAAGAAAAGTTAGCTTCAAGATCCATCTTGAGTTACCATGAAACAAGTGGACCTATGCCTTCTTTCCATGTTTTCTACAATCCACCTCCCATGTAAGTGAAGCCCATCTACCATTTTCAAGTCTATCCTAAGCCTTACACTCCCCCACCACCTTCACCACCTCAATTTTCCCAAAACTTCACTTTCCAACCCCAATTCTCTCCTCTCCCTCAATTATCCTCTCCACCTGAATTCCAACCCCAAGTGTCACCTCCACCTCCTCCACAGACACAACATGTTCTCCCTCTCCACCATGAGCAAGGTAGTGTTGTGACAGTTCTAAGGAGTGGGAAAACTCTTGAGCAGTCTACAAGTCAAAGAAAAGTTGATAAAGCAAAGCAGAAACAGTCAAGTGGTGATGTTGTGATTGAGATTGCCAAAGATGATCACTTGCCACCCCATGTTGATATGGGGAGTCCTAGTTCTCCACCTCATGCTAAACCACAGGAATATCATGCAGAGTTAAGTGGGTCAATATCTAGTGAGCCACCATTTCCCAAAGCACTAGATGTGTTACGACCCCACCTCTCGATAACCCCCAATTAAGGGAGACCAAGAGGTTGAAGCCGCACCCATTAACCCCGGATCAAAGGTTCGACATATAACCATAAACAATTATTAAATTCTAACAGACTATACTGAAAATGGTAATAAAAATTTTCTTTACATACCTTTTGAAAACATGGATCTCTAAACTTCTATCCACACCGATACTAATCTATCTAATCCTCCTTTGCACTTTAATTCTCTATTAGTATCACATGTGCCACTTTACTGTTTGTTCTTTTCATTGTACCTAAAACGCAGACAAACAAAACATCGGTCAGCCGTAGCTGGTATGTGGGGGAAACAACAAACATGCAACTATGATAACAATGTAATCATTCAATTACTTATTTAACAACCAATATTACGTCTTAGATATAACTCCGCGATCCAGGAGTACCCTATCCTCTGTATTTCTCCCATTAAACCCCTCATGATCCACCTATAAGTGAACCAGTTTCTAGGGTTGAGTCACATGGCACTACTCGTAAGTAGACCACTCCTTAACTCGGGATGCTAAAGAGTCTCTAACTCACGGTAACCTAGACCTTACTCTAGGATTACCCCTTTTTAGCCTTTTCAAAGTAACAGAGGTAGACCCAGATCTAGCCAGTTATATATGCACATTTATGGTGATAATCATAGTCACTTTATAGAGGCATGAAATAAATAAACATCCAACAGTTTAGTTGCATTCAATGCGATTAAACATCCGGGAATACATCGGGAAACTATAGCGGTTATTCATAATCGTAACCACATACCTGATCCATAGTAACTTGATGTCCATGCATTAACATTCAACACAATTACCAAGCAATCAACAATATCCTGAAAATAATGCATAACATCCAAGTGTCATTGTTTTATTCAAAACATCCACAAGATCAACTTGGATTCCATCTTATGATTTCTAGGCCAACTTTAGGGTTTTATTAGAGTTTTAGCCTTCATTATGCATTTATCACTTTTAATGTTCTTTTAGTTCACAAACCCTAATTTCTGCATCATAGGCACAATTGAATGTCAAATGAGTCTAATATGTTTCTTTTACACTAAAACTATTATCTTTATCCTTTTAGGTCATATCCAAAACATTAATGCTAATTATCACCTTCGGTTCCTTTCAAATTGACAAATCATATTTTATTATAGTTCAACTCACATATATGAACCTTATTTATTACTATTTCCACTTTTATATACTAGAAAACACTAATTATCCAAATAATTCACATTAAAGATCTTTGATATTCAATTTATCTTCAAATCATCACATCTCTATATTTTATTCTTCGATTTGTACAATTAAAACCATTAGAATTCATGTCAACATAAATTAGGGTTTCTAATCCCATTAAAGCATATTCATGTACATAGAACCCTAAATTAAACCAACTATATAAAAAGATCATCTTTTTAAATCCTATTTTCACTTTTATTAACATCAGGTTAATATCATCTTGAATTATCCATCTATCATCAAATCTAAGGGTTTTTCCTTAGTTAAATCATTAAAGATGATAACTTTATGTACTTTTCCAATTTCAAGCATATAAACTCTAAATTAGACTAATCACGTGAAAAGTTCTTTTTTTTTTAACTCGATGTTCCTTTTTACATTTAACAGATTAATATCAACTCTAAAGATCCATTAAACCCTATTAAACACATTAATCATATCAGATTAGGGTTCTTTAATCTTTAAAGTACTAAAGATGATTACTTCAATTAATTTTCGGATTGCAAACAGAATCAGACTTCAAACATTATTTATTTGGATTCCTCTCGTTCTGAGGATCAACTTTCATATATAACTTTTTGTCATCCAAGCTACGAATTTTATGTTACAAATTTTGCAAGAAAAATACTTACTTGGCCAATAGCATGCTGACACGTCAGCATAGCCATGCAACGCGCCCCTTTGGGAAATATAACCCAATTACGATTCTGCCCTCCGTTAAGTGTAGGGTTCTGTAGCCCGCGAAGGGGCATTCTCGTCCACGAGACCCTGTCATCGTCTTCCTCGCGTCTTCCAGCCACGGACACCCTAGCGGCCAAAGGTGGAGCTCGCCCCCCCTCATACGGTCCTCATCGGACATCATGGAGGACCTCCCCGCCTCCGACGGCCTCCTCCGCACCCACCCATGTTGCGGTCGGAGTCCAGATGGTCGGGGGAGGGTGCGACGCTTGGGCCTGCAACCTGCAACCACGCTGCAGCCCTCCGACAAACTCACGCAGATCAGGAGCAACGGAACACTGCTCAAACGTCCACAGGTCGACGGTGGGACTTCATGCTTCCATTAGAACGACACCATGGCCCCTCGTGGCTGTAGGGTTAAAACCATACCCTTATGGTTAGGGTTTCGGTGAATAGAAACAAGAAGAAGATAGGGAAGACAGTGGGAGGGGTGGAAACTCGCTGGAACTCATCCCAAAGTCTTACCCTTTATATAGGGGAAGTCAACGAAGCGCTAGGAATACTTTCCTTAAAGAAACGTAGCCCCTCTTCTAATAGGATTAGTTTTCCTTCAAAGAGAAGCCATTCTTCTCTCTCTCTCTCTCCTTTGATATATCCTATTACTTGGATATTAGGACTTCGAAATTCCTCCTCTCTTATTTACTTTATAGTTCCTTTTTAATGTTTTGGCACAAATTCCTATTTTCCTTTATAGAAAATATCATCTTTTTAAACAATTCCCTATAATATATTAAAGAAGCAACACATTATCCTCTTATATTGCCTTTTTAGTATTTTCTCTTTCTTTCCTCTTCATTGGGACTCCTTGGATCCCAAGATACTCCATTATTTCGAAATTCATTTTATTGGAATACTCATTATCTTTCTTAATGCATCTATATGCATTATTTTGCATTATCATGTTCATTTCTTATTAAGAAATCTCTTTTTGAGAATTTCTCTTTATTTCTCTTTTATTTCCCTCATTGGTATTCCTTTTATCATTAGAAATCCTTGGGATACGAAATTGCCCCAAGAAATCTCATTTATGCCTCTTTCAACTTATTTTCCACATTTTATCATTATTTTCTAATTTCTTCCTTCATAAAGAAATACTTAATTAATCTTTTCTTTTCTTATTGCTTTCTTTATGGCACTTTGTACTCCTTGGAACCCAAGGAACTCAATAGGCACGAAATCCTCTCTGGATTTTCCTTCTAGAGGTTTCCACATATTTCTTTTCTCGAATATTCAATTATCCATTTACTAATTGAATTTCCGTTGTTATTTTCCCTTTTTATTGGGCCCAATAGCCAATAAAGCCCACAAATCAAATAACAAGGCTATTTAAACGAAATCCAATTATTCTCAACCAAATATATGATTATTTGTTCAAACATCTTTAATATGAGAAATTATATTTCTCAGCACTGGAACCCAAAAATTGGGGTTATAACATCCTTCCCCTCTTATAGGAATTTTGTCCTCAAAATTCAAACAAGCAAACAAACAATTCAGGATAAGACTTTTCCATGTCCATCATTGGCCCCTATGTGGCTTTGTCGTACCCATGGTATTTTCAAAGAACCTTTATTATCACATATTCTTTTCTCTGAGTCCTTTCATCCTGGCATCTATAAACTACACAGGTGACTCAGGCCATTTCAGGCTCCCTTGGGGCTCACTAGGTTCATCGCTCAGCACATGGTCGGGGTACCTCACATAGTTCTCTAAATTGGACACATGGAAAACATCTCCCATAACTCTATCCTGAGGGGTTAGGTCAATCTTAACCTTCTCCACCCATCCATTTCTAATGGACCCATGTATCGGGGACTCAGCTCTCTTAGCTATAACTTAGAGGGGTCGGATTTTCATGTCACATTTTCTCCCACAGTAACTTGTATGTCAGTCTACTTTGCATCTTCTCACGACTCTCATCATCTCTAGGCTCCTTCCAGCCCTTGCACAATCAAAGTGACTTCATCTACACGCAATGGGGTCCCTCTTTCTAACCATCATGTGGTCCTTTTCACCAACATCGCCTTACTGAAGGAGTGACCAACACAACCTCCCTTATAGAGCTTCATATAAAACCCGATACTGGCTACGGTGGTCATTGTCACATCTTTCATCGGACAAGAACTGTCTCTAGATATCACCCTGAACGAGCATACATGCCCTCATTAGACCCTTTAGTCTGGATCATACTAACCATGGTTAGGGGTGATAAACTATACTAACATTGAGTTCTTCATGTACCTACTTCCACTTTATGGAAGTGAACCTTTAGTCAAACTCAGATTCTTTGAACTCACATCATGGTGTAGTTGAGCCATCTCTCTCATATGTAGTTCAACTCGATCTGTCTCTTGATAGAACTCTCTTCTTTCTCATGTCATCTAGGTAAGGCGACCTACCATAACCCATATTGCATCTGGACCTTCCTTGGTCTAGGGAAGACCTATCACAACATTCATACTGTTGAGCTCTCATTCCCTCTTATGGATTCTTTTGTCCTCTATATCGATACACTGGGTTACTGGGGTTCATCCTTTTCCTCCGGGCTTGCATGGCCATAAACCACATGCAACCTCATCTTAAGCATCCAAAGTGCTATTGCCATTTTACATGGTGTATCATGATTTCTTGTATGTCATGATTCTTTCAAGATCAAATCCTATGAAACCCTAAACCACTCTAGTCAGGGTTTTTTCACCTTCTCTTCCAAAGAAGTGCATCTGAGGTTCTACCACCATCCTTTCATTGAATCAAGGACTAGACTGGCTAACCAAACAACCTTTAACTTTTCAACGCATCTTGTTACATCTGAGTGTTATTCAAACACCTTTCCTTTTCAAACTTAGGGTTAGCCAAACAACCTCTTCTAGCTTCTAGTCAAACAAGTCAGATGTATCTCAACCAGAGCATCCATTACCACCTCACATCCTTAGGTATTAGGTAACATTGAAGACATACACTTCCATGTATTTCACTTATCATATTACCTCAAACTCCATGTCTATCTCCATTAAGTACACTCTCTGATTTCATCATCATGGTGATCAAACTCAACCTGGTATAACTTGTAAGTTCCACATAGCTCATGATAAAAACATCCTCATAAGGGGAATACCTAATTCCTCTTAGTGTTTACAAACCATCCATGTATCATTCACTTTACCAGGGTAGATATCTTCTCTATCCCCATCTCTCGTGGCAACATTCCAACCTACATCATCTCTAATCCTTGGTGTATGACATGTATAATGTCCTATCTCTCACCCCCATAACAAGAGGAAATAAGCATTTGGCTGCAGTCCAAATACATAGTTCTTCCTATTCCAAGAGTAGAGATGGTACATCCCACCATTCCAGTACACCTTTAAATCTAAGTTGCAACATGCCACATATGTCTCATTATCACAAAGATCATGATATCAAACTAGTCTTGAACCTACTGAGGTTTATATCCTTGGTCATTTCCTCTAAGTCTATAGGGTACCGACTCTTTTTGGGGTCATCCCTCTTCCCTCATGCATCAAGAGAGTGCCCTACTCATCTTCCCTTTGGGTCCCATGAGTTTATGAAGGTGATCAATCTCCTAACCCATGGCCCTCAGACAATGATAGTTGTTACCTCCCGACCCTATGGTCATGTGCAACTGGGGAATTAGGCAACTCCTACTTTCATCGGTCTTATCCCTACCTGACCCTAGGATAGACTTAGGATTCTCCATTACAGTACATGTTCACTTAGAACCTTACCCAAGTCTTCATCATCTCTCTTTCTGCATTCATGGGCTGACTCTCATCCGTTCATAGGCATTATGGCAACCTGCCTACCTTGGTCAAGCCCCATACTGGTTACCTCCATGGTAACACATTCACATGCAATAGAGATGGATATCTACGGGTCTACGGGTTCATTCTCATACCATGTACTTTCCTCTTAACTTCTCAAGATCCTACGAGACCTCTTTAGGTTACCTTGAACCAACAAAACTGATATACACCCTTCCAAAGGGGTCCCTCTCCCAGGATGGGAGGAAAACTATCTCTTGACAACAAGGTTACGAAAGCTCTTTAAGTCTAGGGTTTACATCCACATGAGCCTACTTATCCCTAGTAAGCTATTAAGGCATAATGGATTACCTACTAAACCATGCTAGGTCATACTTGTCCTCTTTCCTCAATGCTGGATCAAGATCATACCTTTCTTTATCATCAACCTAGCTATGAGGGGTTCATCAAACACACCCTAAACTTAAGGGGCTCCTCTATTCATGAGGATTACCATGCTCGCTTCTATAGGAACTCAACTTCTCATCATGAGCCTTAGGTACACCACTTCCCCTCTTAGGCCTAGGAACCCTAGGTTTACTGCATGCTCTGTCTCTTAACTACAAACCAAGCATGAAAAAGGCATGACATGCACTTCTTTTCATCCTTCAACTCGAGTAACATTTAGGGTTGGGTCCTCCTTAAGGACAACCATCAAGGTATAAGGCCTCATAACTCGCTACTGAACCTTTCTAAGGAACTCTTTTTCCTACCTCATAAGGTAAACACCTATACTGTAGGCACATAGGCACCATATGCTTCATCTTCACTTTCTAGGGTTTGGTCCCTCTAAAGGCAACAAAGACATCATCAACTTATGAGGCAACCACTATCATCCATTGTTCAGGGTTTTAGGCTTCCTACCTTCTGGCTGGGTTTCCTGCTCTCCCTAGAGCTAACCCTACAACCAACCTTACCATTAGAGGTCCTCTCTTCATGAAGGATCAACCTCCAAAGCATTCTCTACATGGGTGAAGCCTAGGTTCGCACTTATGGTTGCTCAAGATCATCCATAACCCTTTATGCTCCATCATAATTCCTTATCTAGGGTTTCATCCTACCGTCAGCACTATGACGTGCTCTAGGTTCCAGCTATGCCCTACTGGTACAAGCCCATAGGGTTTCTATGGTCCTTCACTAACATCATCATCCAAAGAGATATCATGTACTCTAACACGCACGACCCTTCCCAGGGTTGGGGTTGCCAATGGTGCTAGGTCACCCCTGGATCCTATGGCACCCCAAAGGCATGTCCTTTCAAACACCTGGTCCAACTCATCTCTCTCTAACCTTCACTTAGGGTTAGGGTTAGCATCATCCTCAGAGAATGTGCCAGGTCTCTACTTGCAATGGAGATCTCTATCTCCAAGACTAACTTATCCTCCTGACAAGAAGGTCTAGCCTCAGGTCTCTTCCGAGGACATGACATCTTATGTCATACGACCTAAGCATGTATCTATTATTTATTTTGTGCTTAATCTATTAAGCTTATGTCCATGACATCTTATTTACATGCCTTTCATTAATTTAGTGGAGGATTCCTTAAACCTCATTAACCTTACCCATACCTCAAGAGGGTGAGGAGAAGAAAGAAAACCCTAATCCTTTAGGTCCTTATCAGAATTTTGTGATGAGAAGGGATGAATAAGATGAGAAGTCCTAAAGGTATCTTATTTCGATTCATACCCTAAGACTTTGGCCAGGCGGTCACACGGGTTCGGGAGTCCTCGTATTCCGACTAGCGGTGCGGAGGAAAATCTTGCCAGCCCCCGGTCGTGATCCCTTTCTAGACACCTCCGTCTTTCGGATACTCCTCTAATAACTCCCTTGGGTTCTATGGAGTTTGTAAAATTTAATAATTATTAATGGTTAAATGAGGAACCTACGCTCTGATACCAAATGTTATGACCCCACCTCCCGATAACCCCCAATTAAGGGAGACCAAGAGGTTGAAGCCGCACCCATTAACCCTGGATCAAAGGTTCGACATATAACCATAAACAATTATTAAATTCTAATAGACTATACTGAAAATGGTAATAAAATTTTTCTTTACATACCTTTTGAAAACTTGGATATCTAAACTTCTATCCACACTGATACTAATCTATCTAATCCTCCTTTGCACTTTAACTCTCTTTTAGTATCACATGTGCCACTTTACTGTTTGTTCTTTTCATTGTACCTAAAACGCTGACAAACAAAACATCGGTCAGCCGTAGCTGGTATGTGGGGGAAACAACAAACATGCAACTATGATACCAATGTAATCATTCAATTACTTATTTAACAACCAATATTACGTCTTAGATATAACTCCGCAATCCAGGAGTACCCTATCCTCTGTATTGCTCCCATTAGACCCCTCATGATCCACCTATAAGTGAAGCAGTTTCTAGGGTTGAGTCACATGGCACTACTCGTAAGTAGACCACTCCTTAACTCAGGATTTGCTAAAGAGTCTCTAACTCACGGTAACCTAGACCTTACTCTAGGATTACCCCTTTTTAGCCTTTTCAAAGTAACAGAGGTAGACCCAGATCTAGCCAGTTATATATGCACATTTATGGTGATAATCATAGTCACTTCATAGTGGCATGAAATAAATAAACATCTAACAATTTAGTTGCATTCAATGCGATTAAACATTCGGGAATACATCGGGAAACTATAGCGGTTATTCATAATCGTAACCACATACTTGATCCATAGTAACTTGATGTCCATGCATTAACATTCAACACAATTAACAAGCAATCAACAATATCCTCAAAATAATGCATAACATCCAAGTGTCATTGTTTTATTCAAAACATCCACAAGATCAACTTGGATTCCACCTTATGATTTCTAGGCCAACTTTAGGGTTTTATTAGAGTTTTAGACTTCATTATGCATTTATCACTTTTAATGTTCTTTTAGTTCACAAACCCTAATTTCTGCATCATAGGCACAATTGAATGTCAAATGAGTCTAATATGTTTCTTTTACACTAAAACTATTATCTTTATCCTTTTAGGTCATATCCAAAACATTAATGCTAATTATCACCTTCGGTTCCTTTCAAATTGACAAATCATATTTTATTATAGTTCAACTCACATATATGAACCTTATTTATTACTATTTCCACTTTATATACTAGAAAACACTAATTATCCAAATAATTCACATTAAATATCTTTGATACTCAATTTATCTTCAAATCATCACATCTCTATATTTTATTCTTCAATTTGTACAATTAAAACCATTAGAATTCATGTCAACATAAATTAGGGTTTCTAATCCCATTAAAGCATATTCATGTACATAGAACCCTAAATTAAACCAACTATATAAAAAGATCATCTTTTTAAATCCTATTTTCACTTTTATTAACAACAGGTTAATATCAGCTTGAATTATCCATCTATCATCAAATCTAAGGGTTTTTCCTTAGTTAAATCATTAAAGATGATAACTTTATGTACTTTTCCAATTTCAAGCATATAAACTCTAAATTAGACTAATCATGTGAAAAGTTCTTTTTTTTTTTTAACTCTATGTTCCTTTTTACATTTAAAAGATTAATATCAACTCTAAAGATCCATTAAACCCTATTAAACACATTAATCATATCGGATTAGGGTTCTTTAATCTTTAAAGTACTAAAGATGATTACTTCCATTAATTTTCATATTGCAAATAGAATCAGACTTCAAACATAATTTATTTGGATTCCTCTCGTTCTGAGGATCAACTTTCATATATGACTTTTTGTCATCCGAGCTACGAATCTTAAGTTACAAATTTTGCAAGAAAAATACTTACTTGGCCAATAGCATGTTGACACGTCAGCATAGCCATGCAACGCGCCCCTTTGGGAAATACAACCCAATTACGATTCTGCCCTCCGTTAAGTGTAGGGTTATGTAGCCCACGAAGGGGCATTCTCGTCCACGATACCCTGTCATCGTCTTCCTCGCGTCTTCCAACCGCGGACGCCCTAGCGGCCAAAGGTGGAGCTCGCCCCCCCCCCCTCATCCGGTCCTCATTGGACATCACAGAGGACCTCTCCGCCTCCGACGGCCTCCTCCGCACCCGCCCATGCTGCGGTCGGAGTCCATATGGTCAGGGGAGGGTGCGGCGCTTGGGCCTGCAACCTGCAACCACACTGCAGCTCTCCGGCAAACTCACGCAGATCAGGAGCAACGGAACGCTGCTCAAACGTCCACAGGTCGACGGTGGGACTTCATGCTTCCATTAGAACGACACCATGGCCCCTCGTGGCTGTAGGGTTAAAACCATACCCTTATGGTTAGGGTTTCGGTGAAGAGAAACAAGAAGAAGATAGGGAAGACAGTGGGAGGGGTGGAAACTCGCTGGAACTCGTCCCAAAGTCTTACCCTTTATATAGGGGAAGTCAACGAAGCCCTAGGAATACTTTCCTTAAAGAAGCGTAGCCCCTCTTCTAATAGGATTCATTTTCCTTCAAAGAGAAGCCATTCTTCTCTCTCTCTCTCTCTCCTTTGATATATCCTATTACTTGGATATTAGGACTTCGAAATTCCTCCTCTCTTATTTACTTTATAGTTTCTTTTTAATGTTTTGGCACAAATTCCTATTTTCATTTATAGAAAATATCATCTTTTTAAACAATTCCCTGTAATTCATTAAAGAAGCAACACAGTATCCTCTTATTTTGCCTTTTTAGTATTTTCTCTTTCTTTCCTCTTCATTGGGACTCCTTGGATCCCAAGATACTCCATTATTTCGAAATTCATTTTATTGGAATACTCATTATCTTTCTTAATGCATCTATATGCATTATTTTGCATTATCATGTTCATTTCTTATTAAGATATCTATTTTTGAGAATTTCTCTTTATTTCTCTTTTATTTCCCTCATTGATATTCCTTTTATCATTAGAAATCCTTGGGATACGAAATTGCCCCAAGAAATCTCATTTATGCCTCTTTCAACTTATTTTCCACATTTTATCATTATTTTCTGTATTCTTCCTTCATAAAGAAATACTTAATTAATCTTTTCTTTTCTTATTGCTTTCTTTATGCCACTTTGTACTCCTTGGAACCCAATAGGCACGAAATGCTCTCTGGATTTGCCTTCTAGAGGTTTCCACATATTTCTTTTCTCGAATATTCAATTATCCATTTACTAATTGAATTTCCTTTGTTATTTTCCCTTTTTATTGGGCCCAATAGCCAATAAAGCCCACAAATCAAATAACAAGGCTATTTTAAACGAAATCCAATTATTCTCAACCAAATATATGATTATTTGTTCAAACAACTTTAATATGAGAAATTATATTTCTCAGCACTTGAACCCAAAAATTGGGGTTATAACAAGATGAGCCCCCGGCTGTGAAAAGAAGACAAAAGCACAATATGGACATTGTTGAGGTCTTCCGACAAGTGAAGGTCAACATTCCTCTCTTGGATGCAATCAAACAAATTTCATCATATGCCAAGTGTCTCAAAGACCTATGCACTGTGAAAAGAAGGTCAACGGGGAGGGTTCCAAAGAGGGTGACACTACATCAAACATTCACATTAGTGGCCTTTTAGAAATGCCACTGAAAAAATAAACACCATTAAACATGTTTAGTGGCATTTGTTGAAACTTAAAAAAATGCCTCTAGTACCAATGCCACTAGAAAGATAGTGGCGTAAGTTGTAAACGCCACTAAATGTTTGTCTTTAGTGGCTTCTAATAAATGCCAAATAAAGGCCACTAAAACATCATTTGGCATTTATAAAAAAGCCACTATCCATCAATTGGATTTTATAGAAATGCCACTATTTTGTATTAAGTTGGTGTATGAAATGATTCTTTATTAGTGTAATGGTGTATAAAAAAAGCCACTAATGACATACTAGTTATGTATTACTACATTTTTAAGGCTTTTCGTCATTCAATTTTTAGTTCATTATCAAGTTTTCTAATTGAATGCCAATTGCAAAAGAACTCAATTTTCCAAAAGTATGAATATTTTTTATTTATAATCAAATGAGAATTACATGGGGAGGACATTTTACCTTGCCCCTTATATTGAATACAACACCATTGATATACTTTCATACAACATTTTTCTATTCAGTACAATAACTTCTACATCATTGGATTTGTCTCTTCCCTGATATGACTATCTACTTTTCAGCATGCCAACTTCAGAGCTCCTTCAAGAAATAACTTTATATTATGGTGGAATACTTGAACCACCTCCCAGAACCACTGGATAAAAGGTGATGCATTGTTGTAGCCAGAGTATTCTGTATTTGCCCTCAAATCTTCCACTACAATAAACCATAATACAATTTGAAATTATTATAACCACTACAATAAACCATAATACATTTAGAAATTAATATAACCATCTTAGATCATCTTAGACTTCTAGTCAGTATCCCCATCTGTATAATTTGTAATATGGAGACTTTGGTTCATTATGTACATTGACACATTGTCTTGCTAAAAAGATCATCTTGAAAAACTGAGCCACAAACAATCCAATAGAAGGAAGCAACTAAATAACATCTTTTTTTTTGGGTGCTCAAAACCCCTTTCTCTTTTTTGTATTTTTTGTTGAAAAAAATGTACAAAATGTATGAAAAAGAAGAAAGAGGAAAAGATAATTATGCAGACCCATGATATACCCCTATTAAGAAAAAAGGCACAAAGCCACAAAGGCCCAAAAGGGATAAAAAAAGATGTACAAGTAAAGCAATGTAAGTATAATGAAAGAAGAAAACATCAAGAAGCTATCTCTACATAACATCAAACGCTATCTCACCTCAATTTTAAGAGCTTCAACAAAGCCCAAAAAGTGAATAGAAAAGATACTATAAAGCATCAGACAATAATTATTTAATAACACAACGTAAGGATGTAGTGTAGTGGCAATCTGAAGTTTTAAAGATGGTGCAGCTGGGAGGTCTCTAATTCAATTCTGTTGAGGTCAGATTATTCTTGATTTCTTGGTTTTTCCCACCCCTAGTTTAGCCAGCCTTTGAGAACCCATAGAGTTATCAACAAGCAACCAAATAGTTAAGCAGCAAGATTTTAGAGAACTGGAAGATTATTAATACTTGGCAAAATAAGATATTCCACGGGTCATTGCTCAAATATCAGACTAAATGCAACTAAAAAAAACAGTTGTTGCACGCTGATGCAGCAACTAAGTTGGCATTAAAGTGGAAAATTCATAAATAGGTCAAGTTCTTACATATGCAATTAACCCAGTCTTCCTAGATTGGAGAAATGCAGCTACTGCAAAGGCAAGAGTGTAGCAATAACATGAATCAAAGTTTGTAGTCAAACCACATCGCCCTTCATATATGAATGGTACATGAAATCATGATTAGTTCATGTCATGGAAATCATGAAAATAGGTAGAGGCGTGTTAGCTAACTACCCAAAGAAGTGAGACTATCCCTTGAACTTCCCTTTGTACTTTCCTTCCTATTTTCTTTTCTCCAACTTAGTTTCCACCATAGAGATGAGCATCTTCTCAGTTTCAATTTTGGCAACCTTCCCATTAATATAGGGTAAGAGCTTCAAAGTGTACAAGAAAACAAGAGCAAGCATGAAGAAGTATAAAACAAATACAACACCTGCTCATTCCCATGAGGATCTCTTTCCAACAATAACATCTCTTGTATTGCTTGAGGTAAAAAGTCAAAAAGAAAGCGAGAATGCTCCTTCAATTTACTTTTCCATGCCCAACCTCATCAACAACATCATGGGCAAGAATCTCATTTAATTCTGCAATCAGCATTTGTACCTAGAAAACCATGTCAGGATTATACACAGGAAGATACACAAGTATACATGATTGAGATAGGTATCATCCATTAGGAATCCATGCACCAATGGTGTTTTAACAATTAAGGGAACAAGGAGGAACCCACATTACTAAGAACACCCATTCTTTCTTGAGGCTTCTGCCTGGGCTTCTCAACCAGAGCAGACCTCTGAAATGTTGACAATGACTTAGTGTACCTCTGTAGAAAAATTAGGACGCACAACTACATAAGGAAAAACACCAAGTTATGTTAGTTAGTGGCCGAAAACAAACAAATAATTTATTAACTAATTATTATATCAATGATTGAAAAACTTGCAACTTGAAAGAAGGTAAAAGCAATTTCTTGCCACATGTTATGCAAAGTCGTAGAAGATACATATTGTCTCAAGCTAAACCACAATAGAAATGATCAACTAATGTCTAACATGTAGTGACTCTTCATTGATAGCATAATCTAGGATCAAGCCAAACTAGCATTATGATATGTAAGCTTAACTTTTTGGGAAGAAAGAAATTATATTTGTGCTAAGCTTTCAACTCTTGGATTCCAAGGCCTTCCCATATTAATAATATAAAGGTAAGAACCACTTGAGTGGAATATTAAATTAAGCACAGTTTTAGCGGCATACTATATCACATCCTTCTCATGAATATGATCTAAACATGTTCCAAACCTTTCTTCCCCATAGATAAATAATTTTCCATCATCCATCAAGTTCCCAATGAATCTCCAACTTGTTGGATCCTAATAAACCAAGGAGAGAAACAATTAGACCTTAGGAATACATTTGTGATGTTTCTCCTTTACTCAAGTGGAATATAAAGGAACAAGATGGACAAAACCCTCAAAGAAGGGAAGGTTCCACTTTTCTACCACACTATCATGTATTGCACTTGCAGGAATGTACTTGGCCAATCCCTATTAGTACACAAGCATAAGGGTAAGAAGAGAAAGTTGCACAGAGGATAGATATAATCTAAAGAACAGAAAATAGCAAAACGAACTCCATAACCCAGTCGTCTATGAGATAACTTCAAGCACTAGACAATAGAAAAACCCCAACATATTACATTCTCCATCCAAACATGACAGCTAGGGGACTAAGCTAGTTTTATGTTTTTTCTTGTTATTGGTTTTAGGCTGAGGGCACATCTTCATACCAAGAATGATATAATTTAACTATATATAATCCTAGAAACAGTGAGAATGACACCTGATGTTCAGAATCAGAGCTAAATAATGATATTATAGGACTATCTCACTGCATGGCATGTGAAAATGAGAATCACCAGTAGGATGCTTCACTGGTCACAATCTAGTGTCTTCCAATATTACATGTTTCTTACATTTCATTCAATGAATGACAGTCATATTCATGATATAACTAATTATTAACTTAAAACAGAACTAGAATAGTTACAGTCTTACTACTATGAGAAATAATACATTTGGATATTCATGTGATATATGTAAATGTGAAGCTAAATTCAGTAACACTTACATAGCTTAGAAGGTTAGTTGCACTCTCAGAACTATGATTGGGAACTTCCTGCAATCAAAAGTGTTAAACTTCCATTAAAAATAGGCACAAGTATTTAGACACACATAATGAACCCAAGTACCTAACTACATCATTTAGAGATCAAGGGGTAACTAGTGGATTACCATGGTATGAAGATATTCATGCCCATTCTAGTGTGGAAGCATCCACTCCAATGCCATGATAGCCTGAGCCAATCTGTTGAGCAGTGATGATGTGGGGGCACACCCAATAAACCAAGAGAAGAAGTTTAGGATAGAGAAGAGATATACATGCAATTAGCCATGAATATAAGAAAGAATTGCACATGTGAGGTATACGCTGCTCAGAATCAGACACAACTTATCATTTTCTATTTACTATTAACAGGAAGTGTGGCAGTAATTCCTCTATTCTTTATTTATTGATCAATGCACCTATAAACACCTTCATGTCCTTTATTAGTTGGATTTAAACAAAGGGGAGCGAGGAAATATCTAAAGGCCATACAACTTGTTGTGTGGTATTGTAGGAGCAATAGTTTTTAATGCTGAAGCAATGTCCCTATGGTTAAGTGCATGCAATATTGTGTTGGGAGGACATAAAAAAGTCTATGTATATATTGATGTCAGCTCGTTTAATATTCATGTGCATGTGCCTCTCTTAAAGCATCAACCCCTAACTATTAGACCCTCAAAAAATGTATTCAACAGTCTAGTTGCTTCCATTATGGGTGCTTTCTACAACTATCATTTCATGTACCCACGACCACTTTAAAACTTGAGTCAACTGATACCTACATTGGTGGAGATGGTGGCCTAATATTTGAGGCAGTAACTAGAGAGTTGGGGACAAACTCAACCTGAAAGAAATTGTCAATATTGGCATAATAAAAGAGTTTTCATCTTGATAATTGAAATGGAATATAGGGATTTTGATGCACCACTTTGAGGATATCCAAGTACCATATACTCTCCCAACCTTCTTCTTATTCAATCCAAAAACCTACACACTAGCACCATTACCACCAAATGATTTGAACTAGATAAACCTCACCTCAAACTTGCCACTATCATCCATGAATTCCACCTTATCTACAAATCTCCATTTGATGATCTACAGTGCACTTAGTTGTCATGTTATATGTCAGTCATCATCTGTACAGACATCTGATTTAAAGAGTTCATTAACAAGAGAGTCAAAAATAGTAAATCAGAACCCATGGTTATGAAACGTAGCTTGATATTCAATAATTTCATATATTTACCTATACCTATGTGTATCAAGATGTCATACACATAAACTATTACAGTAATACAACATGTAAGAAAAATGAAACTCCAATGAGAATATAACAGTAAATGTATATTCCCATAACATTTTGATTTCGATATTCTTTGGGATAGTAGATACGAATAAATGGTTAAATAAGGGCATATCCAACCAAGAGCAGTAATGTCCAAGAATTCCTGATGTTAAGCACATTGCAGTCATAGAATAAAATGTAGTTAGAAAAGATGGTTCAACAACAAACAAGTTAACCATATATAAAATGTTAAGTTCTATCAGACGACTATCTCTTGCTTATCTAAATGTAGAAAATCAATTATAGTGTGGGACTAAAACCCCCACAAGATAGTGTAAGATTGAACAAGAATTCCCCATAGATCATGAACTAGACCATGTAGCTTATGAAGATTGTTGTTAGCATAGAATGCCATGCAAGTATCACATTGAAGCATCTAATAGAGAAATAACACAATTGCACTTCAGATACCCTGTAAGTACAAGTTAAGGGAAACATTCATCAATGAACCCTCTGGCACGGTTACCTAAACTTCGATGAATTTTTGACCATCAATAAGTAAGATACAATTACCTTTACTATATAAGACACACAATCTTACCTTGATAAATGGAGGATGATCAGTATTGTTGGGTTTCTCTCCCCATAGGTGTATTTGTTTCTCTAAATTTGCATCTAATGTTTCTGGTGATTTTTCCTCATGTGCAACCAAATCAAGATCCCCAACGTTGATGGTGCTTCTGTAACATCCCAGGATTTGATGCCTCAGATAAAACACTCTTAAAAGGAATGATTGGACTACCCATATCACCAAGGTGCACCTTCTTTTCTGGGAGCCCATCACTAAGAACTCCATAGTTAAGCGTTCTCAACTTGGAGTAGTACTGGGATGGGTGACATGTAGGGAAGTTGATCCTGGCATGTGTGTGAGTGAGGACAAAGTGTGCAGTTAAGGCTAGTGGTGGTATGTGGGGACAGTCGTCATTCCTGAAACTCTACTAGAGCCTTAGGCAGTGGGCCCGGGCGTTACAAATGGTATTAGAGCCATAACCCCTCCAGTAGGTGGGGCCCACATGGGCATGGCATGCCAATATGGAGCCGTGCGGTCTAGTCATGTAGGAAAGGGTTGTCCATGGTTGACGTAGCCACCCTTGTGCTGGTATTCCGTGATCGGAGCTGGGTGTCCATGGGCCATTGTGGGTCTGCACTGAAATGGGGTCAGATTATGAGGCATTATAGTTGAGCCTTGACGAGGACGTCAGGAGTCTAAGTGGGGGAGATTGTAACATCCCAAGATTTGATGCCTCAGATAAAACACTCTTAAAAGGAATGATTAGACTACCCATATCACCAAGGTGCACCTTCTTTTCCGGGAGCCCATCACTAATGAACTCCATAGTTAAGCGTGCTCAACTTGGAGTAGTACTGGGAAGGGTGACATGTCGGGAAGTTGATCCTGGCATGCGTGTGAGTGAGGACAAAGCGTGCAGTTAAGGCTAGTGGTGGTCTGTGGGGATAGTCGTCATTCCTGAAACTCTACTAGAGCCTTGGGCAGTGGGCCTGGGCGTTACAGCTTCCTTTTTTCTCTGGTTGAATGCAAGTGAATATTATCAAGGCTTTAGATCATTATAGTAAAAAATATATGAAAAGATAATATAAGGCATAAGCAACTCTAACTTCTTTGTTTCTGAACAATTTGAATAGCCCATCTGGTATCATGGGGCTTGACAACTTCACCAACTTTTCTGACTTGTTTAATCCCTCAATCAATTTTGATCACCTATAACTAAGAGAGCAGAGCATTTAATGGGTGATATATTTCAAGAAGATTCAAACTGGTTATAATATCTATTATAAGGGTAACAAAATATGACCGGTTATATCAACAACATCCCTACCATCACCCCCATCCCACACATATACAATGTAGTATAATTGGTGACCCTACCACCGCCCCCATCCCACACATACACACACATGCACACGCCAAAAAGGGTTTTTAAAATACAATGTGACACCGAATAGTGAATGTGCCAACACATCTCATTATCATACAGATAACGAGGTGTTACGCGAAAATGTGTGGAAATCACCATAACCACAGATTATAAAAATATGGGTTAATTAAAACTGATTGCGAAAAATAGATAAAATGTGAAACTATTAATTTCCAGTCCTCATCCTGCATAGAAACATGTCATATATATACATACACGAGATCTGATACGTGTTTACACCTTACAGAAACAACTGCTCATCCATCACATGAGTTCACCACCTGTTCACATACATAAAGGCCCACATCCGGCCAACAGCAGGATATACAAACGTCATCGATCGTTCATCGTGAAACAACGTCAAAACACTACCAAGGACCTGAGAGTACAGGGATGACTCTAGACTCTACTACAAAACATCCAAAATAGCAGCATATCCAACGCTTGCCTTCTACTGCTCCTCAAGCTGCTCGGCCGCAACACCACGACCACGACTATGTCTACCTCAACCACCTAAAAAGGGGTTAAAACAGCGGGGTGAGACAATTGAACAATTATCCCAGCGGGAAACATAACTCCCCACCACAACTACAGAACCTCAGCAAGATATACTATAACAATAGATATCTAATAACAGGTATAATAAGAGCAGTCTATATAAAACAGATTATTCTTACCGACAAGCTTACCAGCTATACAAAAGCATATAACCATATATATCTCAAGGAATATGACTAGCAAGATAAGATGTATCCCTATGTAACATGATTATCAGAACAAGATATAATGTCACATAACCTGCTTATCAAGATAAGACATATTGTCACATAACCTGCAAGATATAACAAGGATATTACACAAACAAGGCCTCAACCAATGTTACGTGTTTATTTTAAGTAGTAAATACTAAACGGTTGTATTACGTATTATTATTATGCCCTGAGGATTTGAACCGTACCGTTCAAATCCAACCTTCGGTTACGAAACCCAAGCCGGTGCCATACAAGGTCAATGGAAGAGTCGGACTCCACGACCTCCCACCTCGTGGTCAGTACACGAGTACAACACAAGCAGGACCGCAGTCACATGCTGAAGTTGTCTAAGCCACAGGGTCAGCTCCATAGGCTACCCTCACTCTAGCCTGCCTTGGTACAGGTCTCGGCTCTAGTAAAACTGAGCCACGGGCCTGTTCATTGTGCTCTGAGCCATGAACGCATTCATGCTCCTCACATCACATATCATGAGCCATGGTCCTATTCACCATGCTCTTCATACGTATCTGAGTCTGTAACCGAAGTTACACTCTTACCTCCTCATTTTTAGGCTAGGAGCAACCTACACATATTCAACAATATGCGCTTCCAGGTTAACCCGTAGGAGAACCTGTTTCACCATCACCAAGTCCTGACGATGATGGATCTATGGCCAGGGAAAACTACATGATATATTTCACTATGATTACTTAGTATCGTTTAGATGGATTGCAGGATTCAACCAAGTTGTATAACATGCAAGATATAACGGAAAGTAAACAACATTATTTTATTATTTAATCACATCAACCTGATCCATCACAAGGATCCAACATCACATGTTACCACTTGGCCTCTTGCCAACCATCCAGATCCATCTCGAGGATCATCACATACCATGGGATCTCAATCCCTCATCATGTACTGTCAATGCCTCTCAAGGCTCACATCTTCATCATGGAACTTAACACATTATACCTATCATTATATTAACCAGAGTAATTACCAAGTGATGTTACTCATCACATGTGTCTCATAGCCCATTTCAAGGCTAATCATCACCTGCGTGGTTAGAGTACACAATAATTGTAGATTCAATCATAAGGAATATGCTACCATCATGAAATGCTATTCAAGATACTTCTACTTATCATTCTTACACTATTTGTTGATCAAGTGTATAAAGTACATCATCAACAAGCCATATCTATACTTATCCTTATCTCAGAACTATATGAATAATCAAGATGTTCAAACATACAAAACAAGTACTATTGTTACCACTACCATTATGTCACCATCCACTATCATCATTATTATCATTATTATCATTATTATCATTATTGTCATCATTATTATGATCAACATTATTACTATCATCTTCTTTAACAAATAAGCATAAGTATCACATCATGCATCTTATTACCATGACCTTCCTCATTATCATCCCTACTACCATTATCATCATTATGATCAACATTATTACTATCATTATCATCATGCAACTACCATTATCATCATTGTTACTATCATTAGCATTATTATTGTTTGCAAGGCATCATATTCATTGTTGTTATCACTAACAAGACACCACCATAGTTAAGCATAAACATCCACTTTCATAACACATGGAACTGTTACTTTAGGATCCTAAGACTCTCACCATAACTCCTCACCACCCTCACTAAAACCTATCAAGGCCTGTCGGCCAACACACACACCAACCCTATCGGCCATCACCACCCAAGGTTGTCTCCCAACATGGCTATCGGCCATCATGGGTGTCAGCCAGGATAGCTATCGGCCTGCACCATCAAACCATCAAGAGACTTAGGTCTGTCATTCACCACAAAGAAGAGGGTGTCATCCAACCATATCGCCCATCATGCTCACCATATCGGCCAACACAACAAGATATATCGCCCAACAACATCCATCGGCCAACTCAACCACATCGGCCAACACCTCACTAGCTTGACCTATCACTCCACACAAGAGCACTCACCATGTCACCCATCATAAGGTACCCATCTCACCCAACACCAAGACAGAAGAGGGTCTCACCCAACACACGAACAAAGGGATTGCTTATCATAGGAACCATATCGCCCAACATGGTCACCATGTCGACCAACTCAACATACTAACATATCGTCCAACACACGACACTCATGTCACCCAACATCATCACCGGAGAGGATGTTTCCCAACACACTCAAGAAAGGTAGGGTATCGCCCAACAGGGGTCACCATATCGGCCAACACAAAGAACACCACTATGTTGCCCATCACAAGAACAAGGGTCATCTTCAACCTCTAACTCAAGGAAACTCAAACCCTAGAAAGCAAGGTACACAAAGGAACCCTAAACCCTAGAGGGAGATCGGCCACCAAAGGAAACTCAAGAAAGTTACAAGTCTAATTTACTAAGCTAAACTACTAACATGCAACAAGATCATAGCTAGAGGTAAAGGAGTTAGGGTTAGAAGTTATGCAACCCGCCTTAAGCTCCAAGCTCCAAGGAAGAAGATGCACTTCAAGCTCCAAAGGATGTCGTCCACCAAAGTTGATCCAAGAGAGGGTATCGGCCACCACTGCAATTCCAAGAGAGTGTCTCGGCTGACACAAACAATAGAGGGAGGAGTGTCATGCACTCAAGGTGGAGGAGAGACCAAAAGAGCAAAGGAAACTAAGGCAAGGGAAAGAGCTACCTATATAGAAAGAAGGGGAGGAGAAACCAAGGTAGATCCATGCTAAGTGTCGTCCACCCAAGGGACACTTGTCCTAGGGTTCAAGCCAACACACTAGCACACCAAGAGACACTTGTCAAAGATATACACCAAGTGTCCACCAAACATGGTCAAGGTTGGACCAAGCAACATGGGCGACACAACTAGCAGCTCTGCTGGGCGACACACACAACTCCAGGTCGACACACACTCTCCCTTGGGTGACAAAGATGGTCTTGGCCGACACAAGGCTCAAGCAAGCCCAAACAAAGCACCTCAAGGCCCAAACAAGCTCAAGCAAGGCCCAAGAAACTCAAACAACAAGTCCAAGCCTTCCTCTCAACCCTAGAGGAAGTAAAGAGTGGGAAAACATCTCACAAGATGGCAAACTTGCACACAAAACCCTAGACTTGGGTTATTTGCAAGTAGCCCCTCGAACTCTCAACAAGGCACAACAAAAACCCTAATCACCACTCAAAGGAGATTAGCAAGCATCAAACTACCAAGGTTAAGCAAAACAAACAGGGTAAACCCTAAATGCAGGTCAGGGTCCTTACAATCTAACCCCCTTTAAGGGATTTCATCCCCAAAATCTGAAGAGAAAAGTGAGGGATACTTCCTCCTCATCTCTTCCTCAAGCTCCCACGTGGCTTCCTCAATGCCACGACGCTACCAAAGAACCTTCACAAGAACCAGGTCCTTCCTCTTCAGCTTCTTGATCCTTCTGTCAAGGATCGCCACATGACCTTCCTTGTAGGTCACATCTGCATCAAGCTCAACCTCAACTGGCTGTATCACTGTACCTGAATCCGGATGACTTTTCTTCAGCATACTGACATGAAACACTGGATGCGACCTGTGCAACTCTGGAGGAAACTCTATCTCGTAAGCTACCTTGCCAACATGTGCTACGACTGAGTAGGGCCCCATATACCTGGGTTCCAACTTACCCTTCCGTCCAAACCTTAGCACACCTTTCCACGGCGAGACTTTAAGGTACACTTTGTCTCCTACCTGGAACTCCAAAGGTCATCGGCGATTGTCTGCATAAGACTTCTGCCTGTCCTGTGCCACTTTCAACTATTGATGTATCATCTTGATCTTTTCTGTCATCTGTTGTACTAACTCAGGACCCAAAAGCTGATACTCACCTGATTCATACCAACACAAAGGAGATCTGCACTTCCTTCCATACAAAGCTTCATAAGGATCCATGTCGATGCTCCGCTGATAACTATTGTTGTAGGCAAACTCTATCAAACTCAGATGTACATCCCAGTTGCCTAGAAACTGTAAAACACAAGCTTGAAGAAGATCCTCCAAAATCTGAATAGTCCTTTCAGACTGTCCATCTGTCTGTGGGTGAAAAGTTGTACTGATCCTTAATTGCGTTCCCAACACCTTGTGCAACAGTTCCCAAAAACGACTCGTAAACTGAGGACCTCTATTAGAAACTATCGTTGCTGGCACACCATGCAAATGTACTATCTCATCCACATATATTCGAGCTAGCTTCTCAGCTGTATACATTGTCTTCACTGGTAGGAAATGGGCAGACTTAGTCAATTTGTCCACTATCACCCAAATGGAATCATGATTCCTAGTTGTCTGGGGTAGACCAACTACGAAATCCATGGTTATGTGATCCCATTTCCACTGCGGTATCGGAAAAGGTTGCAACGTACCTGCCGGCTTCTGATGTTTAGCCTTTACTTGCTGACACACCGCACATCTCACCACAAACTCAGCTACATCTCTCTTCAAATCGGGCCACCAATATAAGTCCTTCAAACTATGATACATCTTGGTGACACCTGGATGCATCGCATACATCGACGTATGGGCTTCCTCAAGCACCAACTTCCTCAGATCATCAGCATCTGGAACCACCATCCTATCACGATAGCAAACTAGCCCATCCTCGGACTCATGAAACCCATCACGCTTGTCGCTGCCGAACTCTGATCTAATCAACTATACCGCATCATCTGTCCGCTGTGCATCCTTGATCTGCTGTCTCAGCGTAGGCTTAACTTGCATCTGCGCGAAAAGACCAGACAACAAAGAAACTTCTATCTGCACATTCATCTGTCTCAGAGAAACAAACATATCTCGCCTATGGCATATCAGAGAACTCAACTGTGCCTTCTTTAAAGAAAGAGAAGAAGACTTTTTGCTAAGCGCGTCAGCCACCACGTTCGCCTTACCAGGATGATACTCGATAGTGCAGTTGTAATCATTGATCAACTCCATCCATCGACGTTGTCGCATGTTCAACTCTTGCTGCGTAAAGATGTGGTTCAGATTCTTATGATCCGTAAAGATCTGACACACTTCCCCATACAGATAGTGTCTCCAAATCTTTAACGCATGAACCACAGCCGCTAACTCCAGGTCATGAGTCGGATAGTTCTCCTCATGTTTCTTGAGCTGTCGCAAGGCAAAAGAAACCACATGATCTTCCTGCATCAACACGCAACCTAAACCTTTCTTAGAAGCATCACAGAAAACAACATAGCCTTTCCCAGGCTCTGGAAAGATCAACACTGGAGCACCGGTCAGCTTCTCCTTCAAACTCTAGAAAGCTTGCTGACATCGATCATCCCAAACAAAAGGTACATCCTTCCTGGTCAACTTCTTCATTGGCAACGCGATCGCACTGAAGTCCTTGATAAACCTCTGGTAGTATCCTGCCAAACCAAGGAAACTATGAACTTCTGTCGGCGTCTTCGGTTGTTCCCATTCCGCAACAGATTCCACCTTCTTCGGCTCTACTTTGACGCCTTCAGGAGATATCAAATGACCCAAGAAAGTCACTTTTGCCAACCAGAACTCACACTTACTGAACTTGGCATACAACTGATGTTGACGAAGAAGAGTCAACGCTCGACGAAGATGTTGCTCATGCTCTAGCCTATCCCGACTATAGATCAAGATGTCATCTATAAAGACTACAACAAACTGATCTAAGAACGGACGGAACACTTTGTTCATCAGATCCATGAAAGCACCAGGTGCATTGGTTAACCCAAACAGCATAACCACGAACTCGAAATGACCATACCTCGTCCTGAAAGATGACTTTGGTATGTCATATGCCTTTATCCTCAACTGATGATATCCAAACCGTAGATCGATCTTTGAAAACACTATAGCACCATGCAACTGATCGAACATATCATCTATCCTCGGCAACGGGTACTTATTCTTGATCGTGACCTTGTTCAACTGCCGCTAATCTATACACAACCGCATCGAACCATCCTTCTTCTTAACGAACAACACGGGAGCACCCGACGGCGACGTACTCGGTCGGATAAAACCTTTCTCCAACAACTCTTGCAACTGCTTCTTCAACTCTGCCATCTCTACTGGAGCCATCCTATACACTGAATGTGCAACTGGCTGTGTTCCAGGAACCAGATTGATCTCAAAATCAATCTCTCGGGGTGGAGGAACACCAGGAAACTCCTCAGGAAACACGTCTGCAAACTCTCGAACCACAGACACCTCCTCAAGACTAGGACCTTTCGCCTTGGTAACCACAACGGTATCCACCACGTGAGCTAGGAACGCCCCCACATCCTTGTCGTAACAACTTATCTACCACCATAGCTGATACCAAACACGTCGGAAGAATCTTCCTATCTCCCTGGAAGATCCACTTCTCTCCAGCAACATTGAACATTGCCTGCCTGGAACCACAGTCCAAGACAACCTTATACTTCTCTAAGGTATCCATCCCAAGGATAACATCGAAACCATGCATATCAAATGGTATAAGATCCACTTGGATACGATGTCCCGAGAAAGACAAGACACAAGATGGACACTCTTCTCGAAGCAAGGAGGAACCATCAAGAGGGGTTTCTAACAACAAGCTATCCTTCTTACAACTAACAGGTAAATGACAGGTTTCAAGCATACTATAGGCGATAAAAGAGTGTGTAGCACCAGGGTCAACCAGAACAGATATAAAGCAAGAAGAAGACATATCAGAATGAAATAACTCCATCTGACCTGTCACCACTCGCGGGTTGACTACCGCCTCCGGCTGATTCATGGCATAGAATCGAGTCGTTGCTTGCTGTCCATGACCTCTACTTCCTTGAGCAGACGATCCAGCTTGAGACGCTTGACCGCGTCCTCGTCCTCGTCCTCTGTTACCACTGGCCTACGGTCTCTCTGACTTCTGAAAGCTCTGTCTCGGCTGTTGTGTCACTTCAACATCTCTATTCGGGCAATTAGACTTCCAATGCCCGACCTGTCAACAAAGATGACATGACTTGTCCTCAAACCGTGGCCTAGTTGGCCCTGTTACTACCACTGAAGCTGAACTATGCGCCTTAGACGGTGAAGAAACATAACCTTTCCTTTTACTTGGAGACCACTGAGATGGTACACCAGCACTTCTCATTGCTGACGGTGCTGAAAACATGGGCTTCTTAAGGCCACCAAACCTCCGTCCTTGAAACTGAGCAGGTCTTTTAAGAGACATAGACTCTCTTTTCTCCAGTACCATCCTCTCGATCTGTCAAACAGATTCCACGAACATAGCAAACCGCTCTCGGTTTTCCAACGTAGACATCGGGGTCTTCAACTCAGCACTCAAACCCTTCTCGAAACGTCTGATCCGTTCCTCATCTGTTGCCGCCATGTGAGGACAGAACCTCAACAAATCCATAAACTTAGCTTCATACTCGGTGATGTTCATCGTTCCTTGCCTCAGATTCTCGAACTGACTCACCTTCTCATCTAGATACGTCTTTGGAAAGTATCTGGTGACGAACTCGTGTCGGAACACTTCCCAACAGATCACCTCACCAGGCTGCTTCTCTTCCTCGATGGTCCACCAGTGACCAGCACTACCCTTCAGAAGGTAGACAGCATGATTTACCTTGTCTGCTTCGGGGATGTCAAGGATCCGGAAAGCCTTCTCGAGACTTGTCAGCCACAGATCTGCATCCACTGGATCAGCCGTTCCAGCATAATTCGAAGCTCCAACTCGGCGAAGCCGCTCGAAATTCTTCCCAATACCCGATGCTTCTCCATGGGGAACCTGTGCTCGTGGAGGAGGCACTGGTAATCGCTCAACCATGAGATACATCGTAGCCATTAACTTCCCCATAAGCTGTTGGTAGGTAGGATGTTCAAGTATGGCTGGGTTAAATTGGGGAACCTCAGGCACCCGATCTGCATGTGCCTGTCCATCTACTCCATCAACCGATGCAGCATCACTGTACTCAGCAGAGTGTCCTTCATGGTTTCCATACATCTTGACTTTTCTTCCACTGAGGGCAGAAGATATTGTAAGAAAACCTGGAAAACTCATAAGAACAGACTCAACCTAGTCCTAAATCCCTGTAGACTCAGCGAACCTAAAGCTCTGATACCAAAACTTGTGGCAACACATCCCATTATCATACAGATAATGAGGTGTTACGCAAAAATGTGCGGAAATCACCATAACAACAGATTATGAAAATATGGGTTAATTAAAACTGATTGCGAAAAACAGATAAACTATGAAACTATTACCTTCCAGTCCTCATCCTGCACAAAAACATGTCATATATATACATACACGAGATCTGATACGTGTTTACACCTTACAGAAACAACTGCTCATCCATCACATGAGTTCACCACCTATTCACATACATAAAGGCCCACATCCGGCCAATAGCAGGATATACAAACGTCATCGATCGTTCATCGTGAAACAACATCAAAACACTGCCAAGGACTTGAGAGTACAGGTATGACTCTAGACTCTACTACAAAACATCCAAAACAGCAGCATATCCAACACTTGCTTTCTACTGCTCCTCAAGCTGCTCGGCCACAACACCACGACCACGACCACGTCTACCTCGACCACCTAAAAAGGGGTTAAACCAGCGGGGTGAGACAATTGAACAATTGTCCCAGCGGGAAACATAACTCCCCACTGCAACTACAGAACCTCAGCAAAATATACTATAACAAAAGATATCTAATAACAGGTATAACAAGAGCAGTCTATATAAAACAGATTATTCTTACCAACAAGCTTACCAGCTATACAAAAGCATATAACCAGATATATCTCAAGGAATATGACTAGCAAGATAAGATGTATCCCTATGTAACATGATTATCAGAACAAGATATAATGTCACATAACCTGCTTATCAAGATAAGACATATTGTCACATAACCTGCAAGATATAACAAGGATATTACACAAACAAGGCCTCAACCAATGTTACGTGTTTATTTTAACCAGTAAATACTAAACGACTGTATTACATCTTATTATTATGCCCTGAGGATTTGAACCGTACCGTTCAAATCCAACCTTCGGTTACGAAACCCAAGCCGGTGCCATATAAGGTCAATGGAAGAGTCGGACTCCATGACCTCCCACCTCGTGGTCAGTACACGAGTACAATACAAGAAGGACCGCAGTCACATGCTGAAGTGGTCTAAGCCATAGGGTCAGCTCCATAGGCTACCCTCACTCTAGCCCGCCTTGGTACAAGTCTCGGCGCTAGTAAAATTGAGCCACGGGCCTGTTCACCGTGCTCTGAGCCATGAACGCATTCATGCTCCTCACATCACATATCCTGAGCCATGGGCCTGTTCACCATGCTCTTCATACGTATCTGAGTCGTTAACTGAAGTTACACTCTTACCTCCTCATTTTCAGGCTAGGAGCAACCTACACATATTCAACAATATGCGCTTCCAGGTTAACCCGTAGGAGAACCTGTTTCACCATCACCAAGTCCTGACGATGATGGATCTATGGCCAGGGCAAACTACATGATATATTTCACTGTGATTACTTAGTATCTTTTAGATGGATTGCAGGATTCAACCAAGTTGTATAGCATGCAAGATATAACGGAAAGTAAACAAGATTATATTATTATTTAATCACATCAACCTGATCCATCACAAGGATCCAACATCACATGTTACCACTTGGCCTCTTGCCAACCATCCAGATCCATCTCGAGGATCATCACATACCATGAGATCTTAATCCCTCATCATGTACTGTCACTTCCTCTCAAGGCTCACATCTTCATAATGGAACTTGACACATTATACCTATCATTATATTAACCAGAGTAATTACCAAGTGATGTTACTCATCACATGTGTCTCATAGCCCTTTTCAAGGCTAATCATCACCTGCATGGTTAGAGTACACAATAATTGTAGATTCAATCATAAGGAATATGCTAGCATCATGAAATGCTATTCAAGATACTTCTACTTATCATTCTTACACTATTTGCTGATCAAGTGTATAAAGTACATCATCAACAAGCCATATCTATACTTATCCTTATCTCAGAACTATATGAATAATCAAGATGTTCAAACATACAGAACAAGTACTACTGTTACCAATACCATTATGTCACCATCCACTATCATCATTATTATCATTATTATCATTATTGTCATCATTATTATGATCAACATTATTACTATCATCTTCTTTAACAAATAAGCATAAGGATCACATCATGCATCTTATTACCATGACCTTCCTCATTATCATCCCTACTACCATTATCATCATTATGATCAACATTATTACTATCATTATCATCATGCAACTACCATTATCATCATTGTTACTATCATTAGCATTATTAATGTTTGCAAGGCATCATATTCATTTTTGTTATCACTAACATGACACCACCATCGTTAAGCACAAACATCCACTTTCATAACACATGGAACCGTTACTTTAGGATCCCAAGACTCTCACCATAACTCATCACCACCCTCACTAAAACCTATCAAGGCCTGTCGGCCGACACACACACCAACCCTATCGGCCATCACCACCCAAGGTTGTCGCCTAACATGGCTATCGGCCATCATGGGTGTCGGCCAGCACCATCAAACCATAAAGAGACTTAGGTATGTCGTTCACCACAAAGAAGAGGGTGTCATCCAACCATATCGCCCATCATGCTCACCATATCAGCCAACACAACAAGATATATAGCCCAACAACATCCATCGGCCAACTCAACCACATCGACCAACACTTCACTAGCTTGACCTATCACTCCACACAAGAGCACTCACCATGTCGCCCATCATAAGGTTCCCATCTTGCCCAACACCAAGACAAGAGAGGGTCTCGCCCAACACACGAACAAAGGGATTGCTTATCATAGGAACCATATCGCCCAACATGGTCACCATGTCGACCAACTCAACATACTAACCTATCATCCAACACACGACACTCATGTCGCCCAACACCATCACCGGAGAGGATGTTTCCCAACACACTCAAGCAAGGTAGGGTATCGCCCAATAGGGTCACCATATCGGCCAACACAAAGAACACCACTATGTCGCCCATCACAAGAACAAGGGTCATCTTCAACCTCTAACTCAAGGAAACTCAAACCCTAGAAAGCAAGGTACATAATGGAAAACTAAACCCTAGAGGGAGATAGGCCACCAAAGGAAACTCAAGCAAGGTACAAGTCTAAGTTACTAAGCTAAACTACTAACATGTAACAAGATCATAGCTAGAGGTAAAGGAGTTAGGGTTAGAAGTTATGCAACCCGCCTTAAGCTCCAAGCTCCAAGGAAGAAGATGCACTTCAAGCTCCAAAGGATGTCGTCCACCAAAGCTGATCCAAGAGAGGGTATCGGCCACCACTGCAACTCCAAGAGAGTGTCTCGGCCGACACAAGCAGGAGAGGGAGGAGTGTCGTGCACTCAAGGTGGAGGAGAGACCAAAAGAGCAAAGGAAACTAAGGCAAGGGAAAGAGCTACCTATATAGAAAGAAGGGGAGGAGAAACCAAGGTAGATCCATGCTAAGTGTCGTCCACCCAAGGGACACTTGTCCTAGGGTTCAAGCCAACACACTAGCACACCAAGAGACACTTGTCAAAGATATACACCAAGTGTCCACCAAACATGGTCAAGGTTGGACCAAGCAACATGGGCGACACAACTAGCAGTTCTGCTGGGCGACACACACAACTCCAGGTCGACACACCACCTCTAGGTCGACACTCTCCCTTGGGCGACACGAGTTGGTCTTGGCCGACACAAGGCTCAAGCAAGCCCAAACAAAGCACCTCAAGGCCCAAACAAGCTCAAGCAAGGCCCAAGAAACTCAAACAACAAGTCCAAGCCTTCCTCTCAACCCTAGAGGAAGCAAAGAGGGGAAAACATCTCACAAGATGGAAAACTTGCACACAAAACCCTAGACTTGGGTTATTTGCATGTAGCCCCTCGAACTCTCAACAAGGCACAACAAAAACCCTAATCACCACTCAAAGGTGATTAGCAAGCATCAAACTACCAAGGTTAAGCAAAACAAACAAGGTAAACCCTAAACGCAGGTCAGGGTCCTTACAATGAAGCACATGGAAATTGTAGCATTTCATGTACTTGGTCACTAATATATTGCCTTAGAATCACAATGACAACAATACGGAGGTCACTCAAAATTTACTTTCATCCTTTGACTCTGGACAACTGGGAATCTATCTTCCACATTACTCCAAAGAAGTTTTTTCCAGAGCATGGGTGTTTGCAGGAGCAAACTTGACGAGGGGTAGATGCCAACATGCTACAGACAAGTTATGCACCAGATGCAAAGCTGAAATCCCAAAAACCTAAAGTTTGAAGATGTCATCAGGTTTACCAAAAACTTGAGTGACAATATGCTGAAGAAGGATGAGTATTGTATCAAGGATGGTTCCATTTTCCTTGTATCCGAGCACATGCTTGAAGGAACCTCTATGATCTCCTACATCAGGAAGAATGTTCTTGTGCATTTCACTGAGATACACAGAGTCACATTCCTCTTGGATTTTCATGACAATAATGAAAGAATGTTGGAACTGTGACTGGTTTTGAATGAGAAGGGAAGACAACTCTATTTTACTTAGTTAGACATGATTTACCAAAGTGGAGTGCCTACTTATCATTAAGAAAATATACCAATGGACTATTATATGTAAATTATAGTTTTCACAGTTAAAAGACGTCTAACTATGTCAAAAAATGGATATGGTTAGGTGATCCTAAAAACAACCCATCTATATGTACTTTGTCAAAGACCTCTGAAAACAACCAGTTTCTCATTATTTAAAAGGTGATTTAGTCTTAGTATAGGAGTAATAAGAGTAAGGATTTAAAACCATTAACTTTGGTTGTACAACCAACAACTAAGCATGTAGAATCTAGTAGATTTTGTAATGAAATGCATGAACTATGTAAATGATTAAAAAAAATCACACAGTTGATAAGAGATGAATCTAAATGTGAACAAAACCCCCATTGAGATACATGTCATGTACAACCAAATAAAATAGGTAATCTTTTAAAGAATTGCTACTAATGGACTGAAGGAAGCAAATCTCAATAAGAATCATGTATAAAGTTCCATACAGAATTATAGAATTCCTTAGGAGTGATACAAAAGTTTCATATAGCAGAATATGGGAGGGATATTGTTAACATTTGTAGTATCTATATAGTTACATAAGAATTCCGTTATGGAAAGAACTATAACATCATATAACAAATCATATATCTATTTTCAGAAAGGCACATGGTATGTTTGGTGCAAACTTAGCACATTAGTCTCGTAGTACAACTGCCCCAGGTTTTTTTTTGGGTGTGATACTTCATACTCATATTGAAATGAAGATGCTTATATTTTGCCTTCTTTTCCATTTGGAAAAATATTGACGTGATCAGATGATGAGAGAAGGTTGTAGGTCAATGCTTATTGATAACATATGCAATGAATTTTATTTGAATATGAAGCTTGGCTAAAGGCATAAATAATAGGATAATCGATGCCAATCGAGCAAGATGATGAGGCATAAGCTATATTAATACAATAGAAGATGATCCAAGGTTCGTAGCATGGAAGTGGAAAAAGCATATGGGTCCACCCCGCTACTGGACCATATGAGTTCCATTTAAATTGTACAAAAAATGGCTTGGCTGAAAGAAATGATGAAACTACATGTATTTTCTACAAAGAAATGCAAGTTGAACTCTATGCTACCCTAAAAGTGGAAGAAGAAACTTGGAAATGAAAATTTCATAATGATTGGATTACACAGAACGATATATTTATCACTCCTTCTTCCAACAAAGACAACAAAGGAATCTAATAACTATGTCCAAAAATGAAATACATCAGCGGATCACATAGAAAGATGAATTCAAAGGGACCATGTAATGGATGGTAACATGTAACTTTATTGCCAAAGATACCACTATAATATCAACAATGCATGGTGTTCTAGCACTAATGAGGAACTTAATTATATACCAGATGGACAAGCTATTGCTAGTGGTGTTGAGTGTTTCTGTCCCCCTAAGTTCTTTTTCACACCGCACTCATTAGTATTGAAGTTGTTGCTATCCATGTATCCTATACAAAATAGTCATGAAGTATGGTGGTGACATTAGTAAGAACATATATGGTAAAATTGTAACAAGTGGTGGAATGAAATGGTGATGTAGCATTTGTAGGTACAAGGACTAGTAAGAATTACCTTAACTTGGACCTACTATTTAGTAGAGAGTGCAACATTCAAAGGCAAAATGATGCCTCCATCCATCTGAGAAGTAATTCAGGGGATAAAACTTGATGTCTTAACTTAGACATGGTTCTCAGATTCAATGTATAGCTATTGTTTAGTAGAGAATGCAAAATTTAGTAATACGCAAAACACTTTATTCACATGACTGTGCTATGTAGGATGGGTGTATCACCTCAATGACAATGATGAAGCTAAACCAAATTAATTTTTAGACAATGACATATGACATGGGTCTATCACCTCAATCACATTATCAAGTTGAATAATTGAGGCAAAACAAAATCCAAAGTATCAATGGCTGGCCCTTATTGATTAAGAATAAGAGGGAAATATGATCATGGTGAAATAGAGAAGAAAGAAAACAAGTAAGAAGGCATTGTACTTTCTAGTCGCTGACTCCCTATTCAAATCACTATCATAGCAGTGCGGTTGAGCTCCAGATCTTGAAGATGTAGAGACTAAGATGCATAAAACTTAATGTTAGATTCTTACCTAAAATAGTGGCATACCTGCATAGTGAGTCGATCTTCATGGCATTCACATAGAAGAGAACTGGAGGAGCGACTTGGGAAGAACTATTTCTCAATAAGAAATAACCATCAACTCATTAGAAAAGAAGCATTTCTTAAGTAAATCTCATAGTCCAGAAAATAGTGGATATAAAAACAAAAGTGTTGTTATGGAGGATAACTCTTTAATATAGCTAGTTCTGGATGCCTTAATGATTAGTAGAAGAAAGACTTACATGAAGTTTCAAAACATATGGTGACATATCATTGCAAATTATGTTAGCTCTTATGTTTATAATGATATATCTAGAATAGAGTATGCATGTGGAGATATAAATGCAAAAAAAGAGAGAGAATGATAAGATAATTTCATATTATATTCCTCTTCCTTAAAATTACAATTACATTAAACTTAGGTTTCAACAATAATTAGTTAAATGCACCAACAGATATGCAGTGATATAATAATAATATTCATGTGTGTCAACTATGTAGTGATATGTAGTGAAATGCATTTGAATCTAGCTGACAATAATTAGTTTCACTTTAATATACAACTAAACATATGTGTATTAAATTTCCTAAATACTAACCTCTATGGCTATGTCATGCATATTTCAGAGAATCATTCGACATCACCATACCTTGCCAACACTTCCAACAAGATCAATTTAGGCATAGTATAGTTGGAAGTTGTCATGATCACATGATGAAGTTGTGGTTAATAAAGAGAAAATGGATCCAGGGAACCTTAGCCAAATCGACTACCTTTAAAAGAAAAAAAACATGTATGATTCTCACTTGGTTGTATTTGACAAAACTAACAATGAAAATGATGCAGCAAGAACTGACATTTATGCTTATTGAAAGAAAATGAGAAGATGGATGAAGGTGAGATTACAATTATCTAGGAAGAAGTACCTCATGTTCACAAGGAACACATAATTGTTAAAAATGTGCAATTGTTGAGGGGTACATTGATAAAAGTAATATGCTTCATGGTCAGTCTATAATTTGAAGTGTAGATTAACCTTTGTTAAGGGGGTAAGGAAGTAGATATATGATTGAGCATACGGCACAAAGATCTCAACTTGTTTGATAGAAATATGAATGTTTACCTATTAAATGCAGTTCATAATTTTTAGCGGAATATCTTTTTGTGATGAATAGTAGGTGTTGTATTCATCACATATTCTACCCATTTCAGACAATGAAATCACATATTCGTATATTTTAAAGCCCAAGATCTACTAATTAGTTTTTTTGAGCAGGTATTGAATACTACTAACTTAGTAATTGAATGCTAATAAAGGATACACTAAAGCAATAACAATATGGCGAATGAAATTTTTTATAATGTTCTTAGTAAGAGAATGTTAAAAAAGGATACACCAAAGACTGTTGGAAGGGAAGGTGTTAAAGGAAGGGTGAAATCATGTATCGTCACACTTAATTTCATTTATAATGAAACATTACTACCAAAAGGATAGTAGTGTACTATTAAGAAATCTCAGAGTCTATAATAAGAAGTTTTAAGGCATGATATGAACTTCACATGTAAGTCATACCCATGTGTTAGTCTAGGAGTGATATTTGGTTAATTTGATCAGTTACTATTAATTTGGTATTAGCAGTTTTAAATGCACTTTAGCTATATTCTCAGTTTTAAATGCACCTTGTATATGCTGCTGATTTGCAAAATACAATATGAGGAACCTGATAAGTCTTTACCAAACACAATAAATAGTCTGAAAAGTATTTGATTTTAAAATTTTCAAAAATGGAAACATATCTCAAGTAAAAGTATAACTCACGGTTAAGAAATTGATAGATAAAGCTTAAATCCAACTATGATGACTATTTCTTAATTGTAGGTGTATCAAGCACAATATTGTTCATTGCTCTTTCAAATTGACCAACAACTTGTCGAGATCGTCAAGAAAAGGGTACTTAATTATAGGGTCCATTGTAGATCGAAGTTTGCTAGTTGGTTTACTATATACCATGGAGTAGTAGGAAAACAAGACCAGCATTAGAGGAAAATAGAAAATTTTAGTGCAAAGGGATCAACTTGCCGGAAGAGGATGGCCACTGTTGTCTCTTGCCTCTGTAGTAGTCTGTAAATGGTCCATTTTCACTTCTACACGGCAAAGCTAGTCCATTATGGATATGCAACAACTACCTGACATATATCTCAATAATGATCCCACTAAAAAATCTGAAGCAAATCTCATGTTAGATAAAAATCCAACATCTCAACTAAAAGCACATGTTATATTAAAACCAATATAAGGCCAATGCCTATTGGATTGTATGTAAAGTTGGCAGTACAAAGTTATGAGTTTAGTCAATCTGGACTACTTCTTAGGTAGCTAATGGATGAATGTTAGCCCAAGCAAGGAAGTTGGAGAATAGCTTAAGGTGGAGACTACCATTCACAACCAAAAATGAATTCATTTCTATTCTCCAGGTTGTGAGACATACATTAATTATCTTTAAAATAACACTAGTCTCGAACTTGTTCAAAATCCATTTCTAGCAGAGCCATGCTGGATCTAGGAACATCACTAGGTAGTGAGCCCGTGTTAATAGCCTACCAAAGGCCTTCAATAGCGGTACAGTCAAAGAAAACGTGGAGGGAATCCTCTTTGCAAAATCACACAGCTATGAAGACACAAAGATTATTGCATTATTGTTTAATGGTAGAAATGAACAAGATCAAACCCAACAATATAGTGAAGGATACATTTATTGTATGCATCTAATGAGAACCAGTATATATTTTAATTCTACAAAGTGAGGAGGAGGTACTTCTTAGTTCATAAAGAAAATAGCTGATGAAATTCAAAGTCTATTAGACCAATTTCATAGAATTCAAATAGTTGATAGACCATTCAGAGTGTTTAGGAAGTGCATGAGACAAAACCATAGGAAAGAAGGAAAATAGAGGAGAATGTTAGAGTATTTAGAAAGGAATGGGGTGAGGCAATGAAGGAACTGGAGTTTGATAAAACCTCTTCTTTTTTACATCGCATGATGAATGAAATAATATGTAGAACCAACAACCTTAAGAATAACTCCATCATAGTTGTTTACTAGAAAGTCCCCATACTAGACCTTTACTCCCAAAGGAAATTGTAGGGTTGAATAAATGAAATGAATGGCAATGATGTCCCACCTTACTAACCAGATCCTCTATCCTACCATAAGGAAATCTCATCACAAATGAGTATAGATTTTCCTATGTTCATCTTTGCATTCATATAACTTTGAGACTCATGAATGAGTCTTTCTCAACAATTCAACATGTCATGGGCCTGCATCTAGAACTGGAATATCAAGGGACTGATTTATAACTAAATACATTAGTTTACTAACTAAGGGTAGTGATCAAACTGAGTTTTATTTTCAATGATGGAGTGTGAAGGTAGGTATAATCAAAGAAAGTAACCATTCTTATAAAGTTGATTACATATTGTCCCCAAAATTTTCCTATCAGCAAAGTGGAGGAGAGAAATAAAATATCATAACTAAGTACTAATAAAATGTAGTGACAATTGCCAAGTCTGCATCTCACCTCAACTTTATATATTTAAATTTATCAAACAGTAGAAACATTTCAAAGATTATTTTGTCCCTGATCTAGATTTAAGGAAAGATATACAGGCTTGGTTTTGTTCAATATGTGGCTTCAACCGAGTTAGAGCTCGTATCACAAAAGAAGAAAAATTCAATGTAATATGAACATTGTAGTCAATTAGTTGTTCCTTACCAACATCTTCTAGACTTCATAAAATGATATACAAAGTCACTTTTTCTAAATAAGTAAGCTTTAACCGGTTTAGAGCTAGTACCACTGCAAGAAGTAACTATGGAAGTGAGCATATAGATCTATACACCCATGACTTCAAAGATCATATATGAAACATCCATTTTTGTGAGAAAGGGAGATAGCCACAACCAAAAGTTGCAGTAGAACTAAACGGACCCTAAGAGGATGACACACACATCTGGTCTACACATGATCTGATGGGGAACCAATGTTTCAGAATTGAATGAAGTACCTTGATTGTGGCTGGAAAGTCATCATTCTCACACTCCTCTCCAAGCCTCCTTCCTCAGCACAGTCGCCGACAATCGTCTGCACAATAGTCGGTAGCAGTCTGCATAGCCATCGACCCTCTGTCAAACTCCTCTACAAGACACCATATGGTTTAGGGCGATAATCGGTTGGACTCAGATCATCCCAGGGCTAGCGCAGAATCAGGGAAGTCATCCCAGGCTGGCGCAGAATCAGGAAGACTAATTGGGAAAAGTTAGATAGAAGATGATAGAGTGAAGGCCTAGAGGGAACTGAAATTTGCTAGTTGACTGCCCCACTACCAAATTGGCAATTTTAAATTGCCACAAATCCTATGTATAAATGCCTCTAAAATTTACTCTTTTTGAGCAACTATATAGTAGGGGGTTTAGAGGCATTTCAAATAAAAATCCCTATAAATTAAATAGATAGTGGCCTTTTTTTATAAAAAAGCCACTAGAATAAATGCCACTAATGGGCATTTTTCCTGTAGTGTGAGAATTACTGAACAAATGAGCTCCATCATACAACATGCCCTTCCTGTAAAGAGAAAAGACCCAGGAGCCCCACTCATACCTAGTTACATAGGGGGACATCACATAGACATGTCCTTACTTGATTTGGGGTCTAGTGTGAATTTGATGCCATACCATGTCTATCTTGAGCTGGGCTTAGGCAAGTTGAAGCTGGTACATTGCATTCTCGAGTTGGTGGATAGATCCATAAAATTGCCCAGGGGTAGAGTGGATGATGTCTTGGTGATGATAGATAAAGAAAAAGGTGTGATGTTCCCGACAGATTTCATTGTACTTGATATGGAGCCGGAGGATAGGAAGATTCCCATCATCTTGGGCAGACCGTTCTTATCTACAGATGATGTCGACATTCATGTGCGCAGTTGCACTATGACAGTCTCATTCATGGACATGAAGATCAACATCAACATGTACAAGACCCCAACCCAGCGAGTCTGAGATAGGGATATTTGACATGATCACTTCACAAATCCAAATGGGCATTTGAGAGCACACCAAGGTGAAGAAATTGGTGATGATTATTGTGATGAAAGGGATGAGGAAAATAGATTGAGTGAAAATGAAGGATGCATGTTTTGCAAGAATGGGCACATGAGGTTTCTAAATGGGTAAATTTTGAAGAATCACCAAGAAGCCTAGATGAAGGCAAGAAACTCAACACTTGTGGGAGGCAACCCACCTAGGTTTGGTAATTTTTTATCCAATCTACATTTTTGATACTTTTGCTTTGTTTTTACATTTTCCAAGAAAACACACACACTCACTTGTATTTGATAGTTTTTGTGTAGTTTTGAGATGTGCAGGTGAGAACAGAGTGAAATGAAGAAGGAATAGATGAAATTTTGATGAAGAATCAATAGAATATCAACTTGAGATCAAAGTTTTGATGTTTGAACAAGATTTGAGTGTTATACTACTGTTACAGTACCCACCACGACCGTGGTACAACAAAACAGCCGTAGTGGTACATTCACATTCAACAGGGAAATCATCACAAATTGAGAAAATCAACTATGGAACCAGAGCAACACGGTCGTACAAGGCAACACGACTGTGGTAACTGAATACACCACAACCGTGCCCCGCAGCACGACTATTCCGCAGCACGATTCTAGCAACTTAAACTCAAATTTTGCAAAATTTCTATTCACTTGTTCATTTCTCTGAAGAATAGAACGGTCGTGCTCCGCACCCTAGCACCCATTCAACACTCTGCCAACCATCTCCAGCCCTTGAATCCTCACCAAAGCACTCCCAAATCATCCTGAATTAATCCCCTACCATTTCCACTACCTCAATCTCTAGATTCCACCAATTTCCATCCACAAACGCACCACTTTCTCTCCGTTCTGCCCCAACAGCACAGTTCTTCAGAGAAATCCAAAACTTTCTAATTTCACTTCCATTTTCGAGTAAGAATGAAGAAGTTTGCAAGGAAAGCAATAGAGAAAACTAGGGGTGTCATCCCCTACTAAAGGAAAGCAAGAAACAAACACCCCCAGTTGACAGATGTTGATTTGGATGCCATAGTGGATCCTATCATTCAAGAAGACTCCGAAAAGCCACATCGGGGGACATCGTCGTCATCACAGCCACCTATGTCCACTTCTCGACCTTCAGTCTCAACTGTCTTTCTGTCTGTATCCTCCACAGTACAGCCACAACGCGAGTCGCAGCTACGACCACGTCGACGGCTCGTGCTAGATGATGAAGATGATATTGATATGCCCGAAGTTAAGCAGCGTGAGATACCACCACAGTGCCCCTTTCCACAGCACGAGGTCACTATGGGTAGGGAAAAGGAACCTAAGCACCCGGGGTGCTTGACATGCAGAGTTTTAGTAACTCGCTATGCATTACAAGCGACAATGGAGGTGATGGGTTCCTACGCCTACTTTTTGGGATTGATGGAGAAAATGGGGCTGTTTAAGATCCTAACATTGCAACAAGAGTCCTATGTTGAGATGACTCAATAGTTCTTTGCCACGCTAGAAAAAGAAACTGATGATGGCGAGAATGCAATTAAGGTGGTGATTGGGGATAAGAGGTGGCAGATAACCTCACAAATGCTAAATTAAATTTTTGCCCCAAGTGGGGAGATGGCAGCCCTCCTAGATGGAGGAAGGATAGAGAATGATTCGAGTTCCACATATCCAGCAATGTGGAAATGCTTCACCGGCCACAGTACATTTGTAGCGGGGAAGTCTAAAATGAGTGCCATCCAAAACCCGTTCTTCCGCTATGTTCATATGGTGTTAGCAAACACCACCTTTAGCAGGTATGAGAACCAAGACAGCTGCACAAGGAAAGATCTTTTTGTTCTTGTTTGGATGATCAAAGAGAGGCATGTGAACATGGGGGCATCACTTATAGATCATATGAGGAGAATCCCGTCCAAGAGCACAAATCCATTTGTAATTGAAGGGATTGTGACATCCATAGCTATTGCCTTAGGACATGACATGACAGGCTATACAAAGGCAGATGGTGGAAAATTAGTTGACTTGCACTACTTGACTCGCTCTTCCATGATTACAATTGTGGATCAGAAGATCATCTACCAGGTCAACACACCTTACCCAGGAGTCACATTGGAGCTGGCTTACCATACCCCTCCCCTCATGGCACAATATGGACCAACACAGGATTTTTTAGAAAAATTGAGGAGGTATGAGGAGGAGAACCCTAGGGGAGAGGCAATCCCTGAGGTGGTTTTTGCAGGGGGTCTAGGAGAGCCTTCACAAGCAGCTGAGCTGAGATGGGTGGTGGAGGAAAGAGCATTACGATGGGTGAGGCAAAGAGAAGAAAGGATGGGAGCGTCAGATCCACAACAACCTTCAGTGAATGCATATGATATGGGTACCATTTATGCACACCTGGAAAGCATTCAGGTGACGTAGGAGAGGATACTACGGGTAGAGGAGGGCTTTCAGAGGACAACATGATGCCATGTGGTTGGGCCACCAGCATATGCATTACCAGGTCAACCATCTTTATCAGTTTCAGAATGCCCAGGCCCAGAGGAACCCACATTGGGGTGAAGACTAGTGGAGTTCTTTATCAGCTTTTCAGGACAACTATCTGCCTCCACAGTCAGACTACTGCGGAACCTATTACAGACAGGGAGGAGCACCTCCACCACCACCATAGTGATTGTCTACCCTATCATCCTAGACTTTAGTGTCATGTTGAGGACAACATGATTCAAAAGTTTGGGGTGGTAGGGCGGTATGCCCTCGTTCTACTTTCACTCATTTTTGTATCTCACCTGCTATTTACTCTTTGTTTGTTGTTTTTTATATTTTTTTGCTTTTTTTGCTATCTAGTTTAGAAGTTTACCGCTTTGCATACCTACATGTCATGTAGTTTACCGTCTTGTCAATTTTGCATAATTTTCAAAAAAAATTCTCTTTCACCATGCATTGCATATCATGTAGATTTTTCATATTTTTTGCATGTTTTAGTTAGGATTTGCTTGTTTACTGTTTTAAGTTCAATAATATAGGTTTAGATGTGATTGAAGGCAACTTGGCACCGTTTTGGCCAATTTTGCCCAATTTGGGAATTTCTTGTCTAAAAAGAGTGTTTTGACCCAATCTCTATTGTTTTAAGTAAAACAGATGACCTTTGACAAATGCAAGTGAATTACCATTATTTGTTGCTAAGTGGTATCAGTGGGTGACGTTTTACATGTGCATCACCTCTTTTAGGATTATGATTGAATTGGTTGAATTGTGAAATTTAGCAAGCTTTGAACGCTTAGTGTTTGTAGAATCACTTGTTTCATATATCAATTTCATCTTGTTCATTCATGTGGTGTGATATCTTAGATGAAATGTTGGATTAATTTTCATGCAGGATGTCTTATGTGGAAAATCATACCAATGACCCCTATTTGACCCGACTATTCTTCCACCATCTTCATACCCCTCCGCCTCATAAAAAGATGCCCTAGTGCACATAATGAGCCTTGGCCACCTCCAAAAATTTGGGGTGGCCATATCTTTATCTCCCCGCTTCACTCCATCCACCATATGTCCTATCTACACCAAGAGAAAATAAAAAGAAAAGAAAAAGAAAAGCAAAAACAAAATAACAGGATGCTCCTGTTTAAGAGCATTCAAATAAAGAAAAGATGAGTGTATAAAAACACTCCAAAAATCTTACCGCAACCCTTTCTTCCACTTTCATAACCATTGAGCTAAGAAGCATAAAACTTAGCTCATTTTGCCTTTTTCTGCAGCCACGTGAGTCATTTGGTATGATTTGAAATATACGACTGAATGCATGAATTTGAAACAACACTCCTAGTCATCCTTGATTGACACCATCATGAAACGGTTTACCCAGAACTTTATGGAAGAAGTATGGATAACTTGTGTATTCTATGTGCTATATTTGAAGTTCATATGCTTTGTTCTCTTTTCATTGTTGGATTGTGAAAGTAGGAGAGAAGAGAGGTGAAATGCATGTACTTTGTCATCTTTGATCCCATTCAACAACAATCATCTTTTATATTGCATTTGTCATTTCTTGATTGTGGAAAATTTGTAGAGAGATTGAGTTAGAGCATACTTGAGGACAAATATGTTTCAAGTTTGGGGTGGTGATTCAGCCCTATTTTAGGGCTTAATCTTGTGTCTTTTCTCTCTTCAATCACATATATACCTGTTAGATTGCATGTCATTCCTCCCAATATGCTTATTTATATAAAATGCACTTCTGGACATTATTTGCATGTTTTTCAGGCATTTGGAACACACCTGATGGAAGAGAGAGAGAATGAGTGATCCTAGGGTTCCTCTACCCTTAGAGAGACCCAAAGTGAAGTTCGAGGCTCCCTCAACCTACCCCTAGTGGCCAAAGATCATTTGAAGAAAATATGTCTAAGAAAATCCAAAGAACAGAGTCAACTTGTTGATCCAGGACCCAACACGACCGTGGTACAATAGACCAGAACGACCGTGCAACACCATCATGGTCATGCTACCCTCAATTCACCACGACTGTGGTGACCACCACAGTCGTGGCCATTTCAGTCCAAAATTGACCAAAACCCTATTTAACTTTGATGGAATAAATTCACGACCATGCCCATTCACCACATTCGTGGTCTACCCTACCCACCATGACCGTGGTGACCTACCACGGCCGTGCTACTTACAAAACCTACCCATTTTTTCCACTGCTTTCCCCATTTTACCCCTAACATAATCCTAGACCCCCTAGATCCCTATATAAGCCCTAGTGGTGGCTGGGGGTCGGGGGTTGGCTTCTTAGAGTCCCATTTTTGCTCCCTTGTCACCTCCACTCCATTCCACTTCACCTCCACCTCAAATCCATTCCATTTCACCACTTCCACCACATAACCCCCATATCTAAGCCTTCCATCCACTTCCCACCATAATCCCACTCCATTCCATCCAAGAAGAAGAAGGAGGACGTCCTTGTAGTAGCTGGAGGAAGGAGATTCCTCATGTACACCAAGCTCCATGGCTACTGCTTCCTCTATCTCCTTTCTTTTTGTATTTTGCTTTGTTATGAGTAGCTAGGCCCCTTGGGTGGGTTGTTTGGAGGAAATTATGTTACTTTGACACCATGTTGGGGGAAAATGACATGTAAACGTTGTAATTCCATTTGTTAATGATTATATTCTATTTCTATCTCATTCTCCATGAATTTCTTATTGGTCCGTGTATGAAATCACCTAGGAATTTAAGCAAATAGCTTATATGTTTGAATTTCGAGATTTTCCCCTAGGTCCAATTCTGGGATCCTTAGGTTGCCTCCCATCTTCCTACATCCTAATCAATCTCCCTAAACCTAAGTGAGAGATCTAAGTAGCTAGATTAAATAATTCTAGTGCAATTAGCATGGAGCCTTCTCAAGGCTAGAATGTGGGGGAATTGGGGTCCAAACCCTAATTTCACCTCCCCATTACTACCCCCGGCCCCTAATTGCCCTAAGAATGTCTAATCTAGAAGCCTAGACTTGATTAGACTCTACTTGAATTGAACCTAATCCTTAACCCAATTGAGCCTCGTAAGGGTAGTAGGGGGTGTTAGGGACTAGTTCCCCTACACACAACCTAGCACATCCATGGCCAGTTAGTAGCTTAGGTTAATTCATTAGAATCTAACTTGTTGTTTGGTTTGGATGACCTAAATGGAATCATAATGTTCATATATCACCCCCAACTTAAGTGATAAGTTCATACCCCTAAACAGCCCATACCTCTCTTTATTGCTTAAAACCCTAGTTTTGTGCTTGTTCAGCTTAGTTAGTTTGTTCCTTTCTTAGTTAGCTTCCACTTTGTTCTTGCCTTGTTCATGTTAGTTTAGCTCTTTAATTGCTCTTTTTCTTCTCTCTTGCTTGCCTTAGTGTAATTTGCCTTTTCGTACCTAGCTTATTCCTTTCTTGCCTGTTTAGCTTTACTCTAGCCTAAGTTTAACTCAGATTTCATTCTTGCCTTTAATTTCTTGTTTGTCCATAATAGTTTAACAATCAAATCAACCTTCAAACCCTTGACCCTAGTCTCTGCAGTAGGAACCTAGTGAAACTAAACCTAGCTCTAGTGCCCCCTTTTGTCCCTGTGGATCGACCCTATACTTGCCGCTTACCTATACTATGAGACGACCCTGTGAGCTTGCGGGTGTAGCTATTTTAGTAGAAGTAGGTGTGTTAGTTAGGTTTATAAATATTGAAAGTGAATCCTCCTGTGTGTTCCGATCTTGTGGGGCGCATCTAGTCGAGTCAAATCGGCTAGTGTGTAGCACCTCTAGCGGAGTGCGCCAGTCATCTATTTTTCTTCGATTATGATATCTGACAGGGACATAACAAGAATATATGTACACTTATCATGCATATCATCTCACTATTCAGGTCCTTAACATACAGGTGCATGTCACAGAGTAACATCATTATTTAGACATCTATCATGTTTGTCTCAATCCTGACATCACCTCATGACTGAGGCAAACATAGCAGATGGAATTATCTTTGCTATTATCAAATCAATTAGATGGTGCCCCAATACAATCATCATACGATTAGCTCTATGGGCATACATACCAACAACTTCGTAATCTTGCTTAAATCTTACTAATATCTTGCTAAATTGGTAGGCGCATAAATTTATGTTACCTTTATTTAAATAACACTACATGCAAACTAGTTATTTATGAGATGATTGGTTGTATATAATCTTTCTTCTTATCATTATGCTAACAATGAAATAGTCATGCAAAAATGGCACATGAATTCTAGAAGGTTTTTTTTCAATATATGGACTATACTATTGCATTATTCAAATAACTAGGTTGATCTAATTTGAATGAAATTTGGATTAACCAATGTTTATGACCGCTAAGGAAAATAGTCAAATATATGTTCATTTTGTTTATATGGGATAATGAGAAAATATACTTCAATCGTACTCTCCCATGAAAGGTTGAGATTGAACTCATCTTCATCACCATACATCATTAACATTATATGTGAATGAAGTCATTATGTCCACAACTGGGAGAGATTTTTATGGACATTTCCATTATCTGCCAAGTGAATGATGCATGCAATGTTTTAAGAAGAACCACCTTAGTTTTTGCAACCATAGAAACCTTGTGGTTTGTGAATATGGTTAGTGGTTTGTTACCAACCCTGAACCTCAAGAATTATTGAACAACCATTACATTACACAATTGTTTCCTCATATAATAGAGCCACTCCAAGTTCACAACCCAAGAAATAGTAGTTGAAGTTGTTAATATTTATATATGACAACTATGAAAGTATTATTAGGGGTGACAAGGATTTAAGTTAGGATTGAACCACTATTAATGCAGATTGATAATAAATTTGGAGCATTGCATCATCCATGATGTATATTTAGCACACATATGTAATCAACCACAACACAATAATGGTGCATCGTCACAATATCAAGAAAGGGGTTGACATAAAATAAATCATGGATCATTTCATAAATCAATAATGTAGTAAAAATTCAATTTAGGATGTTTGCATAATACTCTAATGGTTTATGGAAAGATATTCTCAATGATGGCCTGCATTCCCAATGGATGGTATGTCTTCTTAATATTAAATTTTTTATCAAATGTGATCCAATCATTAAATGAATGGAAATCTAGGTTCACTTACGCATCTACAAAAAATATAATTACAAATCATCACCATCGACCCGAATATCTTATGAAACTTTAGAATCATTCTATTCTTTATTACATAAATATTCCTAAATAATTGTGGTTTCATATTCTTTCATTTCCTATTGACACCTTCCATTCTAATGTATTTTAATGCCTACTCAATAGAAACCAAGACTTTTATTTCCTCCTATGTCAATCCACATGGCATCATATGATGACTTCAAATGAACATCAATGTCATTATTTATTTTGCTACTTTCCCTCAGATAATAGTTTCAATACATTTTAAGCACAGTGTGTCTGAGAATTCCTAAAGGTGAAGGTCATGATTGTGTTGCACAACCCAGCTATTTATTCATTAAATGTAACATATTGGACAAGATCAACATATGCTTGAGATTTTGGTCATATTCTCTCCTCCCTCCTAGTGAATCTTATAGAATGTATAGGTGATTGTGAATTGTAGTTGTGTCATTATAGAGGTTCAAGTTACTACCTTTGTGAAGTCTATCTTTAGTACAGAAATACCTGATGCATTGCACATTGTCTTTATGCATGTTCTTTCTGATACATTTCTTCATTGATTCTATACTTTTGGAAAAGTCTTTCTATGATAATATGTATTATAGAACTCACAAGATTTTACTACTATGTTTAACTTGAAATTCTACCAATATTCTATATCCTCATCTAGGTTAAGTAATGAAATCATAAGAGAGAATGTTAAAGTAACATCAACATAGTAAAATTTTATATATAATACTCTATGTAATTGTTGTCAAGGCAACGAGTAGTAATAATCTTCATTCCTTTGCATGATGCAGCAAGATTCCAAAACCTTGTGCACCATAAGTTCTCATTTAATGTAAATTAAGCTAGTTTTGTTTATGTAGATATCCATATATAATACTTATATCAATGTTTGTTCACTCGTCATCGAATGCTATTTAATTTAGGATCCAAATACTAGTTTATTACATGATTGTACCTTCCACTAGTATAGAAACAAGTAGTACATCATGATTACATATTCATAATCAGTGAACAAATCAAATGCGCTCCTTTCAAATTAGTATCTAGTGCATATGGCATCGAATTATGGTTTCGTGATGCAAACACACATTGTTTAATTAATATACCTTTTACTTGTCACTATGTGTCTCAATGATGACTCCATTTTTGTTTTATTTCTAAGTCACATACCTTAACATTCAACTCAAAGTTCTCCATTCAATTTCCCCATGTATACATATGAGATTACCCACATGCACCATGCTCTTCAAATATTTACACATAATTTTGTTACTTTACAACATTCATTTTATTCAGATACCATTTGGATCATGTTCCATGATTCATATGCATCTAGATTCATTATATACTATATCTTGTCCATTTGAATCATTGATCATATGATATAATCATATCTCTTCTCATACAACAATGTGGTCCAAGAAACAATAACATTCGTTACAAATAATATGAAAACAAGAACAAAAATATTAAGTTAAGAATTATTCAAATTTTGCATTAACTGAATCCTCCTTAACTATGAACCTAAATCAAGGCTCACTAATTGCATTAAAAGCAATAGAGTATATAAGAATCCTGGATATACATGAAATGTGTACCTATTTTTTACTAATTGGGATGATATCAAGCATGTAAAAATATTAAATATAAAGTTCATACACCACTTAAGAGAATGACTTGTGTGGAACTAGAATGGGAGAAACTCTCAAATCATGTTTTCATTGATATTTCATCAATAGCTTCGCCATGTCCCACCCATGTGTTGTTATGAGCTATTTCAAAGTAATGTGGGTGTTCACTACCAACGATATTTTGTTGTGATAGTTAGTGCACTTTGACAACTCTTCACATATGCATGCTTGTGTACATGGATCATATTAACAAACTTGACGTTGAGGATCAATAAATATACAAGAGATCTAAGATGAATAAGAAAATGATAGTTGCTTGGATTTGGACAAAATCCTCTACAATATTTGTAACCCTATAATATTCAATGGAACCATGTAGAAGATCTTTAAGAATCATGTCAACCATTTTTATCAACTTAGCATCCATTTGGTCGAAGTTTTTTTATGACATGAAAAATGAGTGGTAAAAAAGATAATGTATCAATTATGTTGGTTGACGATTGAAATGACATAACTACTAAATATATAAATTTATGAGGAGGATATCTCATTTACAACAAGATTGGAGCATGAATTCATTTTTTTTTAATGATTTGAGTGTGAGAAAGAGGTACATACTTTTTTCTTGAACTCCAACTGAACATAATGATAGTAGGCATTTATTCATAGGAGATGTTTATATGCTAGAAACATATTTCTAACTAATGACTTTTTTAAAGGAATAAAGCTATTGAGATAAGAGACAAAGCTTTGAAACGAATGTGATTGAAGTAAAATTTTGACAGAAAGGAGAAGGTTAAGACTTACTTTTATATATCTCTAGTGGATATGTCCAAAAATGAAGACATTCCATCTTTTTCTTAATTTGAATGGAAATTTTCAGAAACAAATATTCCAAAAAAATGCTTGTGTTCTTCCAACTACATAATAAAAAGACAATGAATTGAGTAGTTATGATATCACGAGAAAAGATCTCATCTGGACACTGATTTTTTCAAATTTGGGTAGACATAAGCCCTGTGCCATAAGTAACATTGGTGTTTTTTGGTAAACATTAGAATTCTTGATATAGTTACATGGAAGGAAGAATAATTCTATTAGGATAGTTTCCACACACTAGTACATAACCGGCCTTTAGTGTCAATTATTTAAGTCCTTGAGTGTCAGTTTTAATGTGAAACCTATGTGGGCTCCACTAAAAGGCCAACTGTTAGGCGTTGGTTCTCAAACCGATGCCACAACCCTTCGTGCGCCACTAAAAACATGCCAGCAGGGGGGTATAGGCGTCAGTTATTAGCTTTGAAGCCGACGCCATAAACCTTCGTGCCATAGAAAGGGCGCCATCCGGGGCATTATCAACGTCAATTTATTAGTGATAACCGACGTCATATCACCCGCTGCCACAGTCGTGCTGGCCAGCACAGTCGTGGTGTCTAGTCCGCTACCACGACTGAGGTGGCCAGCACGGCCGTGGTGTCTGGCCTCATTAGGGAAATAGAAGTCGGTTACTAGTAGGGAAACGGATGCCATAACCATCAACGTCAGTTTATTATTGATAATCGACGCCACATCACATGCATTAGACGTCGGTAATAATTATTTATCCGATGTTGTAATCATTTGTCGTCAGTTTTAAACAAATAACCGATACCTATTTCAAGTTTTGTTTTCTTATTAGTCTGCAGGCCTGTTGTGGCTGGTCGTAGGATGAGAAACCTGCAGTTCAGTTATGAACTACAGGTTTTGTGACATCCATTAATATCATCCAATAACAGGCCACAAACCTATAAAATTAACAACATTAATTTTCACACTTTAGCAACCTACAGTTCCATTTTATTTTCACAAATGTAGAAACATTCATGTAGCAATTTGCAGTTACATTCATTTTCACATTCACACATGTAGAAACATTCATATAGCAGCCAACAGTTTCATTCATTTTGACATTCACACATGTATAAACATTCAGACGCATGTAGAAACATTCAGACATGTAGAAACATTCACACATATTATAATTCAGAAATTCATTTACAAAATATCATTCTTTAGTCATTATTCTCTATCGACATCACAATTATATGTTAAAACCCCCACTACTTGTATGGTTGTTGCCCATTCTTCTCTTACATCATTTAATTTTGCCGTCGTATAGGGAGCATGTACATCTGGTAAGGCCTTTCCTCTAGTATGGTCAGTTTTAAACACCTGCAAAGAGAATGATGTATATATATAATTAATAATATATAAATAAGATTGATATATTTCATATTATCTAATTAATGAGACTATATATAATACTTCAGGAATGGTATCGATGTCCATTGCGGCATATTTGATAATCATGTGCATAAATTGCATCACATAGTATGCACATGCCCATCTGTTGTCTTGTATAGCACACTATAAATTGAAACATACAAAATAAATACAACTAATTAAACATTGTTCACATAAATAATATATACATTGCAGTCGGGAACTTACTTCCATGTTCTTCCAAATTATTGGTTGGTTCTTTTTCCTGGGGACCTTTCCTCTGGCCTTTTTGAACTCATCTAAACCCCTACATGTTAATGTAACATAGTACATTGCATAATTAAATAGTAATGTAATAACATATGTTAACGGATATGAAAATGAAATATTTCTCACCGGAATAATGCCATTTTCATTTTGTGTCCATATTTTGAATTCAATTTAGTCCCCTTAGGATCTAGATAATATACAGTGAACGTCTCGGGGACAATAACTAGTAACTCCCAATGCATACCTCTAGAGGTAAATATTTTAACACTTAATAACTTAAAATCCACAATAAAAATGTAATTTTCTTAGTCCAAATTATAAGCAAAGTAAACTTACTCCACATTGAATGGAGTTATTATCACCACCATCTTATTTTGACAAAGTTTGTAAAAGAATCATAGCAGTATTGTTGAACTGACGGAGGGTCTTTAGCTACTAGACTAATCAAAGATGGAATCAAAAATCCTACATGTTTGAATGAAAAATATGCACATATCTTGTCTAAGTAGCTGCAAAACATGTATTACGTATGCATTAATAAATAAGAAACCAAATCACCAGATCCTACACAAGGTATATGAATGTATAAAGAAGATACCACCTTATCCATAGCTCTATCACAGATGTATTCAACCAATCATATCGAAACAACTCCAAAATATCTTGTATAAATAGGTTGCTTTCGTATGATTGACCTGCAACATCCACATCTATAGAAACAATTATAGGGCAATTTATATCATGTTTTCCTAACCATACTGTCATACCCCTACAATTAGGATCTAACGGGATAGGTAGGTCCTGTGGAACCCAACTTGGTAATGTAGGAGGTGGAGGTGGAGGTCTAGATGCTCTAGGTGTCTTCTTTTTAACATGTATATATATATAATTTCATATCAATTGACATCATATACACACACTAACAATTTAACGTAATGTAAATTTACCATACAGTTTCAGTATAGAGGACATCTGCTTTTGGCCACAATATCACTCCACCTTCTACCTCACCAAGCGTTTCACAATCTAGGTGGGCATATGGCAATGGAAGATCCATCCAATTGGGGAATATATGTATCAGGCTCACACAAACCCAACCAGCTGGTAATGGAGACCCATGAAACATTTTCCCTGGTAGGGATGGGTAATCCGACACCTCTGAAATGACAAATTCTTTACTTTTTAGACGGCATGACTTCAACCCCTACAAAGTTTTGTGTAACGAATGTTATATACATATATACATATCATCTTAAAAACATATCATCCTGAAAAGACTAGTTACTATGTCATAAAAATACTTACAGTGGATGTGCTAGGTGGTGGGTCTACAGGATTACTCACAACCTCTGTAGTAGGAGTAGAGCGGGGTGCCATAGGTACTATCTGTTGAGTGGCAGTCAGAGATTCCTACCACTTGCTCATTGCTTCTTCGAGTTTCCTATCAACTAGCTTATCTACCTATACATGGATAAAAGAAATGTTAGCTTCTGATTATTGAATTCTCTTTTACAGTAACATTACAAAAAAGAATAGGTTACCTCTTCTTGTGAAAGTCTCACTTTTGGGACATGTTTGCGCTGGGATGGCCCAAAGAACACTTTGATGCCCACACCAGCGCCTGCAGCCCTAACACGTCCAGGATGCTCTGGGTTACCCAGAGAAACTGTCAATTCATCCCTTGTTCCCTCAAGGATGAACTTGCCTTGTTTTCTCAGCTCATGCAGCTCCCGCTAATCACCAAAACAAAAATTTGTAATTAAGTAAACACCATAAATAATCAATATTCGAACGATTGCTCTAAGAGTTGTATTTTACCATTTTTGCAGCCGCCTCAGCAGTTGCGGGCTTCCTTATTTCTCCCTTCTTATTTTTCCTCCCAGCTATCCAGACATCATGGTGAGGCAGAGGTGTGGTACCTATAGTAGAGGACTCCTGAGTAGTAACAGACTGAGCAGTAGACTCAGCCTGTAGTTTTTGGTGAATGCCTGCATACCCCTTTGGACCCATTGTGTGGTCATGCACATTCAGTGCACTCCTTGCTTTTTGCGCCACACTGAGGGCTTAGTTAGTATGCACATTAATGATTTGATTAGTAACACTAAATGTTAATCATGAATAGGTGAATACAACGTATATTAATTAAATTGGGAGTGACGCCTAATACCTTGAATTCATGAGTTTGTCTTGAAGCAACAAACACATCCCATTCTTCTTGGTCCAGGAAATTCCACTGTTCAGTGGTTGTCTTCTTCCTCTTGTCACCTTCTTTTATGTATTCTCGAGTGATATTTGTCCTATAGTTCCTTAGGACTCTCCCACAGTGTTGCATCATGCATTTACGATGCAACTTTTCATCCAATTCAAATATACTCTGCAAAATAGAATTTCTATTTACTAGTATCCAAAAAATTAGTAATCTACAAAATAGAATTGCAAATTAATAATAACTCACGCATAAATCCTTCCATATTATGTCTTTATTCCCCTTAGTAACTTTATGCCAAGAATCTATCTTACAAATGCAATGGCTACGAGTAACATACCCAAGATATGAAACAAATGAATTGTGATTCACTCTAATTGCATTTCCTGCATTATCAAAATCCACAACAAGTTTGGGTCCATTGCCCCTTTGCGCTATTAACTTCTTCATCATAGTGATGCCCCTTCTCTTGTCAACTTTTTGGTGTTGCTCGTCAAGTGCCTCAAGTGCTTCAGAGGGTACATGTGCATCATCAACCTAAAATTTGACAAAATAAACACACTTACAAGATATAACTATAAATTGATATGTAGATATAAATATATGATATATTTTTAAAACTTACATTGTGAGGCAGCACATTGATGTCCTCACCCTCACGATAATCATCAGCACGGTCAACAGGAGAATGCTTAGCCATCTGAAAGTTCACATTCACATTGTAAAGTTCACATTGTAAAGTAATTCACATTGTAAAGCTCACATTGTAAAGTTCACATTGTAAAGTAATTCACATTGTAAAGTTCACATTGTAAAGTTCACATTCACATTGTAAAGTAATTCGCATTGTAAAGTTCACATTCAGAAAAATAAAACATATAAAAAAAATATAAACATGCCTCTAATATTGCGAATTTTTATCAATTAACAATCCTTCATTGTGATCTTCGCGCACATACAAGTCACCATTAGCTTCAATATTTACTAGTGTTGGCAACCCAACTGAGAATGGACTGGAGTCATCATACTTATCATAGTACTCTTCTTCATCTATAGGATCTTCAATGAACTGTCTTTTACCATGAAGAACAACCGACCATTTATCATTTGCAGGATCATCGATATAAAATACTTGTTTCACATATGATGCCAATATGAATGGTTCACCCTTCTCGCCAATCTTTTCAAAGTTCACTAAAGTGAAACCCAATTCATCCACTATAATTCCTTTAGTGTTATCAACCCAATTACATTTGAAGAGCGGAATTCTGAAATCTATGTAGTCAAACTCCCATATGTCTTCAATGACATCATAATATGACATTTTAGCTTCATGTGGACTCTTATCTTTTGCACTTGCAAAAAACATAGTCGACGCTTGAAGGGTGACCCCACTATTTTGGATGGCACTCTTATCATCTTGGCGCTTTGTGTAATATGTGAATCCATTAATGTCATACCCTTCATAAGACATCACATTCAATTTTGGTTTAAAGGCGTGGAATTTGATAGTTTCAATAATATCATCTGGTGTTTGAGATAGTTGATGTAAGACTTTATCTTCAAACCACTTAATAAATGTCTTGTTATGCTCTCTAGCAAGCCACATTGTATTGGCTCGAGGATATTGTCTCTTGATTAAATTGGTATGTTCCTCGATATAAACACTCACTTCGTCCATGTTGTGTAAAATATACAAGTGACCTTGTTCCAACTGCTCACGGCTGATTACTTTCACCCGTGATCCCAAAATTCCTTTGCCAAATTGCTCCTCAATATTCTTGTCATTACCAGGAGTGTCATTCCCACTGAGAAAGTCATTGCAAAAATCCATAACCTCTCTCGCCACATAACCCTCAATAATACTCCCTTCAGACTGATAACGGTTTCGAACATCACTTTTAAAAACGCTCATGTATCATTCAAAGGGATACATCCAATGCCAGAAAACTGGTCCCAACATTTTAACTTCCCTAATCAAGTGGACAACAAGATGTACCATGATATCAAAGAACGACAGAGGAAAATACATCTCAAGCTGACATAGGGTAACAACCACTTCTCTTTGCAAATTATCGAGAGTATCAGGGTCAATAACTTTGCTGCGCAGACTGTTGAAAAAGAAACAATGTCTGGTGATTGCAAACCTTACATGCTTCCGCAATATAGATCGAATTGTCACAAGAAATATTTGTTGCATTAGAGTGTGACAATCATGAGATTTCAGACCTATCAACTTCAGATCTTTCATTGATACCAATCTACAGATGTTGGATGAGTAACCCTGTGGCACCTTAACATTTACCAAACATTCACAAAAATCTTTCTTCTCCTTTCTAGACAATGTGTAACAAGCGGGAGGTAAGTATGTTCTCTGATTTCCCATTTCATGTAATTCTATTAATTCTAACCTTATTCCCATTTCACGTAGGTCCAGTCTGGATTTTATCCCATCTTTAGTTACCTGGTATATTCAACAAAGTACCAATGACACTATCACGGACATTTTTCCCAACGTGCATGACATCGATACAATGCCTGACTGTCAAAGAACTCCAATAAGGAAGATCCCAAAATATTGAATTATTCTTGAATAAAGATTTGTCACTCTGTGTGGCCATAGTACATTGTGATCTCTTACCAAATTCATTGACAAAGTCTTTTACTCTTTCATAAAAAACCTCCCCTTATATAGGTTTAGGTGCACTCCGTTCCTCATTCAATCCATTAAATGCTTTGCGCTTCCTACGATACAGATGGAATTTTGTAAGAAACCTTCGATGACCGATATATACAATCTTACCACCATGTTTTAGTCTTGTTGAATTAGTGTTCTCTTCACATATAGGACACACTTTAGCTCCTTTGACACTATATCCAGACAAATTCCCATATGCTGGAAAGTCATTAATAGTGTAAAACAACATAGCATGCAAACAAAATGTCTCTCTTCGTGAAGCATCATAGGTCATCACACCTTCACCCCAGAGTTTCTTTAAGTCATTAATCAGAGGTTCAAGATAAACATCGATATCATTTCCAGGTTGTTTAGGGCCCGATATCAACAACGACAGCACTACATACTTATTTTTCATACACAGCCAGTGAGGAAGATTGTATATAGCAAGCATGACTGGCCAAGTGCTATGTTGGCTACTCAATGTCCCGTACGGATTCATCCCATCTGTACAAAGCCCAAGTCTTAGATTCCTGACTTTTTCACCAAATTCAGGGTATAATAGATCAATCTTCTTCCACTGTGGGGAATCAAACGCATGTCGTAGGATCCCATCATTATTTTTCTTAACATCTGCATGCCACCTCAAATTCTCTGCATCTATCAGATTGGCAAACAAGCGTTAAAACGGTGATATTATAGGTAGATACCACATCACCTTGGCAGGAGAACCATTTTTGGACTCCCCCGAAGTCGTCAATTTATACCGCGACGCACCACATTTTGGATAATCTTTCAAATCCACATAGTCCTTTTGAAATAATACACAATCATTTGGGCATGCATGTATCTTTTTGGCATCCATTCCCATTGGGCACAACAATTTCTTTACCCGGTATGTTGAGATTGCCAGCTCATTTCCTTAAGGAAGCATTTCTTTCAACAAAGACAACAATGGCGTGAAGCTTTTGTCGCTCCATCTATTGTTAACTTTTAGCTTATACAATCTCAACACAGCGCTAAGCTTCGTAAACTTAGTACAACCTGTGTATAACGATATCTCAGCATCATGCACAATCTTTCTGAAAATGGGAGGTGGATCAGTGTGCTCTACCCCACAACTATCCAACATCGCATCAACGATGTCTATTGGCACTGGTTCATTCACATCTACGTCATCAGAGGAAATTTCTTCTTCCACACAAGCACTACTATCGACATCCACTGGTTTCGAGTTTGAAATCTCTCCATGCTAGTGCCATTTTGTATAGCCTTGTATAATCCTGTTGCACATGACATGACTTTTGATTTCATCACCAGTGCTGAATTTCAAGTTGTTACCGTAATGCCTACATGGACAGTAGAACCTATCTCCAGGTTGTTTCCTATGTTCCTCGAAAAATCTAATAAACTGGTCAAGACCAGATATAAACTCTGGGGTGTAGAGATTGCGAATGGACATCCATGATCTATCCATTCCATGATCAAAGAGAAAACAAGTATATATTACAACAAGATTAGGGTCTAGGGTTAACAAATTAGAGTTTTTGCATGGTTAAAACTTTAGGCCAACAAATACATGTGATGTCATTCTTATATATAATAAATGTGTACCACCTATCCCATTCTTGAACACCTAATCTCACTAGTTAGTGTATAATGTGTATTGGGTTTTCAAGAAAATTTCGGCAACATTTCCCCACTGTTCTCCAAGTACATATGTACTTTGAGAACAAACGGGGAAATGCTGCCAAAATTTTCTGGCAAACCCAATGCACATTATACACTTACATCCTAAGTGAGATTAGGTGTTCAAGAACAGTCCCAAACTGGGGACTATCCAAGATTTACTCCTAATGAGTAAATCTTGGATGGGTTTCTAGGCCAACAAATACATGTGTTGTCATTCTTATATATAATAAATGTGTACCACCTATCCCATTCTTGAACACCTAATCTCACTAGTATGTGTATAATGTGTATTGGGTTTTCAAAAATATTTTGACAGCATTTCCCCGTTGTTCTCCAAGTATAGATGTACTTAGAGAACAAACGGGGAAATGCTATGGGAATTTTCTTAAAAACCAAATACACATTATACACTTACATCCTAAGTGGGATTATGTGTTCAAGAACAGTCCCAAACCGGGGACTATCCAAGATTTACTCCTAATGAGTAAATCTTGGACGGGTTTCTAGGCCAACAAATACATGTGTTGTCATTCTATAACATTGATTTCAACATTTTGAGTGTCCATGCATGTTCATCATCAAGATAAAGATTACACATAAATTAGTATGACCTAGGGATGGAGAGATTCATAATTGATTTTAAAATTTCAAACTAGCTCATGCATTATCATCAATATACATCATACAATAAGGATTCATGTAGATGTTAGGGTGACACATCACTACAAAATCAGAGATTTAACATTAGGGTTTTAATATCTTACATAGATTGATCACAAGATTTCAACAATATAGTTAATTCAAGATTATGGTGAAATGTGTATTAGTATTTTAATATCTTAATTCAACATGCATCAAAATTTACAGAATTAGGTCAAGCATTAGTATTCAATTGCAAATGTATCTTGCTCCCTCCTTCATAATGGATAAAAGCAAGGTCACGATCGTGTGGGCTGGCCACGGCCGTGGTTGTGTTGGCCTACCACGGTCGTGGTAGCCAGCACGGCTGTGGTCAGCCAACACAGCCATGGCCGTGACCAGCCTACACGGTCGTGGCCTTGCTGTAATCCATTTGGTAAGGAGAGGGAGCAGGAAGCAGAAGAAGAGGTTGAGGAAAAAGAAGGGCAGCGGCCTACCTGGGCAGGAAAGCAGCGGCTTGGAGAGCAGGGGCAGGTGTCAAAGCAACGTGTGAACCACGGCGAACAGGAGAAGGAGCAGGAGCAGGAGTAGGCTCAAGCGGCCGGCGAGGAGCTCCAGATCAGAGCGGTGGCACCAACCAGCAGCTAGGTGCAGAGCAGGCACGGCAAGTAGAGAGGGCGGGCGAGCAGCTGATTGAGCTAGGGCAGCGGCCGGTCGGCCTGGAGCGCAGCGGTCAGAGGACCAGCAAACGGAGGTGGTGGAGGTGAGCGGCGACACAGGATCAGTGAGCAGAGGAATCGTCGCAGACCTTAAACCCTCAATCGAGATGAATGAAACGGAGAAAGGGGAAGAGTCTAGCTCGCGCGGGTGTTGTTAAGTTAGCAATCGACATTGGTTATTCAAAAAAACTGACATATAAAACTAAAGGTGTCGTTTCTCCAAACACACTGACATCTATTCTCAATGATAGTCGTCGTTTTTACTAGAAAAAAACCGACATCTATTTACATATGCCGATTAAAAAAAATGTTCTTGATTAATGACCATAGTCGTCGGTTTCGTTAGAAAACTGACGCTCAAAGGGTGTGAAAATTTTCCCAGGAACAATGCGGGAAAACCCATAAGCGTCGGTCATTGTATTAAAACTGACGACCAAAATATGCCCAATTTCTGTCTTGCGAATAACCTTTCATCGTCGGTTTAATAGTTAATAACATATGCCATATGTTAAATTTTGGAGGTAATTTTTTTCGCTGGAAATTTTGGATTTGGCGGTTAATTTTAGGCGTCCATTTATTTTTAGAGAACTGACACTGAATAAAAGCGATACCCGTATCTGGTCGCCCTTCACAGATAGATGTCAGTTTTTTTATTAAACTGGCGCTTTAGGTTTTAGGTGTCGATGTATTTGTACAACCGACGCCTTTAAAAGTGACGTTATAAGCCATTTCTGTAGTAGTGACATGTTGAAAAGAAATGTCACTAAAATGTGTTAGGACTGAAATGAGTATAAGAAGTGGTGATGTTACTATTTAATGTCATACTATATAATAGAATATGGTAAGACAATGTCTCTTATTTTAATTTATAGGATATTAAATATTATCTAATGATAATAAAATAGTAAAAACTTGAATACATTTAGAGTCCAAGATAATATTTAGCATGACCCTCTCCTCATGCATACTAAGTTCTATAGTATATATGTATTATTATTTTAACATATTTTTATTATCCTCTTGTATTTCCTTATTTAATTTTATCCTATCTTTTAGGATTGTGTTATCGATAACATGAGAAGTACTATAAATACAACATAGTGTCATAGAAATAGCATGTGAATGTGTGTTCCAATGTGAGGTAATATTGTGTAGCAATGTGGGCCAACATTGTGTGCCAAAGAGCACACATATTGTAGGCCAAGAAGGAGAAAACAAATATAACCAAAAGGAGAGAGGATGAGAATGGGTTATGAGATTATATTATGCATAATGGATTGTGAGAGAGTGACAATCCTTGTAATGTTTTGTAGGTTTTTTCTTAATAGAATATGTGGTCTTATTTGGAAACCTTCTCACTCATTGCTTATGTTCTTCATGTTTGGCTGTAAATGGGGGATGCTATTTTTTTCTTATGCATGATAGGGTTGTATCTCGCTTAACATATTTTTTGGTTCTTAAAGGCTTTTAGATAATTATTTCATGTGAATATCATAATAGAGTTCATGCAAGATGATCTTAAATCATTGGAGGTACATAAACAAGATGATGCCAACAACTATGATTGGGAATCATTCAATAGATACACTTGTTGTCAACTTTGTTATGAAATTGAGTATTTCTCATGGGTTGATGTTAGATTTTGATTCTTGTTTCATTGTTCAACTTATGAAAATTTATGATGGAACACTCCACACATTGTTGGGGTTTAAATATGTGCTCGGTATCAATAAGAATATGATATTCAAGATGGTGCATGACTCCACTGGTTGTGAAACATCAATGTGAGGTGGAGTCATAAAATTCATATTGAGATATATATTTATCCTTACTTGTTTTATTCCCTTTAATTCTATTTTCCTTTTTACAAAGGTCATATCAAATATGTGCCTAAGTATAGTAGGACCACTAGGGTTTATTTTATGCTTCCTTGTTGTCTCCCCTCCTATTTATAGGAGAGAGGTATGTACTCTTTTTAAAATATAGAAAAATGATTTTTTTTTCAATGTGGTACCAGAGCAGGATGGATAGCTACCTCAAGACCCCTCCTTTTCAAGTCGATGTCGTGCCTCCTCCCTTCCCCACTCATCATCTTCTTTCTTCTCCACCACTTAGAATCACACCAAAGGAGATCTTGTTTTCTTTGTAGTCAAATCCTCTTTCAACAAGAAGATTTGAGAGAATGGCCTATGGTCTTTCTTTCGGTCTTATTCACTAAAGACTAGTTGTTTGGAAATTTGTACATCATCCTTTCTATGATAATCTATGACCATCTTATATATGGCTTTACCTACATATTGTAGGATATAACTGGATCTCTCCAACATATATTTATTTCTCTTGATGATCCATAAGGTTCACCATCTATTATGGATCTTTCTAGGAAAAATCTACTATATTACCGTCTTAGACATGTGTCTTCTGTACAGGGTGTGCCACTCTGTGGTGCTATGACAAAAAATTTATTGTTCAAATATTATGTGAATGATGTGTGGTAACATCCAATTTTGATTTCATGCCTAATTTTACAATATGATCTCCTCTCTTCATGTAAAATTAATTTAATTTTTCCTACTTTGTACATGTATGCCACTTGTTCCTTGGTTTGAAGATAACTACTGGTTCCCATACAATAGCTTTTCAAAAGGTGGTACTTACTAAGAGGCAAGACGACCATTGGGTTTGCATAACCAATGGAGGCTATTCACATCCTTGGAAGAGTCACCAGACCTACCGACTCCCATCAAAGGCAGATCTACCAATTTTAAAGGGAGTGATCACTCTTCAGTCAAAGATATTAAACTTCAAAATTTATACCTGACTATAAGAGACATCCAGAACTCAATACAAAGTCCATGGTAGTAGTGTGGGGTCAAACATAGAGACATGTAGAACAACAAAATTAGAACAGAAGATCTTAGCATAGTTTAGTCAAATCAAAGAGTTAAAATCGGGGTTCTAGATAAGTAATAAATTAATCTAATCAAAGAAGTAAATCTAATTTATGAATGATCAAAAAAGAAAATAATTGTGCAACAATAAAAAGGATAACTTGGATTGGGTTTCACCCATCAAGCCATCCACAACTATATAAAACTTTCTCTTCCAATTTAATATATTTGTGACATGTTTTGCAAATATCCATAAAATATATCTACTCATTCCTTTTCTTAAGATCCTGGTAGATTTATATCCAAAGATATCTCTCGTTCTCGATATTATAACCAAAAGATAATGTATAATCATATGAATTTTGTTATAATAACTCCTCACTCTCATTCTCGTTAGTAATCCATATTCCAGATCTTATTGAAATGATTCTCTCAAACAAATCCATTTTAATCACCACAAGAAGTTATATAATCATCATGCAACCCATTTAAATAAGAGAATAGAAACAAAACATTAATAACATATGTAATAAATGGAAGAAAGAATGATTATATGGTGCAAAGGGTCTAACAGCTACTCCCAGTCCAAGTTATGGAGTCTAGTCATTCATGACATAAGAAGGAAACATATTACATTTGAACCAGTCATGGTAGGAAGAGAAAAGAGAAAAGATGGTTGGTTGTCATGTTTAGAGGGTGATGGTCTTCAAACTTGACTTTCATCTTGAAAACAGCCTTTCAACTTGTTCGTCTCTAAAATCCAAGATGTCTTTCATTGGTGGTAGTTACTTGGTATTTTTAGCAATAGACAAGAAGTCTTAGAATTGTCCTTGAGATTTAAAAAATCTGGAAATAAATGTATAGAAAGTTGTAAACCACATAATTAATGCAGATGAGACCCAAACCATATCTGACTCATTGGACAACAAGGTCGATGGATTGCAGGTGGATACTATGAGGGTCGATGGCTTGTCCTAAGTGTGATGACACTATGAGGAGAGAAAGTCTCGGGCTACAGTTTGCTTGCATGTTGTCGACGGCCTTGAAAGGCGATCAGTGGCCTGTTAATTTATAACTCAATGTAAAAGTACTTTGATGGTCTTCATGCATTTGAATGGCCGGTTTGCATGGATATTTTGAACTGGCTTGATGTGATATTTTCATGAACAAACAAAAAGGTTCGACAACCCATTTGTTATTGTAGGCGTCGATGGCCTTGTGCCAAGGAAAATGCTCGATGGCTTTGTCATTAAGAAAATATCCGATAACGTTTGGCATTGATCACTTGCTGCTAATATTGTTGCCGTGGTCGTCAATCAGTCAAGTGGTTTTCAAGGCACAGAAATCGTCAAGTCTGTCGGTCACTCTTCTTCTCAAAACGATTAGTATATAAATCAATGTTTCAAATGGTGTCCACCTAGCATTAACCATAAATCAATAGTTGCATCCATCTTCTATTAATAGTAAGTAGCGATGACTTGTCTGGATCGATGGGTTTGTTGCTAAATGTTTTGTTCATAAAATGCAATTACCACCAACAGATTGCTTGGAGTTTACAGCCCTAAATGCATGCTTGCCCATGGCGGAGTATGCGGGAGTGGAGATAAGCGTAGAGATTAGCGGAAGGGAATTAATTGCATTAAGAAGAAAGGAAGTCATGGAGGAGATTAGTGTTTTGTTTGGTAACACGATTGTCATGATGGATCACCATGGTGGACCGCAGTCTGATGAACAACCAATCATATAAATGTTTGGTAAAGCGGTAGTTAATCACTTTGTCATTCATCTGGCGTTTTAGTAATACGATGGGCAACCATCATTTTGCTAAAATCATAAATTTAAAATATGAAAACTGTGGAACTTACAAAAGTAGCTATTACTTGTTCAAACGAATTTTATGTAACATAAAATATTTACTAACAAATAAAACTGCATTGGAAACTATATTTTTTCTTTCAAGTCAATGGAAACTCCTGTGTGAATAGCTATTTGTTGTAGCTATTTGATCTGTAAACATATTTGATTTCATTTGCGTCATTTGTATAATTGTTTATTGTTCACTAATCATTAGTCAATGTCCATGCAATCCATATACGTGATAAACTTCTGGAAACAGAAATACAATTATAAAATCTTGGCTTTTCAGTAAGAACACAGTGACGGAGATTATATTCAGTTCATTTTCGAAAAAAACAAAACATTAGCGTAGATGTCAATTAGATGATTTCGAATTTAATACCACAATCAGTATAAAATAACAAGCACAAGACATGTATAACTGTTCTCAGATCCTGAACACCATATACATAGTATAATTCTGATCCCTTACCATGCAAACTTTCCAGATTGTCCAAGTTCTAATGACTTAAGGATGCCGCTTCAGCAAGGTGTTACGGCTACACTGCTGCAGAGGAGTTGGATTCTGCCTTTACCTTTTCCGACGCAATGAATAGATGTGGGAACAAATAATGAGGGCGTGCGAGCGAAAGTTGTATCGCGTGGGACTCTCCTTCTCACCGCGTGAAAAAACCCCGGTGAAGTTGGATCAGTTTACGTTCACTTCACAACGCTTTGGAACGCTTTTCCAAACCTGACTCGACAACGATTGTGACTGTTTACCGAGCGGTACAGTTGGACACCGCGGTCCTGCCTAGGTGTGGAAATTGAACGGTTGTTTAAAAAGGAATGTGGCAAGAAAAATGCAACGTTTGGCAATACGATTGCGTTCATCGCTGGTGGCTCATCATAAATGACTCATCACAAACATTTAATTCTCACGGTGAGAAATGAGTGGCCGGTAGAATTTGTCGAACATTCTAAACAAAAAACATAGTGTAAAATGAGATAGGTGGCCGACCGTGCGTTTGACAACGCAAATGGCAGTGATTGACCTTCCGCAAAATTGACCTTCTGCATGTAGTTGTCTATCGTTGTTCCAACAATCATCACTACTTTGCCAAATAAAACAAAAAAGCATCGGAAATGAATTAAAGAAATCAAATGACCATTGACCACTTCTTGCGAATAGAGTAGCCTTTTATGCATTAAATTCGTCTCCAAAGATCCAATTGTCTCGACAGCTTTGCTTTTGGTCCAAACAATAACTTTTGGTTTTCCAAATACTAAATTTACATTGTGACCGTTCATTAAGAAAACTACTTAATGAGTTGTCTTGGTGCCCGGTCAAATATATCACTGAATTTTTATATTTTTCGAACAATGTACAATTGTTCGCTTATTTCTTTTGCATGTAAGTCAGAAAACACATTAGTTAAACACATAAATTAGAAAAAGACAAACTATAAAAAATTAAGAATTAAACATTTAAAGGCATATCATGACTAATAAAGGTACAAAATTTAAGATAAAGTACATTAATATTGCAATAATTTGTGTGTTATCAGGAAGGTATGTCCCGATTATCAATTCTCTAACCTGATGGCCCGCCTTCCCATAGGTAGAGCCACCATTGGTTCCCTAAACTAATGGTTCAAAAAGTGCATCCGCCGAAGACACATCTCTCCAGTCATCAACCATCGGTTCTCCAACCCGATGGCTTAACGGTTCCCAAAATCCGATAATCCAACTGAATCCATCAGTTGATGGCCAAGTAGAACCAAGGACGAGGGCACACATGTGGCCCCTCTACACATCCTACTAATCGATGATCGTACTAGACAAAAGTCATTCAAAACTGTTAGGCACGTGCCCCGAGGCACGTTCCCAGGAGACTTGCGGCGCAAGTAAAGCACATACAATCTCTGCCTGACAGCAAGGCCTATAAATATAAGACCCCATGCTCAGCAGGGAGGGTCGTTGCAAAGTGACGAGGACAAAGTGTTGCCGCACAACACAACCACCTTGCCATCGGTTCGCATCAGTTCACATCCCGTCATCCATTTGAAATCTTTGAGGACGAGAGTCTGAGCGGATAGCGTGCCTCCGCCACCTCCAAGCACCTAGGGACTTCTTCTCTGAGAGGATGGGAGGAGGATAGTCACCTTTGACGTCGGCACCTGATTCAGATTGGAAGAAGACCTCCATTGACCTTGACCACATGTGGTCACTATTGGTGTATCCCCTTCTTCTTCTCTAAATATGATCACCTTCCTTCATCTCTTTCATCCCATTTCGGCATTCATCTCCATGTCTTATTTGAAAAACCACTAGAGGGGGTGAATAGGGTTTTATCAAAAATTTAAAATTAATTCAACCAAGCAACTGCAATTGAAATTTTGAGAAGGAGACACGGCGTTTACAGTGGTTTTACCCTTAGCAAAAACTAAGGGAGTCAGTCCACTACCCAATTATTTCCAATTGGGATTTTGAAAGTACTTGTATTTTATTACCTCGCAAGGATGTTACATAAGATATAAATACTTTCACCCTTAGGTTAGCCTTCACCTAGAAGTAGTCTCATTAACCTTGAAGCAACCTTCCTTGAAGTAACTCGAAGCTCTCCCTTGAAGTAGCCTTCCTCTTAGCCTTCCTCTTGAAGTAGCTTCCCGTAGAGACAAACTTTTTGAAGTAATCCTAAGTCCGTTAAGCTACCTTCACCACCGAAGAAGCTCCAACAACCTCCTTTGTGCAGCCTCCAACCTAGGAGTAGCAAAGGAGAACAAAATATAATAGAAGGAACAAGATTGGAAGAAGGAAACAACGTTACCAATTGAGACAGTGCTTTGATCCTATATCAAGCGTTTGATCTCCTAACCAAAGTGGATGGACGTGGATGTATAGTGGATAGGAGATATCAGCCTATAGGACACTAATGTAGAGTGCAAGGAAAATAGATTGCAAGTGTAGCTCAACTTGTTTGCTCATAAGGATTGAATCTCAAGTGTAATTGTGTATGCAAGTTGTGTTTTGAGGTGTCATATGGCTGTCCTATTTATAGGAGTGGTTTGCTAATACTTGGGGACATTCTAGACACCTTCTAGGGTATTCTTGGTGCTCAACTAGTCGTTAAGTTTTCATTAATTGCATTTGTAGCGGCTAGTAAATTAATCATGAAAAGTACAGACAGAAACATTCTCGATCGAGAAGTTTGTCGACCGAGTGTCTCTCGGTCGAGGAATTTGTCGACCGAGAGTGAGTCTGGAATAAGTGTATTGCAACGTTCAACTCAACTCTCAACTACTTTTCTAACTCAGTCTAATGGCTAGGAGGGTTTGTTCTTGGTCGAGGAGTTTGTCGACCGAGAGTGTCTCAGTCGAAGTTTTTGTCGACCGAGAATATCCCTGATTCAATGTATTCATTTACTAAGTGTGTGTAAAGAGGTGAGATCAATCAACCTCTCTACTAAAACAATGGTTAACAAAATCCAATTGGGATAGTAGCGGAAGATAAAATTTTGACTATATTCAATTTAAATAAAGTGTACATAAAAATTTTCCCAATATGGGTGTACATGCTTTATACAAAAAGAGGATCTAAGTAGAGGGAAACTAGACTACTCCACTTTTGTATCTATGCAACACATCCATCAGCCAAGTCCATGCCAAATCTACGATCTTCATGCCATATCCAACACCTTGCTCCACATCTGGGTGGTTGGGAAGGCACCCAGCAAAAAGGGAAGGAAAAATAAAAGTATGTGTCACTAAACTATTCTAATGTAGCAAGATGAGCAAAACATGTAAAATAGGCTATGGTTCGTCATAAGATGAAGACAATCAAGAGAATGAGGCCGTATATATAAAAGAATATTTCAATAGATGCTTGCCATAAACAACATATCACAAAAGGATTGCATGTATGATTAATATTGACTATCTTAACTAAGTATGATTGAGGCACCTACCAGACCTTCAACCAAAGGGTGAGGGGAGAATAACACATTCCCAGTCACCTACACACATTTTGTGTGGGGGGGAGAGTAACACATTCCCCAGGGGAGAAATAACACATTCCACAACTATGGGTGGTTGTACATACAAGTACCACTACACTAGTTATTTAGTCTAATAAAATCAACATTCTAGAAAAAGAGTTATGGCAAGATTAATCAAAAGATTTATATAACATGACAGTGGGGTATAAAAACCCATTCAAGATAATACTACAACTGATTTTGAGGCATGAATAAATTAGATTTCAAGAATAATGGATTAAGTCAAATTAAGCGTCATTAAGGAACATAGGTAATGGTATAAATAATTTCCCAACTGAAGGGGTTAGATGCACATACCTTATTCTTTAGAATCCTAAAACCACTTTTCATAACTTTTACCTGAGATCAGTTCCACTTTCCCTAATATGATCATCATATTTATGTATTAGATATATGTATATTCATTAAAAGATTAAAACCTCAAAATCATCTACTTTTTCTACAAACAATCAAATAAGACTCTAAAAACCTCACTACTGTCTTAGTTATGTTCTTTTGATCAAAATAACATATATGTTTGTATATTTTCAAGATACTGACTTTTTAGGCTATTTTCCATATTTATTAGTTAATTAAATCAACTCGAAAAATACATATTCGAAAACATCATAATCAAACCACGAAAGTATTTTTATTAGATATATCTCGTTATCCTGATTCCAAAACATATTTTAAATTTAAATTTGGACAACTGAGTAAAAAGATATGATTTTTATAAATCTGACCAATCATAAAATTCCACATCAGCATTTAAAGTTGTGAGAGAGAAAGAGAGAGTGGGGCCCAAATGACACGGCCCAATCAGATTCAGCCATGTCACTGGGTCAAAGTCCGATTGACTTGCCTCAAAATAAAAATAACAAGGGCAAAAAGGCAATATTGCCCCTGACCGAGAATAACAAAGGAAGAGGAAAATAGGGGGTAAAAGAGTAAAAACTCAGGGAGTCGTCTTCCTCCCAGACCCGTTGCCATGGCGTCGAGTAGCTGTTGCTGCTTGGCTGCGATTTTGGGCAAAACCAGGATACCCAACCAAAACCAACGTTCAAATATGCGATTGAAAGAGAGAGAGATCACGAACTTGATGGTTCTATTAATTGTGTCGTTGGTGATGTCAGAAGAGAGAGAGAGGCGCCGCAATCTCCATATCTTTGGCGGCTCGTCGGCGGTCGAAACAGCAACAAATCAAGCAATTGGAAGTAGGGTTGAGTCACAATCGTGTCGGCGCACGTAGGGGTAGGGATATATATAGGTGAAGGGAAGGTATGTGGCGAGGATGTTGGTGGCCGAAAAGCTTGGGAAGCAAGCAATGAGGCGTTTCCTCGATTATTCACGAAATTGAACGAGTAAGTTACCAAAAGATATTGAATCTTAAATGCAACGTGTAGGCGAAGAAATCATTCGATTTCGTTGAGAAACGGCCGAGAAATCACGAATTGAAATTCTAACTTTCATGGTGCTATAGTACACGCGGCTTATTTGGTTGCCAAACCAATTTGGAGTATAGTTCTTATTCAATTATTTAACTTTTTCACTTTCCTTATTTGAGGGTTCAAATGAACTCCAAATAAATCCAAATTTGAAAGGTTTTCTGATTTTGGGGTGAGGAATCCGAATATAAAATTATATTTATATTTTGAGAAAATTAGATTATTTAATTAAGCAAATTTTTATTTTCTCTTTCCTCCTTCACTCATGGCATTAGAATTATCTAAAAATTACAAAACTTGACACACAAGTCATATTAAGTATGTTAGATACGAATTTGTCATTATTTCTATTTTTTGAAGTTGTTTATTATTTTAAATAATGAGTTAAAATATTTCCACACTTTCTCTCTCCTAAATTATCGTCTCATCAAATATTTTCCAAATTGAGTCAAAATTCATCCAAAGGTCTATTTTAACATGTAGAATACGAATTTGGCATTATTTTATTTTTTTGAAGACTTTTATTATTTTATTTAATTCATATACATTTTACCACTTATTTATCCTTTTAATTTAATAGAGGTATCTAGAAACTTTCTAAAAATATAAAACTTGTTCTACAAGTAATACTAATTATTAGGAACATGTTTTGGCACTTATTAATTTTTTTCAACATATATTTAATATTTTTGGTCTTTAAGTCATTTTCTCTCTCCAGATTAAAATAAAATATTAAACATTGACCAAATTAAATGCAAATTTGTCCAAAGGCTTATTTTTATTTTTAGATTACTAATATGGAGTTATTTTTCTAATTTGAGGGTATTAATATTTTATCTCTCTTTCTTGGCTTATTTCCCATTATCTTGTATTAAAGGCATTATGTATTTATTTATTATCCAAATTAGATGATACTTGGCCATTAAGAAACTTTTAAGTCAAGAAAACTAAATTGATATGTTTATTATCCAAATTATATTCTTTTATTTCCATTTAGGATTTTTGGAACAATATATTCCTCATTATCTTCTTTTATCCAAAATATTCCATATTATCCCCAATTATTGCATTTATCATCTCCTTTATTTATATTTTGGGATTTTCTTTCTTTTTCATATTCTAAAAAGCAATAGAAAGTTATAGGACGAATTTATTTATTATTTTTATCACTTAAGTGGATATTTTATATATTAAACCCATTATTAAGCTTCCACTGAGGTATTTGTGCAAAAACCCAAATATTGGAATAAAAGGTGAACAAATGTTCATTAAACTGTCATATTGTCTACAAATTAAACATAAAGGCCAAAGAGGATATAAATGAAAGGAAAAGATGGAATGAGGGCCAAAAAGGCAAAACGTCTAGAATTTAGTATGTTACAGCACTCCACCCCTTAAAGAGGATTTCATCCCCGAAATCACTAGCAATTAGGGAAGGGTGAGTGTGCAACCTCGCATCACAATACTTTAGGTTGTTCCTCCAACCATAAAATTTCCACCACAGCTTATACTTCAACTACACCTAAAGGTTCAGAACTTCACATACAGCTCATCGTAGGTTGGGTTCTCAAGGATCACTTAGGGTTCCACTATAAAGATTTCTTTTATGGGATTTAACATTATTTACATTTTTGGCTCATTAACATTATATTCATTATGGTAACACATTATCATCATTATATTAATTATGTCATATCGCATTCACTTAGTTGCCAAAAAGAATTATATTTCATTATTATGCACAATTAGAGGTTACTCAATTATCTCAACATTCATTATTATATTTGATCATTGTCCTTAATAATTCAGATTTATACTTCCTTATCATCATATTATCACTTTATTAATTTTAACAAATTATTTTACATGAATATAAGACATTCTATCCAATTTGTCATTAAGCATACAATTATTTCAATTAATGTTACATTAGTTACTTATATTCATATTAAACATTGTCACATTATATTTATTTCTCACATTAATGTCATCATTAATCATCTCTCATATTTATTCCTTTATATTATTGATTTTGCACATTTATGTGAATTCCAATCACTTCATATTCACATTGAAGCCTTTACATGTATTTTAAATGATCAAGGTGGGACATATTACATATTAATGAATATATTCACATTAGGTGACTAATCACATGTGTATTAGATAACAAGGTAACATGCATTAATATTGAAGACTTAATTAATATGTGATTAGATGACCATATATATCATTTATGTGTATCAAAGGTTGTTAACTGATTATGGCACTTAACATCATCAATGTATCATGAAAGGCATTAAAGATGTATAGATTAGGGTTAGATATTACAACTTAGGGTTTAGGTCAACATGACCATTATATTGCACTTATTCATTTCTTGGCATGCATTAAGTTATGAATTATAACCTTACTCATCATATCATTAGGGTTTATTGGTTCATGACATTATTAACATCTTACTTATTGACAATTAGCATTGATATTCATATTATGTGCATTGGATATTCATTAGAGTTCAAGCATATGATTTATTCCTTCGATGATAATTATGTGTTCATTAATATATAAACAGGCACGTTAGGGTTACAACTATTAACTTGTTTGGTCAAAACTAAGATCCGAGCATACTAACCTCCTATCTATGGAGTTAGGGTTTCTAAAGAGAGATCAAGATGTTATAGGGTTCCATCCCCCTAAAGAGGATTTTGTCCACAAAATCTAACCACTCGAACATCCAACCTAACCATACTCCACCCCTTAAAGGGTTCGACCTATCAAGCCAAACTAACTAGGGTTAAAGGATAAGTCTAAATAAACCATTATCAAGATACATCATGCTTCCACTGCGCACTCTGATATTCTCACAAACACCCAAACTCTAAGGTCTAGGTTCAAAGGACATAAGAAATTATCTTGGTAACCATCCTCAAACAAATCATCATACACATGAAACTTAGGGTTCCCAAAGATATACAACATAGAAGTCTAAGGTCACTATTGCCTAAAAGCAAACTATTTCAGGCAATTCACATCACCGTAGGCCAGGCCGGTATCATATGGGCATGGGAGTCCTCGTATACCAAGCTAGTGGTGTAGAAGAAAATTTTGCCAGCCCCTGAAACCCTGATCCTTTCTAGACACCCTTGCTTCAATTTCATGCCCTAATAGTTGCCTAAAGGCAAACCTAAACAACATCAAGTTATGCATATTTTAATTATAAGTATTTTAGGATTTTATTCATCAAGGTTCTAAGGTGAAACTATAAGGTCCTAAATCATCCTATCATCAACATAGATCAAATCTAGGCAAACATGTCACTTAAAGGAAACTATGCAAGTCTAGGGTTCTAACTAGGGATATCAAACTGAAATAATCAAAGATCTGACTACTATTGGCTCTGATACCATGCTGTAAAGAGGTGAGATCAATCAACCTCTCTACTAAAACAATGGTTAACAAAATCCAATTGGGATAGTAGCGGAAGATAAAATTTTGACTATATTCAATTTAAATAAAGTGTACATACAAATTTTCCCAATATGGGTGTACATGCTTTATACAAAAAGAGGATCTAAGTAGAGGGAAACTATACTACTCCACTTTTGTCTCTATGCAACACATCCATCAGCCAAGTCCATGCCAAAGCTACGATCTTCATGCCATATCCAACACCTTGCTCCACATCTGGGCGGTTGGGAAGGCACCCAGCAAAAAGGGAAGGAAAAATAAAAGTATGTGTCACTAAACTATTCTAAAGTAGCAAGATGAGCAAAACATGTAAAACATGCTAGGGTTCATCATAAGATGAAGACAATCAAGAGAATGAGGCAGTATATATAAAAGAATACTTCAATAGATGCTTGCCATAAACAACATATCACAAAAGGATTGCATGTATGATTAATATTGACTATCTTAACTAAGTATCGTTGAGGCACCTACCGGACCTTCAAACAAAGGGTGAGGGGAGAATAACACATTCTCAGTCACCTACACGCATTTTGTGTGGGGGGGAGAGTAACACATTCCCCAGGGGAGAAATAACACATTCCCCAACTATGGGTGGTTGTACATACAAGTACCACTACACTAGTTATTTAGTCTAATAAAATCAACATGCTAGAAAAAGAGTTATGGCAAGATTAATCAAAAGATTTATATAACATGGCAGTGGGGTATAAAAACCCATTCAAGATAATACTACAACTAATTTTCAGGCATGAATAAATTAGGTTTCAAGAATAATGGATTAAGTCAAATTAAGCGTCATTAAGGAACATAGGTAATGGTATAAATAATTTCCCAACTGAAGGGGTTAGATGCACATACCTTATTCTTTAGAATCCTAGAACCACTTTTCATTACTTTTACACGAGATCAGTTCCACTTTCCCTAATATGATCATCATATTTATGTATTAGATATATGTATATTCATTAAAGGATTAAAACCTCAAAACCATCTACTTTTTCTACAAACAGTCAAATTAGACTCTAAAAACCTCACTACTGTCTTAGTTATGTTCTTTTGATCAAAATAACATATATGTTTGTATATTTTCGAGATACTGACTTTTTAGGCTATTTTCCATATTTATTAGTTAATTAAATCAACTCGAAAAATACATATTCGAAAACATCATAATCAAACCACGAACGTATTTTTATTAGATATATCTCGTTCTCCTGATTCCAAAACATATTTTAAATTTAAATTTTGACAATTGAGTAAAAAGATATGATTTTTATAAATCCGTCCAATCACAAAATTCCACATCAGCATTTAAAGTTGTGAGAGAGAAAGAGAGAGTGGGGCCCAAATGACACTGCCCAATCAGATTCAGCCATGTCACTGGGTCAAAGTCCGATTGACTTGCCTCAAAATAAAAATAACAAGGGTAAAAAGGCAATATTGCCCCTGACCGAGAATAACAAAGGAAGAGGAAAATAGGGGGTAAAAGAGTAAAAACTCAGGGAGTCGTCTTCCTCCCAGACCCGTTGCCATGGCGTCGAGTAGCTGTTGCTGCTTGGCTGCGATTTTGGGCAAAACCAGGATACCCAACCAAAACCAACGTTCAAATATGCGATTGAAAGAGAGAGAGATCACGAACTTGATGGTTCTATTAATTGTGTCGTTGGTGATGTCAGAAGAGAGAGAGAGGCGCCGCAATCTCCATATCTTTGGCGGCTCGTCGGCGGTCGAAACAGCGACAAATCAAGCAATTGGAATTAGGGTTGAGTCGCAATCGTGTCGGCGCACGTAGGGGTAGGGATATATATAGGTGAAGGGAAGGTATGTGGCGAGGATGTTGGTGGTCGAAAAGCTTGGGAAGCAAGCCATGGGGCGTTTCCTCGATTATTCACGAAATTGAACGAGTAAGTTACTAAAAGATATTGAATCTTAAATACAACGTGTAGGCGAAGAAATCATTCGATTTCGTTTAGAAACGGCCGAGAAATCACGAATTGAAATTCTAACTTTCGTGGTGCTACAGTACACGCGGCTTATTTGGTTGCCAAACCAATTTGGAGTATAGTTCTTATTCAATTATTTAACTTTTTCACTTTCCTTATTTGAGGGTTCAACTTGAACTCCAAATAAATCCAAATTTGGAAGGTTTACTGATTTTGGGGTGAGGAATCCGAATATAAAATTATATTTATATTTTGAGAAAATTAGATTATTTAATTAAGCAAATTATTATTTTCTCTTTCCTCCTTCACTCATGGCATTAGAATTATCTAAAAATTACAAAACTTGACACACAAGTCATATTAAGTATGTTAGATACGAATTTGTCATTATTTCTATTTGTTGAAGTTGTTTATTATTTTAAATAATTAGTTAAAATATTTCCACACTTTCTCTCTCCTAAATTATCGTCTCATCAAATATTTTCCAAATTGAGTCAAAATTCATCCAAAGGTCTATTTTAACATTTAGAATACGAATTTTATATTATTTTATTTTTTTGAAGACTTTTATTATTTTATTTAATTCATATACATTTTACCACTTATTTATCCTTTTAATTTAATAGAGGTATCTAGAAACTTTCTAAAAATATAAAACTTGTTCTACAAGTAATAATAAATATTAGGAACATGTTTTGGCACTAATTAATTTTTTTTAACATATATTTAATATTTTTGGTCTTTAAGTCATTTTCTCTCTCCAGATTAAAATAAAATATTAAACATTGACCAAATTAAATGCAAATTTTCCCAAAGGCTTATTTTTATTTTTAGATTACTAATATGGAGTTATTTTTCTAATTTGAGGGTATTAAATATTTTATCTCTCTTTCTTGGCTTATTTCCCATTATCTTGTATTAAAGGCATTATGTATTTATTTATTATCCAAATTAGATGATACTTGGCCATTAAGAAACTTTTAAGTCAAGAAAACGAAATTGATATATTTATTATCCAAATTATCTTCTTGTATTTCCATTTAGGATTTTTGGAACAATATATTCCTCATTATCTTCTTTTATCCAAAATATTCCATATTATCCCCAATTATTGCATTTATCATCTCCTTTATTTATATTTTGGGATTTTCTTTCTTTTTCATATTCTAAAAAGCAATAGAAAGTTCTAGGACGAATTTATTTATTATTTTTATCACTTAAGTGGATATTTTATATATTAAACCCATTATTAAGCTTCCACTGAGGTATTTGTGCAAAAACCCAAATATTGGAATAAAAGGTGAACAAATGTTCATTAAACCGTCATATTGTCCACAAATTAAACATAAAGGCCAAAGAGGATATAAATGAAAGGAAAAGATGGAACGAGGGCCAAAAAGGCAAAACGTCTAGAATTTAGTATGTTACAACACTCCACCCCTTAAAGAGGATTTCATCCCTGAAATCACTAGCAATTAGGGAAGGGTGAGTGTGCAACCTCGCATCACAATACTTTAGGTTGTTCCTCCAACCATAAAATTTCCACCATAGCTTATACTTCAACTACACCTAAAGGTTCAGAACTTCAGATACAGCTCATCGTAGGTTGGGTTCTCAAGGATCACTTAGGGTTCCACTATAAAGATTTCTTTTATGGGATTTAACATTATTTACATTTTTGGCTCATTAACATTATATTCATTATGGTAACACATTATCATCATTATATTAATTATGTCATATCGCATTCACTTAGTTGCCAAAAAGAATTATATTTCATTATTATGCACAATTAGAGGTTACTCAATTATCTCAACATTCATTATTATATTTGATCATTGTCCTTAATAATTCAGATTTATACTTCCTTATCATCATATTATCACTTTATTAATTTTAACAAATTATTTTACATGAATATAAGACATTCTATCCAATTTGTCATTAAGCATACAATTATTTCAATTAATGTTACATTAGTTACTTATATTCATATTAAACATTGTCACATTATATTTATTTCTCACATTAATGTCATCATTAATCATCTCTCATATTTATTCCTTTATATTATTGATTTTGCACATTTATGTGAATTCCAATCACTTCATATTCACATTGAAGCCTTTACATGTATTTTAAATGATCAAGGTGGGACATATTAAATATTAATGAATATATTCACATTAGGTGACTAATCACATGTGTATTAGATAACAAGGTAACATGCATTAATATTGAAGACTTAATTAATATGTGATTAGATGACCATATATATCATTTATGTGTATCAAAGTTTGTTAACTGATTATGGCACTTAACATCATCAATGTATCATGAAAGGCATTAAAGATGTATAGATTAGGGTTAGATATTACAACTTAGGGTTTAGGTCAACATGACCATTATATTGCACTTATTCATTTCTTGGCATGCATTAAGTTATGAATTATAACCTTACTCATCATATCATTAGGGTTTATTGGTTCATGACATTATTAACATCTTACTTATTGACAATTAGCATTGATATTCATATTATGTGCATTGGATATTCATTAGAGTTCAAGCATATGATTTATTCCTTAGATGATAATTATGTGTTCATTAATATATAAACAGGCACGTTACGGTTACAACTATTAACTTGTTTGGTCAAAACTAAGATCCGAGCATACTAACCTCCTATCTATGGAGTTAGGGTTTCTAAAGAGAGATCAAGATGTTATAGGGTTCCATCCCCCTAAAGAGGATTTTGTCCACAAAATCTAACCACTCGAACATCCAACCTAACCATACTCCACCCCTTAAAGGGTTCGACCTATCAAGCCAAACTAACTAGGGTTAAAGGATAAGTCTAAATAAACCATTATCAAGATACATCATGCTTCCACTGCGCACTCTGATATTCTCACAAACACCCAAACTCTAAGGTCTAGGTTCAAAGGACATAAGAAATTATCTTGGTAACCATCCTCAAACAAATCATCATACACATGAAACTTAGGGTTCCCAAAGATATACAACATAGAAGTCTAAGGTCACTATTGCCTAAAAGCAAACTATTTCAGGCAATTCACATCACCGTAGGCCAGGCCGGTATCATATGGGCATGGGAGTCCTCATATACCAAGCTAGTGGTGTAGAGGAAAAATTTTCCAGCCCCCGAAACCCTGATCCTTTCTAGACACCCTTGCTTCAACTTCATGCCCTAATAGTTGCCTAAAGGCAAACCTAAACAACATCAAGTTATGCATATTTTAATTATAAGTATTTTAGGATTTTATTCATCAAGGTTCTAAGGTGAAACTATAAGGTCCTAAATCATCCTATCATCAACATAGATCAAATCTAGGAAAACATGTCACTTAAAGGAAACTATGCAAGTCTAGGGTTCTAACTAGGGAGATCAAACTGAAATAATCAAAGATCTGACTACTATTGGCTCTGATACCATGTTGTAAAGAGGTGAGATCAATCAACCTCTCTACTAAAACAATGGTTAACAAAATCCAATTGGGATAGTAGCGGAAGATAAAATTTTGACTATATTCAATTTAAATAAAGTGTACATACAAATTTTCTCAATATGGGTGTACATGCTTTATACAAAAAGAGGATCTAAGTAGAGGGAAACTAGACTACTGCACTTTTGTCTCTAAGCAACACATCCATCAGCCAAGTCCATGCCAAAGCTACGATCTTCATGCCATATCCAACACCTTGCTCCACATCTGGGTGGTTGGGAAGGCACCCAGCAAAAAGGGAAGGAAAAATAAAAGTATGCGTCACTAAACTATTCTAATGTAGCAAGATGAGAAAAACATGTAAAACATGCTAGGGTTCATCATTAGATGAAGACAATCAAGAGAATGAGGCAGTATATATAAAAGAATACTTCAATAGATGCTTGCCATAAACAACATATCACAAAAGGATTGCATGTATGATTAATATTGACTATCTTAACTAAGTAGGGTTGAGGCACCTACCGGACCTTCAAACAAAGGGTGAGGGGAGAATAACACATTCTCAGTCACCTACACACATTTTGTGTGGGGGGGAGAGTAACACATTCCCCAGGGGAGAAATAACACATTCCCCAACTATGGGTGGTTGTACATACAAGTACCACTACACTAGTTATTTAGTCTAATAAAATCAACATGCTAAAAAAAGAGTTATGGCAAGATTAATCAAAAGATTTATATAACATGGCAGTGGGGTATAAAAACCCATTCAAGATAATACTACAACTAATTTTCAAGCATGAATAAATTAGGTTTCAAGAATAATGGATTAAGACAAATTAAGCCTCATTAAGGAACATAGGTAATGGTATAAATAATTTCCCAACTGAAGGGGTTAGATGCACATACCTTATTCTTTAGAATCCTAGAACCACTTTTCATTACTTTTACACGAGATCAGTTCCACTTTCCCTAATATGATCATCATATTTATGTATTAGATATATGTATATTCATTAAAGGATTAAAACCTCAATACCATCTACTTTTTCTACAAACAGTCAAATTAGACTCTAAAAACCTCACTATTGTCTTAGTTGTGTTCTTTTGATCAAAATAACATATAGGTTTCTATATTTTCGAGATACTGGCTTTTTAGGCTATTTTCCATATTTATTAGTTAATTAAATCAACTCGATAAATACATATTCGAAAACATCAGAATCAAACCATGAAATTATTTTTATTAGATATATCTCGTTATCCCGATTCCAAAACATATTTTAAATTTAAATTTGGACAACCGAGTAAAAAGATATGATTTTTATAAATCTGACTAATCACAAAATTCCACATCAACATTTAAAGTTGTGAGAGAGAAAGAGAGAGCGGGGCCCAAATGACACGACCCAATCAGATTCAGCCATGTCACTCTGTCAAAGTCTGATTGACTTGCCTCAAAATAAAAATAACAAGGGTAAAAAGGCAATATTGCCCCTGACCGAGAATAACAAAGGAAGAGGAAAACAGGGGGTAAAAGAGTAAAAACTCAGGGAGTCGTCTTCCTCCCAGACCCCTTGCCATGGCGTCGAGCAGATGTTGCTTCTTGGCTGCGATTTTGGGCAAAACCAGGATACCCAACCAAAACCAACGTTCAAATATGCGATTGAAAGAGAGAGAGATCACGAACCTGATGGTTCTATTAATTGCGTCGATGGTGATGTCCGAAGAGAGAGAGAGGCGCCGCAATCTCCATATTTTCGGCGGCTCGTCGGCGGTCGAAACAGCGACAAATCAAGCAATTGGAAGTAGGGTTGAGTCACAATCATGCCGGCGCATGTAGGGGTATGGATATATATAGGTGAAGGGAAGGTATGTGGCGAGGATGTTGGTGGCCGAAAAGCTTAGGAAGCAAGCAATGGGGCGTTTCCTTGATTCTTCACGAAACGGAATGAGTAAGTTACCAAAAGATACAGAATCTTAAATGCAACGTGTAGGCGAAGAAATCATTCAATTTCATTGAGAAATGACCAAGAAATCATGAATTGAAATTCTAACTTTCGCGGTGCTACAGTACACACAGTTTATTTGGTTGCCAAACTAATTTGGAGTATAGTTCTTATTCAATTATTTGACTTTTTCACTTTCCTTATTTGAGGGTTCAACTGAACTCCAAATAAATCCAAATTTGTACGGTTTACTGATTTTGGGGTGAGGAATCCGAATATAAAATTATATTTATATTTTGAGAAAATTAGATTATTTAATAAAGCAATTTATTATTTTCTCTTTCCTCCTTCACTCATGACATTAGAATTATCTAAAAATTACAAAAATTGATCCACAAGTCATATTGAGTATGTTAGATACGAATTTGTCATTATTTCTATTTGTTGAAGTTGTTTATTATTTTAAATAATGAGTTAAAAGATTTCCACTCTTTCTCTCTCCTAAATTATCGTCTCATCAAATATTTTCCAAATTGAGTCAAAATTCATCCAAAGGTCTATTTTAACATGTAGAATACGAATTTAGCATTATTGTATTTTTTTGAAGACTTTATTATTTAATTTAATTCATATACATTTTACCACTTATTTATCCTTTTAATTTATTAGAGGTATCTAGAAACTTTCTAAAAATATAAATCTTGTTCTCCAAGTAATAATAAATGTTAGAAACACGTTTTTGGTACTAATTAATTTTTTTCAACATATATTTCATATTTTTGGTCTTTAAGTCATTTTCTCTCTCCAGATTAAAATAAAATATTAAACATTGACCAAATTAAATGCAAAATTGCCCAAAGGCTTATTTTTATTTTTATATTACTAATGTGGAGTTATTTTCTAATTTGAGGGTATTAAATATTTTATCTCTCTTTCTTGGCTTATTTCCCATTATCTTGTATTAAAGGCATTATGTATTTATTTATCATCCAAATTAGATGATACTTGGCCATTAAGCAACTTTTAAGTCAAGAAAAAGAAATTGATATATTTATTATCCAAATTATCTTCTTGGATTTCTATTTAGGATTTTTGGAACAATATATTCCTCATTATCTTCTTTTATCCAAAATATTCCATATTATCTGTGACGTCCCCAGATTTTCTAAAACTTAATCTGATGTTTGACATCCAAATTGAAACCCTCACCTCAGCGAGAATCCCAATTTAAACATCCCACACTAGGCTAAGAAGAAGAAAATCAGAGGAAGTCAGAAGGAAAACAATCAGTAGCACATATACATGAACAATAAACAAACCACAACACATGTTCACCATTCAACATATAATTACAACATAAATTGTTACAACATTTGATATTACATATTGAACAGCAAACTACTAAACATATACATGTGCTACAGCTAAACAACAGGATCTTAAGACAACAGGTCCACATGTACATCAGCTCGCCACACAACTCTCACTATCCTGGATCTTTAAGAGCATAACCACAACCTAAACAAAAAGATTACATGTGGTACACGTCAGCACAATATTTCATGAATATTGTACTAAGTACGCCTACGTGTCTTTTATATACCTCTCATCATATCTTGGCAATAAGATAAAACTAATACTTGGCAGCATTAAACAAAATATAAGAAAAGGCGCTTAATTGTACAAAGACATTTGTTACCAGAAGAGAACACATATTTTAGGCACATTTCCATTATATGTAAACTCAATCAACCACATGCACTATTCTACCAAAGAGATTTAGTGCTCACATGTACTATTCTACCAAAGAGATTTAGTACTTCATAAATGCACTATTCTGCCAAAGAGATTTAGTGCTCACATGTACTATTCTGCCAAAGAGATTTAGTACTTTCATCAATGCACTATTCTACCAAAGAGATTTAGTGCTATCATATAATGGACCAGATATCTTATGTTTCATGTGTTCATAGCAATAAGTATCGAAAATCATGCAACATATCATACAAGAACAATCATTTCAATCAATATCATATGCCAAGTTTGTACTACCATATAACACAAGCATAATATATAATAAGCCAAGTAAGAGGTAATGGCGTACCTTGATCAAGAAAGACAACCTAATCATCATATTCCTCATGTCATCTATATCTTTGTTAAACCTGATCAAGACAAGATCATACACTATCATCAGGTTCTCATCTTCTTACCTCTCATCTTAACCCTATTCGTGTTCATATTAGGGTTTGCTTAGTCTCTTAAGTATATTCCCACTTTTACTTGTATTCTCATCTTAGGATTATCTTTATTGATGTCATCCTCCAGATTATGGTTCTTATCTGAATCCTTAACTTCCATATCATTTTGTGCACATATATATTAACCCTAGGTTACATCATCAACCGAGATTAGGGTTTAAAACCATGTATTAAGATTCATCTTCATATAACATGGATTATGTTCATCATTATGATCTCATAATTAAAACTGAGCTTTCATATATTGATATGAGATTACACTATGAATTTCATCACTTATTGAGCATGTGTGCATTAATCGCATTTTATTTAGGGTTAAAAGCCCTAAATGGCAATATTAAGCAAATTACATGATTTTGTACATCAACATGATCATCCTTGACATCAGGTGCATTATGAACATTATTATGGAGTTACTGACATTTTTCCATAATTTGATGTCATCATTTGCTATTTATTATCCATTAAACAAGCATTACACATCTTTCATGATATCACTAAGATTTGAGCATCAAAAGCCTGAGATTATAGTTCTAGATTGTTCTACGTATTTTTTAGAGAATTTTGTACCTTGTTTGTATTTTTCTGATGTCTGAGCTAATTATTACGATTTATTGAAGATCTGAGAATTTCTGAGCATTTTCTTACCTTTTGGGCAATGGCACGTTGCCACATGTCCTTGGGCGCGCAACTCCAGCCCTTTGCTTCGGTTCGGTCGGTTCTTTGTTGGTTCACTGCGAGCCGGCCGGTTCAAGGAATTGATTCCTCCGGTTCAGGGTTGCGGACCCGGTCTTCTTCCTTCTTCTTTCGCGACCAGTCCCTAGCGGGACTCTGTTCCTAGCGGGCGCCGCCGCACAGGGGCACTCCGGTGAGCAAGCAAAGGAGCTGGAGGGCTCCTCATCGACTTCCAGGGCCACCAAAAGCTTCGTCGCAGACCTACAACCCTCTACGGCATCTCGCCTCCTCGACTACAACTCTAGATCTCCATTCGGGAAGGAGCGCCGCTGCCTTCACGGGTGCCAACACCGGCGATCGATCACCCGCCATTGCATCCTCCTCATGGCAAAAAGGTGTTCCCAATGCCTTCGAAGTCGATCTCTGCCCCTCCTCTGACCATCTCAGCTACTCAAAGAGGTCTGGTGGCTGTTGGAGCTGGGCTCGGTGTATCTCCCTCGTGCCAGCCGCCGCAGGGACCAAAACAGAAGAGGGGAGAATAGGTTTCTCACATCCTTCTCGTAGGTGGAAGGGTCAAGAGAAGAATAAGAACTTCAACAAACTTGATTTGAGGCTACAATCCTCTTCCGTGTGGTCATCGGTTGGGGTTGACTCCTCTTCTTTTCTACTGCTACTATCAATGCAGATGGCTATAGAATAGGTTAGGGGTTCTCCCCCAATACTTCACCTGAAAACACGAGAGAGGGGTCAAAAATGAGCTCATCCTAGTCCAAAACCAACTATCTGGTTTAAACTCTTGCTCACACCCACGATCGATGAGATGGTGGAGGCAGTCGTGGCCTCGTTCACCCCCACATCTCAGCCTCTACCGCTGGAGGTTGAGGAGAACGAAACAACCCTTGATCTCCATCCGACGGCTACAACAGCTGCTCCATAAGGCCAGATCCGCGAATCACTAAAGTCAAGGGGGTACAACTGCTAGATCAGATTTCTAGGGCTAGGATTTGGCCACACAGACCCAACCCAAAAGCAAGGGGACGTGTGACACATAAAGGATCGAGACTTAGGTCCAATAAACCATCAACCATGCACATTATTTCTCCAAGATCAAACCTCCATAACTTCCTCTAGGAATATCCAAATGCCACCAAATTTTAACCATAGCTTCTCTACCTTTCAAGGTACATTATACTCCAATTTGGTGACCAAAATCATCTATTAGTCTATCTAATTATATTCTTCAAAAAGGCATTAAGAGAGGGAGATCTTAATCATTATATAAATCTCGATCAACATTCCAACTTTACCAAAACACTTGGAACTCTCATTATAACTCAAGATATGGATTCTAATATGTTATTGGAGATTTATGGATTTCAAAATCCACTCCATCACATCCTACACACCTTAAAAGAAATTCCGTCCTCGGAATTAAAGCAAAAGCCACTTTGTCACATCATATACACCTTAAAAGAACTTTCATCCTTGAAAGTAGACCCTACTCATGCTTCTAGGGAAAACTTTATCTTGCCTTCATCCACATGTAGGCATTATTCTATGTGTAACATATCCGTAAAGGTTACCCAAAACTATGTATCCAAAGCACTATTAGGAGGTTTCAAAAGCATCAAGGGTGAAACCTCACTCCATAGAAGGTTCAAACAAGGGTTTAGAAGCTTAAGTTATGTCATTACATATCTCATTGTTAGAGTTCCGTACTTATCTTTACCCATGCATTAGGGTTCCATCATCATATTAATGTGTTCTAAAGGAGTTAACTAAATATTAACTCATTATATTAAGGTGTCATCAACATTTTATTTAGCTCATTGTTAGAACATCTTCATCATTAACATATGCCTTTTAGGAGGGAGTTAACTATAATTAACTTACTTTATCCATATGGATCATATCAAGGTGCCATAGTCATTATGTTGTGCTAGCTATCAAACTATATTTTCCTTAATCATTAAGATTAACACATCATTTAACATGCTTCATTCATATGTCTTATTTCATTGCTCATAATAAATTGATACATTTATTAGTGATTTCCTCAAAAGATTAACCAACATTATAACATTAATCATCATTATTCATGTACATGATTAACCATTTATACATTGATATTTATTAAACCATTTCTAGATTTCCATCACATCATGTTTATATAGCATGTCTTGAGATTAGATCACATCCTTACATATTTTATATCATGGTAGTGCTTGAGTAAACTTATACAATTGGCTTATTAAATATATATCAAAACTTTATCTAATCCAACTGAGGTTCTCCTGACCCATATCATGAGGGTAGTGTCATGCTCAGTCTCTCTGAGCTCACTCAACTCTATGAGTATCTCATACGCATATACTTTATCTTTCCTGGCTTAGTCCAGGGTTCTCGGATTACCTCATTGGCACTAGTCGATTTCTTTACTGGATCTAGCCACATAAGAAGAAACCAAAACATGGTATGACATCCTCTTCGTAGGTTTCTACCCATGAGACATCTTCCCAAAACTTTCTTATACATGCAACCACTAGATTCCTATGCGGGAAACAACCAACCCGAGCATGAGGCTTCATAGAAACTAACATAGCTACCTCCTCCAGGGTCTTGGGCTCTCTCCCTCACCCAGATGGAAGGCACTCATATTGATGTTCGCATGTTCATATATAACCAGCCTCTCTCTGTCTCTAGGGTTTGGTCCCCCCAAGGACATCTAGGGTTCAACAAAACTGTAGGAATCATGCATAAAGCGACTCAACTCAATCACTCAGGAGTAGTCTAGTTTAGGACATATCATATCACATATTTCTCGTATTTCTCATATCATGGAGACTAGATTCTCTGACCTTCTCCCTGTGGGTCTCGCTCTCTCTTGAGCTAACCCCAAAACTGGTCCTAACACTAGAGGTCCTCCTTTGTAAAAGAGCTTGAGGCCCATGCTGACTCACAACCTTGTCTTAACTTAACTTATCTCATCTCATAAAAGAACTTATACTTGCATCATCAAAACTTATCTCAAATCCTCAAACAGAACTTAGGTCCTCAAAGACAACATATATCATCATAACCATCTTATGTCTTCTATATAAGACTTACATCATAGCTTATTTCATCTATTCCATCTATCGTATATATCTCAAAAAGGCTCTAGACATCTAATATAGAACTACTCTCTCTTCTAGACTGATGTCATCACTTTCACTTAGGTTGCATGAACACCTCCTACTCATACATGTGTGGGGAAACATTTTTGTAATACATATACATTAATAAAATATTATATAGTTTTTCTCCGATAAAACAAGCGTCAGAGAAAACTATCAAGGTTCGATCCGATTGGAATCCAAAACCAAATCCAGAAAACGAGTGTCCCACACATAGTAGAGAGTCTAGTGTCATGAAAACTAGTGAAAAGGGTGAGAACAAGGGGTAGACTAGTGTAGCTACTCTAGACAACGTGCGCAATATGTCTAGGGTTTCTCTTCCCTTGATGCACGTCATTTCCAAATAATGCAACGTCCCATACCGCTGCACTATAAGGAAAGAACGACATCTAAGGACTTGCTACTCAACAAGCACCAGTCTAGACCTAGTTCTCAGACATCTAGGTGTTAACCTAGAGGCTAGGTCAGATCTAGTCTCTAAAAGATGACTAATCTAACCCTAAATATATTATTAAGTTCAAGGTTCTTTAGTTTTGAGTTGCATAATGAGCAAATGTTAGGCTTTGCTATTGTTCATGCTCTGATACCACCTGTGACGTCCCCGAATTTTCTAAAACTTAATCTGATGTGTGACGTCCAAATTGAAACCCTCACCTCAGCGAGAATCCCAATTTAAACATCCCACACTAGGCTAAGAAGAAGAAAATCAGAGGAAGTTAGAAGGAAAATAATCAATAGCACATATACATGAACAATAAACAAACCACAACACATGTTCACCATTCAACATATAATTACAACATGAATTGTTACAACATTTGATATTACATATTGAACAGCAAACTACTAAACATATACATATGCTACAGCTAAACAATAGGATCTTAAGACAACAGGTCCACCTGTACATCAGCTCGCCACACAACTCTCACTATCCTGGATCTTCAAGAGCATAACCACAACCTAAACAAAAAGATTACATGCGGTACACGTCAACACAATATTTCATTAATATTGTACTGAGTATGCCTACGTGTCTTTTATATACCTCTCATCATATCTTGGTAATAAGATAAAACTAATACTTGGCAACATTAAACAAAATATAAGAAAAGGCGCTTAATTGTACAAAGACATTTGTTACCAGAAGAGAACACATATTTTAGACACATTTCCATTATATGTAAACTCAATCAACCACATGCACTATTCTACCAAAGAGATTTAGTGCTCACATGTACTATTCTACCAAAGAGATTTAGTACTTCATAAATGCACTATTCTGCCAAAGAGATTTAGTGCTTACATGTACTATTCTGCCAAAGAGATTTAGTACTTTCATCAATGCACTATTCTACCAAAGAGATTTAGTGCTATCATATAATGGACCAGATATCTTATGTTTCATGTGTTCATAGCAATAAGTATCGAAAATCATGCAACATATCATACAAGAACAATCATTTCAATCAATATCATATGCCAAGTTTGTACTACCATATAACGCAAGCATAATATATAATAAGCCAAGTAAGAGGTAATGGCGTACCTTGATCAAGAAAGACAACCTAATCATCATATTCCTCATGTCATCTATATCTTTGTTAAACCTGATCAAGACAAGATCATAGACTATCATCAGGTTCTCATCTTCTTACCTCTCATCTTAACCCTATTCATGTTCATATTAGGGTTTGCTTAGTCTCTTACGTATATTCCCACTTTTACTTGTATTCTCATCTTAGGATTATCTTTATTGATGTCATCCTCCAGATTATGGTTCTTATCTGAATCCTTAACTTCCATGTCATTTTGTGCACATATATATTAACCCTAGGTTACATCATCAACCAAAATTAGGGTTTAAAACCATGTATTAAGATTCATCTTCATATAACATGGATTATGTTCATCATTATGATCTCATAATTAAAACTAAGCTTTCATATACTGATATGAGATTACACTATGAATTTCATCACTTATTGAGCATGTGTTAATTAATCGCATTTTATTTAGGGTTAACAGCCCTAAATGGAAACATTAAGCAAATTACATGATTTTGTACATCAACATGATCATCCTTGACATCAGGTGCATTATAAACATTATTATGGAGTTACTGACATTTTTCCATAATTTTATGTCATCATTTGCTATTTATTATCCACTAAACAAGCATTACACATCTTTCATGATATCACTAAGATTTGATCATCAAAAGCCGGAGATTACAGTTCCAGATTGTTCTACATATTTTTCTGAGAATTTTGGTACCTTGTTTGTATTTTTTTTATTTTCGAGCTAATTATTACGATTTATTGAAGATCTGATAATTTCTGAGCATTTTCTTACCTTTTGGCCAATGGCACATTGCCACGTGTCCTTGGGCGCGCAACTCCAGCCCTTTGCTTGGGTTCGGTCGATTCTTTGTTGGTTCACTGCGAGTCGACCAGTTCAAGGAATTGATTCCTTCGGGTCAGGGTTGAGGACCCGGACTGCTCCCTTCTTCTTTCGCGACCAGTCCCTAGCGGGACTCTATTCCTAGCGGGCGCCGCCGCACAGGGGGACTCCGGTGAGCAAGCAAAGGAGCTGGAGGGCTCCTCATTGACTTCCAAGGCCACCAAAAGCTTCGTCGCAGACCTCCAACCCTCTACGATAGCTTGCCTCCTTGACTATAGCTCTAGATCTCCATTCGGGCAGGAGCGCCGCTGCCATCACGGGTGCCAACTCCGGCGATCGATCACCCACCATTGCATCCTCCTCATGGCAAAAAGGTGTTCCCAATGCCTTCGAAGTCAATCTCTGCCCCTCCTCTGACCATCTCGGCTACTCAAAGAGGTCTGGTGGCTGCTGGAGCTGGGCTCGGTGTATCTCCCTCGTGCCAGCCGCCGCAGGGACCAAAACAGAAGAGGGGAGAATAGGTTTCTCACATCCTTCTCGCGGGTGGAAGGGTCAAGAGAAGAAGAAGAACTTCAACAAACTTGATTTGAGGCTACAATCCTCTTCTGTGGGGTCATCAGTTGGGGTTTCCTCCTCTTCTTTTCTACTGCTACTATCAATGTAGATGGCTATAGAACAGGTTAGGGGTTCTCCCCCAATACTTCACCCGAAAACACGAGAGAGGGGTCAAAAATGAGCTCGTCCTAGTCCAAAACCAACTATCTGGTTTAAACTCTTACTCACACCCACGATCGATGAGATGGTGGAGGCAGTCATTGCCTCGTTCACCCCCACATCTCAGCCTCTACCGCTGGAGGTTGAGGAGAATGAAACAACCCTTGATCTCCATCCGACGGCTGCAACATCTCCTCCATAAGGCCAGATCCACGAATCACTAAAGTCAAGGGGGTACTGCTGCTAGATCAGATTTCTAGGGCTAGGATTTGGCCACACAGACCCAACCCAAAAGCAAGGGTACGTGTGACACATAAAGGATCGAGACTTAGGTCCAATAAACCATCAACCATGCACATTATTTCTCCAAGATCAAACCTCCATAACTTCCTCTAGGAATATCCAAATGCCACCAAATTTTAACCATAGCTTCTCTACCTTTCAAGGTACATTCGACTCCAATTTGGTGACCAAAATCATCTATAGGCTATCTAATTAAATTCTTCAAAAAGGCATTAAGAGAGAGAGATCTTAATCATTATATAAATCTCGATCAACATTCCAACTTTACCAAAACACTTGGAACTCTCATTATAACTCAAGATATGGATTCTAATATGTTATTGGAGATTTATGGATTTCAAAAATCCACTCCATCACATTATCCCCAATTATTGCATTTATCATCTCCTTTATTTATATTTTGGGATTTTCTTTCTTTTTCATATTTTAATAAGCAATAGAAAGTTCTATGACGAATTTATTTATTATTTTTATCACTTAAGTGGATATTTTACATATTAAACCCATTATTAAGATTCCACTGAGGTATTTGTAAAAAAACCCAAATATTCGAATAAAAGGAGAAAAAATTTTCATTAAACCATCATATTGTCCACAAATTAAACAGAAAGGCTAAAGAGGATATAAATGAAAGGAAAAGATGGAACGAGGTCCAAAAAGGCAAAACATCTAGAATTTAGTATGTTATAACACTCCACCCCTTAAAGAGGATTTCGTCCCCGAAATCACTAGCAATTAGGGAAGGGTGAGTGTGCAACCTCACATCACAATACTTTAGGTTGTTCCTCCAAACATAAAATTTTCACCATAGCTTATACTTCAACTACACCTAAAGGTTCAGAACTTCACATACAACTCATCGTAGGTTGGGTTCTCAAGGATCACTTAGGGTTCCACTATTATAAGATTTCTTTTATGGGATTTAACATTATTTACATTTTTGGCTCATTAACATTATATTCATTATGGTAACACATTGTCATCATTATATTAATTATGTCATATCGCATTCACTTAGCTGCCAAAAAGAATTATATTTCATTATTATGCATAATTAGAGGTTACTCAATTATCTCAACATTCATTATTATATTTGATCATTGTCCTTAATAATTCAGATTTTTACTTCCTTATCATCATATTATCACTTTATTAATTATAACAAATTATTTTACATGAATATAAGACATTCTATCCAATTTGTCATTAAGCATACAATTATTTCAATTAATGTTACATTAGTTACTTATATTCATATTAAACATTGTCACATTATATTTATTTCTCACATTAATGTCATCATTAATCATCTCACATATTTATTCCTTTATATTATTTATTTTGCACATTTATGTGAATTCCAATCACTTCATATTCACATTGAAGCCTTTACATGTATTTTAAATGATCAAGGTGGGACATGTTACATATTAATGAATATATTCACATTAGGTGACTAATCACATGTGTATTAGATAACAAGGTAACATGCATTAATATTGATGACTTAATTAATATGTGATTAGATGATCATATATATCATTTATCTGTATCAAAGTTTGTTAACTGATTATGGCACTTAACATCATCAATGTATCATGAAAGGCATTAAAGATGTATAGATTAGGGTTAGATATTACAACTTAGGGTTTAGGTCAACATGACCATTATATTGCACTTACTCATTTCTTGGCATGCATTAAGTTATGAATTATAACCTTACTCATCATATCATTAGGGTTTATTGGTTCATGACATTATTAACATCTTACTTATTAACAATTAGCATTGATATTAATATTATGTGCATTGGATATTCATTAGAGTTCAAGCATATGATTTATTCCTTAGATGATAATTATGTGTTCATTAATATATAAACAGGCACGTTAGGGTTACAACTATTAACTTGTTTGGTCAAAACTAAGATCCGAGCATACTAACCTCCTATCTATGGAGTTAGGGTTTCTAAAGAGAGATCAAGATGTTATAGGGTTCCATCCCCCTAAAGAGGATTTTGACCGCAAAATCTAACCCCTCGAACATCCAGCCTAACCATACTCCACCCCTTAAAGGGTTCGACCTATCAAGCCAAACAAACTAGGGTTAAAGGATAAGTCTAACTAAACCATTATCAAGATCCATCATGCTTCCACTGCGCACTCTGATATTCTCACAAACACCCAAACTCTAAGGTCTAGGTTCAAAGGACATAAGAAATTATCTTGGTAACCATACTCAAACAAATCATCATACACATGAAACTTAGGGTTCCCAAATATATACAACATAGAAGTCTAAGGTCACTATTGCCTAAAAGCAAACTATTTCGGGCAATTCACATCAGCGTAGGCCAGGCCGGTATCATATGGGCACGGGAGTCCTCGTATACCAAGCTAGTGGTACAGATGAAAATTTTGCCAGCCCCCGAAACGCTGATCCTTTATAGACACCCTTGCTTCAACTTCATGCCCTAATAGTTGCCTAAAGGCAAACCTAAACAACATCAAGTTATGCATATTTTAATTATAAGTATTTTAGGATTTTATTCATCAAGGTTCTAAGGTGAAACTATACGGTCCTAAATCATCCTATCATCAACATAGATCAAATCTAGGCAAACATGTCACTTAAAAGAAACTATGCAAGTCTAGGGTTCTAACTAGGGAGACCAAAATGAAATAATCAAAGATCTGACTACCATTGGCTCTGATACCATACTGTAAAGAGGTGAGATCAATCAACCTCTCTACTAAAACAATGGTTGACAAAATCCAATTGAGATAGTAGCGGAAGATAAAATTTTGACTATATTCAATTTAAATAAAGTGTACATACAAATTTTCCCAATATGGGTGTACATGCTTTATACAAAAAGAGGATCTAAGTAGAGGGAAACTAGACTACTCCACTTTTGTCTTTATGCAACACATCCATCAGCCAAGTACATGCCAAAGCTACGATCTTCATGCCATATCCAACACCTTGCTCCACATCTGGGTGGTTGGGAAGGCACCCAGCAAAAAGGGAAGGAAAAATAAAAGTATGTGTCACTAAACTATTCTAATGTAGCAAGATGAGAAAAACATGTAAAATAGGCTAGGGTTCATCATAACATGAAGACAATCAAGAGAATGATGCCGTATATATAAAATAATATTTCAATAGATGCTTGCCATAAACAACATATCACAAAAGGATTGCATGTATGATTAATATTGACTATCTTAACTAAGTAGGGTTGAGGCACCTATCGGACCTTCAACCAAAGGGTGAGGGGAGAATAACACATTCCCAGTCACCTACACACATTTTGTGTGGAGGGGAGAGTAACACATTCCCCAGGGGAGAAATAACACATTCCCCAACTATGGGTGGTTGTACATACAAGTACCACTACACTAGTTATTTAGTCTAATAAAATCAACATGCTAGAAAAAGAGTTATGGCAAGATTAATCAAAAAATTTATATAACATGGCAGTGGGGTATAAAAACCCATTCAAGATAATACTACAACTGATTTTGAGGCATGAATAAATTAGGTTTCAGGAATAATGGATTAAGTCAAATTAAGCCTCATTAAGGAACATAGGTAATGGTATAAATAATTTCCCAACTGAAGGGGTTAGATGCACATACCTTATTCTTTAGAATCCTAGAACCACTTTTCATAACTTTTACACGAGATCAGTTCCACTTTCCCTAATATGATCATCATATTTATGTATTAGATATATGTATATTCATTAAAGGATTAAAACCTCAAAACCATCTACTTTTTCTACAAACAATCAAATTAGACTCTAAAAACCTCACTACTGTCTTAGTTATGTTCTTTTGATCAAAATAACATATATGTTTGTATATTTTCGAGATACTGGCTTTTTAGGCTATTTTCCATATTTATTAGTTAATTAAATCTACTCAAAAAATACATATTCGAAAACATCAGAATCAAACCACGAAAGTATTTTTATTAGATATATCTCATTCTCCCGATTCCAAAACATATTTTAAATTTAAATTTGGAGAACCGAGTAAAAAGATATGATTTTTATAAATCCGACCAATCACAAAATTCCACATCAGCATTTAAAGTTGCGAGAGAGAAAGAGAGAGTGGGGCCCAAATGACACGGCCCAATCAGATTCAGCCATGTCACTGGGTCAAAGTCCGATTGACTTGTCTAAAAACAAAAATAACAAGGGTAAAAAGGAAATATTGCCCCTGACCGAGAATAACAAAGGAAGAGGAAAACAGGGGGTAAAAGAGTAAAAACTCAGGGAGTCGTCTTCCTCCCAGACCCGTTGCCATGGCGTCGAGCAACTGTTGCTGCTTGGCTGCAATTTTGGGAAAAACCAGGATACCCAACCAAAACCAACGTTCAAATATGCGATTGAAAGAGAGAGAGATCACGAACCTGATGGTTCTCTTAATTGCGTCGATGGTGATGTCAGAAGAGAGTGAGAGTCGCCACAATCTCCATATCTTTGGCGGCTCGTCGGCGGTCGAAACAACGACAAATCAAGCAATTAGAAGTAGGGTTGAGTCGCAATCGTGCCGGCGCACGTAGGGGTAGGGATATATATAGGTGAAGGAAAGGTATGTGGCGATGATGTTGGTGGCCGAAAAGCTTGGGAAGCAAGCAATGGGGTGTTTCCTCGATTCTTCACGAAACTGAACGAGTAAGTTACCAAAAGATACGGAATCTTAAATGCAACGTGTAGGCGAAGAAATCATTCAATTTCGTTGAGAAATGACCGAGAAATCACGAATTGAAATTCTAACTTTCGCGGTGCTACAGTACATGCGGCTTATTTGGTTGCCAAACCAATTTGGAGTATAGTTCTTATTCAATTATTTAACTTTTTCACTTTCCTTATTTGAGGGTTCAACTGAACGCTAAATAAATCCAAATTTGGAAGGTTTACTGATTTTGGGGTGAGGAATCCGAATATAAAATTATATTTATATTTTGAGAAAATTAGATTATTTAATTAAGCAAATTATTATTTTCTCTTTCCTCCTTCACTCATGGCATTAGAATTATCTAAAAATTACAAAACTTGACCCACAAGTCATATTAAGTATGTTAGATACGAATTTGTCATTTTTTCTATTTGTTGAAGTTGTTTATTATTTTAAATAATGAGTTAAAAGATTTGCACACTTTCTCTATCCTAAATTATCGTCTCATCAAATATTTTCAAAATTGAGTAAAAATTCATCCAAAGGTCTATTTTAACATGTAGAATACGAATTTGGCATTATTTTATTTTTTTGAAGACTTTTATTATTTTATTTAATTCATATATATTTTACCACTTATTTATCCTTTTAATTTATTAGAGGTATCTAGAAACTTTATAAAAATATAAAACTTGTTCTACAAGTAATAATAAATGTTAGGAACACGTTTTTGACACTAAGTAATTTTTTTCAACATATATTTAATATTTTTGGTCTTTAAGTCATTTTCTCTCTCCAGATTAAAATAAAATATTAAACATTGACCAAATTAAATGCAAATTTTCCCAAAGGCTTATTTTTATTTTTAGATTACTAATATGGAGTTATTTTTCTAATTTGAGTGTATAAAATATTTTATCTCTCTTTCTTGGCTTATTTCCTATTATCTTATATTAAAGGCATTATGTATTTATTTATTATCCAAATTTGATGATACTTGGCCATTAAGCAACTTTTAAGTCAAGAAAACAAAATTGATATATTTATTATCCAAATTATCTTCTTGGATTTCTATTTAGGATTTTTGGAACAATATATTCCTCATTATCTTCTTTTATCCAAAATATTCCATATTATCCCCAATTATTGCATTTATCATCTCCTTTATTTATATTTTGGGATTTTCTTTCTTTTTTATATTCTAAAAAGAAATAGAAAGTTCTAGGACGAATTTATTTATTATTTTTATCACTTAAGTGGATATTTTACATATTAAACCCATTATTAAGCTTCCACTGAGGTATTTGTGCAAAAACCCAAATATTGGAATAAAAGGTGAACAAATGTTCATTAAACCATCATATTGTCCACAAATTAAACAGAAAGGCCAAAGAGGATATAAATGAAAGGATAAGATGGAACGAGGGCCAAAAAGGCAAAACGTCTAGAATTTAGTATGTTACAACACTCCACCCCTTAAAGAGGATTTCGTCCCCGAAATCACTAGCAATTAGGGAAGGGTGAGTGTGCAACCTCACATCACAATACTTTAGGTTGTTCCTCCAACCATAAAATTTCCACCATAGCTTATACTTCAACTACACCTAAAGGTTCAGAACTTCACATACAGCTCATCGTAGGTTGGGTTCTCAAGGATCACTTAGGGTTCCACTATTAAGATTTCTTTTATGGGATTTAACTTTATTTACATTTTTGGCTCATTAACATTATATTTCTTATGGTAACACATTGTCATAATTATATTAATTATGTCATAACGCATTCACTTAGCTGCCAAAAACAATTATATTTCATTATTATGCACAATTAGAGGTTACTCAATTATCTCAACATTCATTATTATATTTGTTCATTGTCCTTAATAATTCGGATTTATACTTCCTTATCATCATATTATCACTTTATTAATTATAACAAATTATTTTACATGAATATAAGACATTATATCCAATTTGTCATTAAGCATACAATTATTTCAATTAATGTTACATTAGTTACTTATATTCATATTAAACATTGTCACATTATATTTATTTCTCACATTAATGTCATCATTAATCATATCTCATATTTATTCCTTTATATTATTGATTTTGCACATTTATGTGAATTCCAATCACTTCATATTCACATTGAAGCCTTTACATGTATTTTAAATGATCAAGGTGGGACATATTACATATTAATGAATATATTCACATTAGGTGACTAATCACATGTGTATTAGATAACAAGGTAACATGCATTAATATTGAAGACTTAATTAATATGTGATTAGATGACCATATATATCATTTATGTGTATCAAAGTTTGTTAACTGATTATGGCACTTAACATCATCAATGTATCATGAAAGGCATTAAAGATGTATAGATTAGGGTTAGATATTACAACTAAGGGTTTATGTCAACATGACCATTATATTGCACTTATTCATTTCTTGGCATGCATTAAGTTATGAATTATAACCGTACTCATCATATCATTAGGGTTTATTGGTTCATGACATTATTAACATCTTACTTATTGACAATTAGCATTGATATTCATATTATGTGCATTGGATATTCATTAGAGTTCAAGCATATGATTTATTCCTTAGAAGATAATTATGTGTTCATTAATATATAAACATGCACGTTAGGGTTACAACTATTAACTTGTTTGGTCAAAACTAAGATCTGAGCATACTAACCTCCTATCTATGGAGTTAGGGTTTCTAAAGAGAGATCAAGATGTTATAGGGTTCCATCCCCCTAAAGAGGATTTTGTCCACAAAATCTAACCACTCGAACATCCAACCTAACCATACTCCACCCCTTAAAGGGTTCGACCTATCAAGCCAAACTAACTAGGGTTAAAGGATAAGTCTAACTAAACCATTATCAAGATCCATCATGCTTCCACTGCGCACTCTGATATTCTCACAAACACCCAAACTCTAAGGTCTAGGTTCAAAGGACATAAGAAATTATCTTGGTAACCATCCTCAAACAAATCATCATACACATGAAACTTAGGGTTCCCAAAGATATACAACATAGAAGTCTAAGGTCACTATTGCCTAAAAGCAAAATATTTTGGGCAATTCACATCAGCGTAGGCCAGGCCGGTATCATATGGGAACAAGAGTCCTCATATACCATGCTAGTGGTGCAGAGGAAAATTTTGCCAGCCCCCGAAACCCTAATCCTTTCTAGACACCCTTGCTTCAACTTCATGCCCTAATAGTTGCCTAAAGGCAAGCCTAAAAAACATCAAGTTATGCATATTTTAATTATAAGTATTTTAGGATTTTATTCATCAAGGTTATAAGGTGAAACTATAAGGTCCTAAATCATCCTATCATCAACATAGATCAAATCTAGGCAAACATGTCACTTAAAGGAAACTATGCAAGTCTAGGGTTCTAACTAGGGAGACCAAACTGAAATAGTCAAAGATCTGACTACCATTGGCTCTGATACCATGCTGTAAAGAGGTGAGATCAATCAACCTCTCTACTAAAACAATGGTTAACAAAATCCAATTGGGATAGTAGCAGAAGATAAAATTTTGACTATATTCAATTTAAATAAAGTGTACATAAAATTTTTCCCAATATGGGTGTACATGCTTTATACAAAAAGAGGATCTAAGTAGAGGGAAACTAGACTACTCCACTTTTGTCTCTATGCAACACATCCATCAGCCAAGTCCATGCCAAAGCTACGATCTTCATGCCATATCCAACACCTTGCTCCACATCTGGGTGGTTGGGAAGGCACCCAGCAAAAAGGGAAGGAAAACTAAAAGTATGCGTCACTAAACTATTCTAATGTAGCAAGATGAGCAAAACATGTAAAATAGGCTAGGGTTTATCATAAGATGAATACAATCAAGAGAATGAGGCCGTATATATAAAAGAATTTTTCAATAGATGCTTGCCATAAACAACATATCACAAAAGAATTGCATGTATGATTAATATTGACTATCTTAACTAAGTAGGCTTGAGGCACCTACCGGACCTTCAACCAAAGGGTGAGGGGAGAATAACACATTCCCAGTCACCTACACACATTTTTTGTGGGGGGGAGAGTAACACATTCCCCAGGGGAGAAATAACACATTCCCTAACTATGGGTGGTTGTACATACAAGTACCACTACACTAGTTATTTAGTCTAATAAAATCAACATGCTAGAAAATGAGTTATGGCAAGATTAATCAAAAGATTTATATAACATGGCAGTGGGGTATAAAAACCCATTCAAGATAATACTACAACTGATTTTGAGGCATGAATAAATTAGGTTTCAAGAATAATGGATTAAGTCAAATTAAGCCTCATTAAGGAACATAGGTAATGGTATAAATAATTTCCCAATTGAAGGGGTTATATGCACATACCTTATTCTTTAGAATCCTAGAACCACTTTTCATAACTTTTACACGAGATCAGTTCCACTTTCCCTAATATGATCATCATATTTATGTATTAGATATATGTATATTCATTAAAGGATTAAAACCTCAAAACCATCTACTTTTTCTACAAACAATCAAATTAGACTCTAAAAACCTCACAACTGTCTTAGTTATGTTCTTTTGATCAAAATAACATATAGGTTTGTATATTTTCGAGATACTGGCTTTTTAGGCTATTTTCCATATTTATTAGTTAATTAAATCAACTTGAAAAATACATATTCGAAAACATCAGAATCAAACCACGAAAGTATTTATATTAGATAGATCTCATTCTCCTGATTCCAAAACATATTTTAAATTTAAATTTGGAGAACCGAGTAAAAAGATATGATTTTTATAAATCCGACCAATCACAAAATTCCACATCAGCATTTAAAGTTGCGAGAGAGAAAGAGAGAGTGGGGCCCAAATGACACGGCCCAATCAGATTCAGCCATGTCACTGGGTCAAAGTCCGATTGACTTGCCTCAAAACAAAAATAACAAGGGTAAAAAGGCAATAGTGCCCGTGACCGAGAATAACAAAGGAAGAGGAAAACAGGGGGTAAAAGAGTAAAAACTCAGGGAGTCGTCTTCCTCCCAGACCCGTTGCCATGGCGTCGAGCAGCTGTTGCTGCTTGGCTGCAATTTTGGGCAAATCCAGGATACCCAACCAAAACCAACGTTCAAATATGCGATTGAAAGAGAGAGAGATCACGAACCTGATGGTTCTATTAATTGTGTCAATGGTGATGTCAGAAGAGAGAGAGAGGCGCCGCAATCTCCATATCTTTGGCGGCTCATTGGCGGTCGAAACAGCAACAAATCAAGCAATTGGAAGTAGGGTTGAGTCGCAATCGTACCAGCACATGTAGGGGTAGGGATATATATAGGTGAAGGGAAGGTATGTGGCGAGGATGTTGGTGCCCGAAAAGCTTGGGAAGCAAGCAATGGGGCGTTTCCTCGATTCTTCACGAAACTGAACGAGTAAGTTACCAAAATATACGAAATCTTAAATGCAACGTGTAGGAGAAAAAATCATTCAATTTCTTTGAGAAACGACCGCGAAAGCACGAATTGAAATTCTAACTTTTGCGGTGCTACAGTACACGTGGCTTATTTGGTTGCCAAACCAATTTGGAGTATAGTTCTTATTCAATTATTTAACTTTTTCTCTTTCCTTATTTGAGGGTTCAACTGAACTCCAAATAAATCCAAATTTGGAAGGTTTACTGATTTTGGGGTTAGGAATCTGAATATAAAATTATATTTATATTTTGAGAAAATTAGATTATTTAATTAAGCAAATTATTATTTTCTCTTTCCTCCTTCACTCATGGCATTAGAATTATCTTAAATTACAAAACTTGACCCACAAGTCATATTAAGTATGTTAGATAAGAATTTGTCATTATTTCTATTTGTTGAAGTTGTTTATTATTTTAAATAATGAGTTAAAAGATTTGCACAATTTCTCTCTCCTAAATTATCGTCTCATCAAATATTTTCCAAATTGAGTCAAAATTCATCCAAAGGTCTATTTTAACATGTAGAATACGAATTTGGAATTATTTTATTTTTTTGAAGACTTTTATTATTTTATTTAATTTGTATACATTTTACCACTTATTTATCCTTTTAATTTATTAGAGGTATCTAGAAACTTTCTAAAAATATAAAACTTGTTTTACAAGTAATAATAAATGTTAGGAACACATTTTTGGCACTAATTAATTTTTTTCAACATATATTTAATATTTTTGGTCTTTTTGTCATTTTCTCTCTCCAGATTAAAATAAAATATTAAACATTGACCAAATTAAATGCAAATTTGCCCAAAGGCTTATTTTATATTTTATATTACTAATATGGAGTTATTTTTCTAATTTGAGGGTATTAAATATTTTATCTCTCTTTCTTGGCTTATTTCCCCTATCTTGTATTAAAGGCATTATGTATTTATTTATTATCCAAATTAGATGATACTTGGCCATTAAGAAACTTTTAAGTCAAGAAAACGAAATTGATATATTTATTATCCAAATTATCTTCTTGGATTTCTATTTAGGATTTTTGGAACAATATATTCCTCATTATCTTCTTTTATCCAAAATATTCCATATTATCCCCAATTATTGCATTTATCATCTCCTTTATTTATATTTTGGGATTTCTTTCTTTTTCATATTCTAAAAAGTAATAGAAAGTTCTAGGACGAATTTATTTATTATTTTTATCACTTAAGTGGATATTTTACATACTAAACCCATTATTAAGCTTCCACTGAGGTATTTGTGCAAAAACCCAAATATTGGAATAAAAGGTGAACAAATGTTCATTAAACCATCATATTGTCCACAAATTAAACAGAAAGGCCAAAGAGGATATAAATGAAAGGAAAAGATGGAACGAGGGACAAAAAGGCAAAACGTCTAGAATTTAGTATGTTACAGTGTGTGTATCAATGTGCAATTGTGACACTATCTTAGGAGATGACCTATCTAAGTGTTGTGTGTGGATAGGGAAAATCTAAACACTTGATTTACATGATATCAAAGTACTTGTACATTATAAACTTGTACAAGTTTTTACATTGATTACAATCATGAAAATAAAGCAATTTTAGAAAATTGATCTTCCAAGTCTTTGTTATCCACCACCTAATATGCTTCTCCCTGAAACACTCAAATAGCAAGTTAGAACGACAAGAAAGAAATGTCTGTCATCCTAAAAATAAAGGGATTATAATAATGTCCAATTTAGCCAACAATCTCCTCCGTTTTGAAGATGACAAAACATTTCAAATATATAAATCAAGGCAATATAAATCATATGAGTTTCATACTCGAAGTTTGCATTTTGCAACCATTCTTTTATTTGCAAGTATGTGCTAGTCGAGAGATTATGAAACTCATTTTACTTTATTTTATTGATTTTATATTATGTATCCCTCTTTGTCATTTCAAAAAGATAACCAAGCTAAACATTATTAATGACTTTTATTTCTCCCCCTTAATTTGATAATTTGATACTCAATGCAAACCACTTATTTTTATGTCAAATTTAGCCACAATTTATTTCTCAATCATTTGCAAAGGATGGTAAGCCTTGAAATGATATGAGATCCTTTTAAATGCATGGCATATGTGTTTTTATATCTCATCCATTTTACAAGGGATGTTAAGCCCTGAAAATGATATGAGATCCATTTAGGCTCAAGATGAATACATATACTGATTTCTCATCCATTTTACAAGGGATGTTAAGCCCTAAAAATGTCATGAGAATCCTTTAAGCTCATGAATATATTTAATAGTTTCTCAACCATTTACAAGGGATGTTAAGCCCTGAAATTATATGAGATTCTTTTAAGCTTATAGTAGAATCAATGAATGTATCTCTAACCAAATGCACGAGATGTTAAGCCCTAATTTGTTTAGAGAATTCCATTAAGGACAAGAGATACTTTATATTCATAAATATTGTAGACTCCTTTATTTTCATAACCAATATTACTTTAAAGATACTAAGGTCATAACTAGTTTCAAATTTTCTTTATGATGTTTACAAAGTTTTGTGAGCTCCTTCTTAATCTTATAGTCAAGATAGTTTTTGTGAGTTCCCCATTAATCTTATAATCAAGATAATTTAAGGACTCTAAGGTCATAATAAGCATTAGATCATAATAAGTTAACCTTTTATGAGAGCTATGCACTAAAATCTTATTTTAATATACTAAGATTGAGTGCAAGGAAATGATTTACAATTAAGCATTTTGTCAAGCTTATTTTAAGTCAACCTTGACTTTGACCAGGGCACCCCTCGGTTTATTTTATATTTTGATCGAGAGGAAATTTCTAAAGATTTCTATTTTAAGCATTTACAATGATCTACTTGATTGAATATTTGAAACATAGCTTACAGAGTATCATAAAAAAGTATTCATGTATAACAAGGATGATATCATTTTCCATAATCTAAGCACAAGATAATCATTTAACTAATATGTCAAGATGGATTTGTGCCATAGAGATTTATCTTAAAGAAAAAATTTCATTTTCAAGGATAACATCATCTTTATATGTAATGAGCTAAATCACTATGATCATTTTGAAAACAATATCCATTCATGATTTATATACATATAGATCAACGATTCTTTTAGGCAAACCAAGTAAAATACGAAACACAATGATCATGGTGAAATAGTAACGGCACATCCATAATTACAATGATCATGATCATTTAAAGTCAAATTTCAAGACACGTGATTTCTGTATAGATAAACCAAGGAATACTTAGGACAAACCATGTGGATCATGATAAAATAGTAATTTCCTTGATTAAATCAACATGGTTCATAATTTGCAATTTTAAGCCAAACCATGTAGGAGATGAACCAAGATAATCTCATGAGAAGAAAATCCATGATATGAGTAAAATCAATCTTTTCTTCTTAGATACATTTTAATCATGACAAGTATAAAGTTTTGATGCTCATATGTTCTTCCTTTTAATTATGATCATTCAAATATGCAGTATATAAAGTTCATTACATAAGTTAATTGTAATTGAAGTATTTTTGTTTTTACTGAATAATTCTGTCAGAGTTTCCCTCGGTCGACAAATTTCTCAACCAAGTGAGGTTTGGAAAAATATTTGTCGATCTGCCATTTGTCAAGTTTTTGTAGGCTTAAGACAGTAACTCTATCGGTCGACTAATTTCTCGACCGACATTGTCTCAGTCGACAACTTTTTCGACTGTGATTGTTTATGTATTGTTTTCAGTATTTGTTTTCAAGTAAAAACATAGATCAGTTTTACAAAATTATACAAGTTAATGCTCAATTTAGTTGAGATAAGAAATTTGAATATCAAAGTAACGTTTTAGGTCAAATCTCAACTAATCAAATTAAAATCTCTAAGTTTTAGGAACCCAAACTAGATCAACATCCTTTTTCTTGTATGGGCAAGAGAATGAATAATGTCCAAGATGTAAACAGTAATGACAATGTATAAAATCAATTTCATTTCTCTTCTTAGCTGGGTTGGCTTTAGGCACATACATAACTTTAGTCTTGGGCACTTGTGTCCTTCTCATTCTAGGTTTTTAAAAAGATTTACCTTTGGGCTTATAACCTAGTCCTCTTCTTCCAATCTGACTAGAAGAATCTTGTAGAATTTTATCAAGAATATCTTTGCTTCTCAAAATACTAATTTCTCTTTGTAATTTAGCAATCTCATCAATTTTCTTTTTGATATCTAACTTTTCTTGATCTAGATTAGATGATAAAGCATCTCTTTCCTTAACAATAGCATCATATTGTAGATGACTACATAGGATAGGTTGAGTCTAAAAATTATGCAGTTTTGCAAGCAAATCAACATTTTCTTGAGAAAAAAGATCATGATTTGTTTCTAAAGTAAGAAAATTCATATTGCAATCATTTAAAGATGATTTAAAGGTAAAATTTTCAAAAACAATACTGTCCATTTCAAAAGAAGGATTATTTAATTTAGCATACAAATCCTCATTAGTTTTAGTAGTTTTCTTTAGTTTCTTTTTGCAATCAACATATTTCTCATGTATATCTTGAAGACTAGCAACTAGATGTGCTTTTGGCAAATAAAAAAGGCTTACCTCCTCTTCTTCTTCATTTGTTGTAGCAATAAGGAACTCTACTTCTTTTTCTCCATCTTCACTATCATCACTTGAATCATCCCATGCAGCTTTTGTATGCTTTTTCTTTCTTCTTGTGAGATGATTTCTTCCCCTTCAAAAGGTTGGGACAATCACCTTTTAAGTGTCCCTTTTTACCACATTCAAAGCACCTGGAAGAAGAAACACTAGAAGTTTTGTTAGTTTTAAAACTTTTATACTGCTTACCATTTACAATGAGAGTTTCTTCTTCACTATCATCTTCACTTGTGTCATGACTAATCTTGGTTGATGCTTTGAATGTAATTTCCTTCTTTCTCCCTTGTTGAAGTTCACCCTCTTGTCTTTCTTTCTCCTCCAAGGTTGCCTCATGTACTTCTAAGTTTCCAATGAGTTGTTCCATCCTTAATGGGGTGAGGTCATTGGCTTCTTCAATTGCCGTCACTTTAGGCTTGTACTTGGGAGGAAGAGACCTAAGAATTTTTGACACTTGATCCTCTTCACTAATTGTTTTACCTAAGGCATTCAAACCATTAACAATAGAAGAAAACTTTGCATACATTTCACTAATAGACTCATATGGTTCCATACGAAACTATTCAAACTTTTGTTTAAGCATACCAATTTTGGAATTCTTTACTTGAATAGTTCATTCATAAGTAATAGAGAGTCTATGCCATATTACATATGTAGTTTCACAATTTGATATTCTATTAAACTCACCTACGGAGATTTAACATTAAAGGATACTTACAGCTTTTGCATTTAATTGAGCTAGCTTTATAGTATTAGCATCCCATGAAGCATACTCCATTTGAGGAAGAGTGTAGGCATTTGAGACCATTCTCCATAGATCCCATCTTATTCCTTGAAAGTAGAATTGCATCCTCATCTTCCAATAGGTGTAGTTGGTGCCATCAAATGGTGGAGGTCGAGCTATGAGTGTTCCTTCCAAGTTGAGGTTATTTAGTACCCCATCACCCATTTTCTTCAAGACTCGATTAGATCTCCTTGAAGCCTTCTCTGATACCAATTGAAAAACTACTAGAGGGGGGGTGAATAGGGTTTTATAATAATTTTAAAATTAATTCAACCAAGAAACCACAATAGAAATTTTGAGAAGGAGACACCGCGTTTAGAGTGGTTCCACCCTTAGCAAAAACTAAGGGAATCAGTCCACTACCCAATTGTTTCCAATTGGGATTTTGAAAGAACTTGTATGTTATTACCTCGCAAAGACGTTACATAAGATACAAATACCTTCACCCTTAGGATAGCATTCACCTAGAAGTAGTCTCACCAACCTTGAAGCAGCCTTCTTTGAAGTAACTCCAAGCTCCCCCTTGAAGTAGCCTTCCTCTAGACATCCTTCTTGAAGTAATCCTAAGTCCGTCGAGCTACCTTCACCACTGAAGAAGCTCCAACAACCTCCTTTCCACAGCCTCCAACCTAGGAGTAGCAAAGGAGAACAAAATACAGTAGAAGGAGCAAGATTGGAAGAAGGAAACAATGTTACCAATTGAGTACAATGCTTTGATCCTATATCAAGTGTTTGATCTCCTAACTAAAGTGGATGGACGTGGATGTATAGTGGATAGGAGATATAAGCCTATAGGCCACTAATGTAGAGCTCAAGGAAAATAGATTGCAAGTGTAGCTCAACTTATTTGCTCATAAGGATTGAATCTCAAGTGTAATTGTGTATGCAAGTTGTATTTTGAGGTGTCCTATGGCTGTCCCATTTATAGGAGTGGTTTGCTAATGCTTGGGGACATTCTAGACACCTTCTAGGGTGTTCTTAGTGCTCAACCAGTCTTTAAGTGTCCACTAATTGCATTTGTAACTACTAATTAATTAATCTTGAAAAGTGCAGATAGAAACCTTCTCAGTTGCGAAGTTTTTCGACCGAGTGTCTCTCAGTCGAGGAATTTGTCAACCGAGAGTGAGTCTGGAGTAAGTGTATTGCAACCTTCAACTCAATTCCCAACTACTTTTCTAACTCAAGTCTAATGGCTAGGAGGTTCTGTTCTCGGTCGAGGAGCTTGTCGACCAAGAGTGTCTTAGTCGAAGTTTTTGTCAATCGAGAATATCCCTGATTCAATGTATTCATTTACTGAGTGTGTGTATCAATGTGCAATTGTGACGCTATCTTAGGAGATGACCTATCTAAGTGTTGTGTGTGGATAGGGAAGATCTAAATGCTTGATTTACATGATATCTAAGTACTTGTACATTATAAACTTGTACAAGTTTTTACATTGATTACAATCATGAAAAGAAAGAAATTTTAGCAAATTGATCTTGCAAGTCTTTGCTATCCACCACCTTATATGCTTGTCCCTGAAACACTCAACTAGCAAGTTAGAACCACAAGAAAGAAATGTTTATCATCATCAAAACAAAGGGATTATAATAATGTCCAATTTAGCCAACATTATTATACATGTGAATCTGTAATGTTGCTCACCACCATGAGTGTCTAAACATATAGCTTGGGTTGGGAGTAGCCATTAAGGCTCTCCCAACATGTAAATACTTATACTTATTGAATATATGCTCTTACCAATGTTTATCTCAATACTATTTTTATTAATGATTCACTTGTATGCTTAGCTACCATTCTATATTGTTTGATTTTTACTCCCTTGAAAGATTAGTATTAACCATATCTAAGTGTTAAGAGGTTGCATTGATACATGAGAATGTTGGAATGCTTAAGCTAAAGACTGTATAATTTTATTGTGATTGTTTGTTCTCTATCTTGATAGAGAGACAACCTTGAAATCTTGATCTATCCTAAGCCCAAGATAGGAGGGAATAGACATTGACAATGATTGCATGTAATCTTGTTAAGGGTATACAATTGGTGCGAGTATTGTGTGTTTGTGAAAGGCCTAAGATGGTGAAACCCAATCCAAGTTTCCCATCCATATTTGTTATCTTATTCTTTGAATTTCTTATTATTTTATTTTAAGTCTTGCATTTTTTTTCCTTGTTTTATTTTCTTGTCTGTTGGAGTACCATCATTTCGTAAGGGACACAAAACTTTATTTTACTCTTTGGTTGGTGTAATTAAGATAAATTTCAATATTCTTAAAACTTACCACCCCTGTCCCTGTGGATCGACACCAATTTACTACATCAAACCCTTTATTATAGTTGTGAGGTCTTAAGTGTCGAGATATAAGTTTAAACGTTTGATTACTCTAGGTCTATTCTTTTTCAGTGTGTAGTTTAGGCCAGCAAACTTTTTGGTGTTGTTTCCAAGAAGAAGACAACTAATACTATTGAGAATGAGAGTCTACTTAGCATACACATATTTCTCAAGTCTAGAAATAGACTTGATTACACAATATTAAGTTCGACAACTCTAACTACCTCCTATACGTCATATCACACATCTAGTTTCTAACTCAATTTTGCAAATAGTTTCAAGTAGCCTGAAGTGAAATAGATAGATTCCACTACCAATTGCAAACATTATGGCTCCTCGTAGGACAATCCACCACAATGCTAGGGTGGAAGACCTTCACAACTATCATGAATCTGAGTGTGAGGAAGAATGTGAAGGAGAATGTGAACAAGAGCATGAAGATGAGCATCATGATGAAGAACATGATGAAGATTGCAATGAATAACATCAAGAATAGTGTTGTGACAATGATTATCAGGATAGAAATTGAAGAAACAATATAGAACACAATAATGATTATGATGAGGATGATGAGGGCCCTTCAATTGGTGAGTTGGTCACTACCAGAGCCAACAAATCTAGATGTCTAGTCATCATTCTTAGATTAAATGCTTCAAAATTTAAACTTAAACCAGCAGTCGTCACCATGATGCAAAAATAGACCTTTGGGGGAAATTATCACGATGGGAACCCTTACCATCACCTGGTTCCTTTGAAAATAGTTGTGACACCATCAAGATGAATAGGGGGTGCCACAAGAGGTAATTTACTACAAAGGATTCAACTTCTCTGTGATAAATAAAAATCTATCATGGTACCTTGCTCTACCTAACAAAACCATCAATGAATGGGCACCCTTGGTTGATGTTGTGGTCACCAAGATCTACCCAATAGAGAAAGATCTCAAGAACAAGCACAAGATCATTGGGTTCATACAGAAGCCAGGTGTGAACTTGTATGAATCCTAGTAAAGATTCTAAGAGTATTAGAGGAACTTCCCTCACCATAAGTATCATACGGGATTTCTAGTCACTACCTCCTACAACATGCTCATGTCAACTGAAAGGACTTCATTGAATGTTATTTTAGGGAATAATTTCCTAGGTAAGAACCCCAAGAAGACCATGAAGATCATTGATAACATGGCAACCTTGTAGACCAATCCGGATTACGATAGGGGAAAAAATGAAGGTATCATTTGAATGTATTACTGTTGTTTCTAAGGCTCTATAGACCACAACTGCCCAAATTTAGAAGATTTCCTTAGATGTGAAACAATTGAAAGATTACATAAGCAAGGGAAAGAGAAGAGTAGAAAAAGTGATCAAATAAGTTACTTGTGGGGAAGGGGGACATGGACTAGACATCTGCATCTATACCCAACCTCAAGATATAGTGAATAAGAGGGAACTAAAATGTCTCTTATTCTAACTTCAAGAGGCCAGATCATCTCAAATTCTCTTGTGGAAATACCGATACCACTAAAAATGCTCATAAGCTAAACAGTCCACCTCAAACACTGTCGAGCTTCGGTAGAGGTGGAGGACCATCTATGTTCGCTCGCAACATGACTTATCAAAAAACAGAAACAACTAACAAGTCCAAGGACAAGGCTAAAACCTAAATAAAAAATCATGTTGGTCGAGTCAGGATTAAAGACATAACATTAATGTCAATGAATAAGACATGGTTTCTAAACCTTTTTAGTTTGCAAGAAGACAAGCATCTATCAATGAGAAACTAACTCAGAGTCTTATAACCAACACGGGTGTATTGAACATGATGCAGACCCAGTTAGGAGGTGTCACAACTCAAATGGCTAACATGTGTACCCACTGGAAACAAATTGATCAACAGTTGGTGCAAATGTCTGAGCTAATAAAGAACCCACAAGGAAAAATACCTTCAAATGCTGAAAGTATAAAAATGGTCACTCTTCTCTCTGAATATTTTCTAGAAGAACCAACAATAAAGACCATCTTGGAAAGCAACACTACTATCGAATCCCAGCCCAAACCAGTCATAGTAGAAGAAGAACCTAAGGTTGAGGTTTCTACTAAGAAGGTTAAAGAAAAGAGAAGGGTAAGGGAAAGAAGACAGTGAAAGAAAGTAAATTTGAATCAGCTGAGCAAGCCTTTGTAGATAGAGATCCTTATGCATCAAGGGTTCATTTCCCATATAAGCTAATTAAAGCCCACTTGAAAAGAAGAAACAAAAAATTTATGGAAGCAATGAAGAAACTACATATGTATATTCCATTCCTAGATGCCAATGAGGAAACATAGACATATGTGAAGTTCTTCAAGGACCTGATTACAGAAAGGAGTAGAGGAGACCATGTTGAAACAGTGAGACTAGTGAAATTTTTTAGTGCTTTTGTACAAGAAAAGATGCCCAGAAAGAAAAAAGATCCAAGAGAATTTACTATGACATGCAATGTGGGAGATAATGAAGTAAGACAAGGTCTGGAAGATATTGGAGCAAGCATTAGCTTTATGCCTCTCACTCTAGCTCAGAGGATAAGACTTACTAATATGGTACAAAATAGGAATGACAATTCAATTGGTTGGTCATTCTTTTATGAGACCGGTGGGGATTGTCAAGGACGTCCCTATCTAAGTGGGATGATTGTTCCTACCATGTGATATAGTTGTGATTGACAACATAGAAGACCCGACATGTCATATGATATTTGGAAGACCATTCCTCTCCATAAGTGATTCATCCCTATTTCAGGGCTTCAACTTGTGATATATTTCATCTCAATCACATCTATACCTGTTAGATTACAAGTTATTTCCCTCGATATGCATATTTGTATAAAATACACTTATGGACATTATCTGCATGTTTTTAAGGCATGTGGACCATGCTTGATGGAAGAGAGAGAGAAGGAGTAATTGTCATAGAACCGTTCTTACCCCAATCCCAATCCTACTGTCGAAACAGTAGAAAAAGGATTGAAGCGCCCGTCCCTGAGTGGCCCCGTAGGATCTAACACACTGGCATATACAATAAGAAATAAAACTCAAAAAAATGGGTATTTAAATAACAAACTAACCCAATATGGAGATATATCAGATTTATCTTTGTCATCAGAGTGTATGAGTGCGGAAGCGATCTTATTCAAATATTCCATTGGTATTACCTAAAATCAATAAAATCAAGACACAATCATGCAATTGCACGATACGCTATCAAAAACAAGTAAAACGGTTTATAAGAAAATATGTATACTTGGCAGGACTTATATTTCAAAAGAATAATAAGCAATTTGCAAATCCAACATTTATTCGACAAGTTTTTCAAGCAATTCAAATTTTATTTCGAGTTCCCATTATGATGTAATTCGAGAAGCATGCTTATATATTTTTGTGTGACTTTATCACCCCAATGCGATGGGGTAAGTCACTGGGCTCCTTCTCACCATAGGAACATAGGAGGCCAATGTACAAGTCCCACCTCCAATGAGGGGGTTGTTGCACCCAATATCAACATTATCAACATTATCAGTATCATCATCATTATCAATATACAGGCAGTCATAATGGGCATGCAATTTATGTTTTCATATTTTTCAAAATAGAGTATAGAAAAACAGAAGACTAATCATAGGGAACAGTAGCTCATACAAATAAATAGCCAAGTATACAATCAAGAGATACATAAAAGTATCTACAATACAATCAAGGAGGAGTCGTATAATAGCGTACCTTTCACCAAAGATTCCGAGTATGATCAATATTTGAATCAATATGTCAACCCTTCAAGTCAGATCCTAAATCATCAAGTTTGGATCAAAGGTCAAGATCATGATGTTCAGAAAAGCATGTTTTAATATTTGAGATGAGGGTTACACTTTTCCTATGTCAACCTTAGGGTTGGGTCATTCACTTATAATCAACATTTCAACATGTCCAACATTATTTCAAGTATACAATATATTCGAGTGTGAATGACTTACCTATGTTTTCTAGGATCATATGTGTTAACCCTAATTTATGATCATTATCCAAGTCATCATCAAATCTTTAGATCATCATCATGTTCTAACATCATTTCTATTCAAGATCAGATCAAGTTCTCATTAGTATTATGAGTAAATTAGAGATCAACTTTTAGGTCAATAGATCAAGATGTGCCACAAGATTTAGATCGATCATATTGTTAAGATGTCATCATCATATTCAAGATTGAATCAAGTCAAAAAATATAGATCGAGATCATTAATGGGTCAAGTATGATTTTAGATTCTCAATATGAACATTAGAGTCGAGAATTAGGGTTTTCAGTGGTTTAGTCAATATTAACCATCAACAGAGTCATTTAGATCAATTATATACGCAATAGATTAAGATTAAGACATATCAGTGAGAAACGTTTCGAATAAGGTTTCCAAAGTATTTTTAATCGATTCACTGGGTTTTTTTGATCAAGATTGACTACTTGTTCGAATTATTTGGAGTTAGGATGCATTTTCTACAATTAAAACAAGATCTGAACATTTGTTGCAATTTCGAACAGAGAGGAGGCAAAAATACCTGAATACGGAAAAACAAGGGTAGTTGGATGTTAGTTGGATGGCCTAGATTTTCCCACATGGGTGAGGTGGCTTGCTCACTTGCTGGACCGGTTTAGGCCTGGTTCAAGTCCTGATTGAGCGGTTCATATGGTCCAATCATGGTTTGGTTGTGATTGTACTGGACCCAGTCGAAGTCCTTTGACCGGCGGTTCACAATGCTCGCTTCCCATCTGTGCAGGACTCACGCAAGACTCGAAGACAAGGCAGCGGGGCTCGCCGGAGTAGAGGAGGTCTCGGATCAGGAGAGGGTAGGAGAGAGCACGATTAAGCCGACCGAGCTTGCCTTGGCCTCGCGGATGTAGTGGTGTCTAGAAAGGATGAAAAGGGGGGTGAGGTCCCCAATCGCCCAACTGGGCTGGTGCGGTGGCACCGCCGAGGAAGCAGGGAGAAGGGGTGAGGTTTGGGGGTGGCCGAAACCACAAAACAACAGGAAAAGTGGTGGGTTTGCTTGGTGGAGTGATGACGGATCTAGAGGGCGTATTTTTATAGAGTTTCGGGCTAGGTTTAGGGTTAGATCGACCTATGGTGGTCACCATAGCCGCCGGGGTGAGAGGGGAGAGCGAGAGGATCATTTTGGCGGCATTATAAGGCATGAGAGCTGGTCAAAGTAGGGTTGGTTGCGTACAAAATTGTGAGGGGAGTATTTTGGCTCGCTTCATTTTTCGAAAAAGTGGTCAAGAGCGGGAGATCGATCATTGCTGTTTCTTAATCACCTTCCCGCTGATTGTGGAAGGTTAAAGATAATGTTTTGGCCACTTGATCGGGCCTGGATCCACGAGTGGCAGATCTGAGGGCCGTGGCTCGCCCCAGATCCTTTGCCCCAGATTGCTGACTTGGAAAAGCCCAATAAAAAGGTAAATATAAAGGGATTTTGAACACAAAACTTCCAAAATTCATAGAAACTTATATGAATGTCCAAATGGCCTCAAATTTGGACCAAAGCTTAAAAATAATTTTTAGAATATCTAGAAAATGTTTGAGAATCAAAAGACAAAGTGTGATTGACCAATTTGATTCTTTGGACAAAGTGATGCATGAATCCAATTTGAAGTGTTATAATGTGTATAAAAACTACATTGGTCATCATATCTTGGATTTGAGTCTCAATATTGATTATGAAGCCAAGAAAAATTATTTGAGATCATGAGAGAAAATAATGAGGTCAAAAGAGTAATTATCTCATTATTTTGCTAAAATCCACTTTGTCACATCCTTCCCTCCTTAAAAAAGAATTTTGTCCCCAAAATTCAAAACAACCTCAAAGTTAGAATTATTCAAATTCATATCATATCCTCAATTACTAGAATATTCTCAAATATAAAATCAAAATCATGTCCTCAAACTTAAATTAGTACAATCATCATAATTGAGATTCCATGTTCCACTTCATAACCAACTTGGTACTCACATTATTTCATCATCGAGCAATTGAGTATCAACACATATATTATCCAAAGTCATTATATGAGTCACAAATATGGAAAGTATCCTATTGATCAAAAATTTGGATATATCATATTTTAGGTCAAACAAAAAGATATCCTGAATCAAGTGTGCAAGGTGACTTTCAATCCCAAAATCTCAGGGTCTTAGCTTCTACGTTGGCCTAGGTGGGTTATATATCCATGATTTCAGATTTAATAGTTCAACATTTTGAGACAACATCATATCATCATTTCGAGCTAAAAATCAATGGGAAGGTCCCACCCTAGTCCTAATGAGAGCAAAACCCTAAGTCATAAATCAAGAGAGTCAATATAATCATCATTTCAAAATTTTCAGGATTTGGGGTTTTGAAGTCATTAGTCATATATCTCAATGTCCAAATAGTGTGATCATAGGATTTGTATCATTATTGTGATTGATAATCATGAGTCACAAATCTATTAATCAATATCAAGAGTTGAGATTTTAAGCATCAAAGTTATAGGTCCAAAATTTTGAAGCTAGGGTTTAGATTCCTATTTAGACCTTAGGGATATCATTCATCTATATCCAATTTCGAGCAACATTATTCAAGCAATATTCGAGCAACATATCATAATTTCATTATCATGTTTCCAGGGTTGATGAATGATCTAGACCTAGATCTATCTAGGAAATAAACCACAAGCTATAGTCAACATTGTCATATATCAAGATCATTATCAAATCAATAATCAAGATTGAGTACCAACCATGGGTTTAACCTATTGGGCTTAGGTCAACCAGTCCAAATAGGGTGGAAGGGAATACCTTTCCAAACTCTAAATAATCAATAGGATGAAAACTTAGAGGTAGTCAAAATAGGGATGTGACCTAGGTTAGGGGAGTCTTGAGTCAACTACCACCCTAATCTAGCACATTACCAACATTAGTCATTGTCCATTGAGCTTATTCAAATAGGAAGAGTATCAACGATCAAAGCATGTTTTACAAGGTCATAACATCAAAATTCAAGATAATAGGGCAATAATGTCAAGGTTTGTATTCCTTTCCTTCTATGATCAAGGTAGTGATATAATTTGGAAATCGAGGATTTGAATTTGGTATTCAAGGAAACAGAGCATAATGGTGCAAAATCATAATCTTCATATCAAAATCGAGATTGCAAAAGGCATCAATAGTCAATAGGGAAACTACTTTTTGCATCATAGTCTTACATCATGGTTATGTTAGTCCAAGACTTAGTCACTTGATAGAATAGTCATGATGTGCATCAAATAGGATAAGAGTTTGCTTAACTATGTTTGAGGTTTAGTCAAAATAATAGGGCAACACAGATTTGATCAAATAGGGACCTTATCAACAACAAGGTATAAAGTATAAGTCCTCCTTATTTCACCATATCATAATTTCTACAGTTCACCTCAAACATAGGGAGCATATAGTCAAGTTTTAGCTAATTCGAGTTTTCATGATATCAACAACCATACATGAGTATTTGGTTTCAAAAATTAATTGATCAAAATCGAGTTTTCAAAATTTAGGTCAGATCATAGTATCAATTTTAAAAAATTTAGCGATATTCATTTTCCCATGCATAAGCTACCCATAATCGAGACATCAAGTGGTAAAAGGTCATGAGAAGGACCACATGATGAGATAAGAAGACTGCCTAATCTTCATCTACATGGGTGGCTTAGGATTGCCCTTAAAGAAGAGATGAGATGCTAGAAGACTCTCTAGGGTTTCATAAGAGAACCTTTAGGTCCAGTTCTAGATCAATTAAGGCCAGGTAGAGCGGGGGATCTCAACCACCGTGAAGACGGATAGGAGAAATTATGCCAGGACCCCGAGCCTAGACACCTCAATTTTCACCGTTATGGACTTTAGGGTTTCTTGGGTGTAGGAGACTTGAGAAATTATTTACTTAAAGTACATGAGAGTGTGTAAGCTCTGATACCAACTGTCACAGAACCATTCTTACCCCAATCCCAATCCTACTGTCGAAACAGTAGAAAAAGGATTGAAGCGCCCTCCCTGAGTGGCCCCGTAAGATCTAACACACTAGCATATACAATAAGAAATAAAACTCAAAAAATGGATATTTAAATAACAAACTAACCCAATATGGAGATATATCCGATTTATCTTTTTCATCAGAGTGTATGAGTGCGGAAGTGATCTTATTCAAATATTCCATTGGTATTACCTAAAATCAATAAAATCAAGACACAATCATGCAATTGCACGGTAAGCTATCAAAAACAAGTAAAACAGTTTATAAGAAAATATGTATACTTGGCAGGACTTATATTTCAAAAGAATAATAAGCAATTTGCAAATCCAACATTTATTCAACAATTTTTTCAAGAAATTCAACTTTTATTACGAGCTCCCATTATGTTGTAATTCGAGAAGCATGCTTATATATTTTTGTGTGACTTTATCACCCCAACGCGATGGGGTAAGTCACTGGGCTCCTTCTCACCATAGGAACATAGGAGGCCAATGTACAAGTCCCACCTCCAATGAGGGGGTTGTTGTACCCAATATCAACATTATCAACATTATCAGTATCATCATCATTATCAATATATGGGCAGTCATAATGGGCATGCAATTTATGTTTTCATGTTTTTCAAAATAGAGTATAGAAAAACAGAAGACTAATCATAGGGAACAGTAGCTCATCCAAATAAATAGCCAAGTATACAATCAAGAGATACATAAAAGTATCTACAATACAATCAAGGAGGAGTCGTATAATAGTGTACCTTTCACCAAAGATTTCGAGTATGATCAATATTTGAATCATTATGTCAAACCTTCAAGTCAGATCCTAAATCATCAAGATTGGATGAAAGGTCAAGATCATGATGTTCAGAAAATCATGTTTTAATATTTGAGATTAGGGTTACACTTTTCCTATGTCAACCTTAGGTTTGGGTCATTCACTTATAATCAACATTTCAACATGTCCAACATTATTTCAAGTATACAATATATTCGAGTGTAAATGACTTACCTAGGTTTTCTAGGATCATATGTATTAACCCTAATTTATGATCATTATCCAAGTCATCATCAAATATTTAGATCATCATCATGTTCTAACATCATTTGTATTCAAGATCAGATCAAGTTCTCATTAGTATTATGAGTAAATCAGAGATCAACTTTTAGGTCAATAGATCAAGATGTGCCACAAGATTTAGATCAATCATATTGTTAAGATGTCATCATCATATTCAAGATTGAATCAAGTCAAAAAATATAGATCTAGATCATTAATGGGTCAAGTATGATTTTAGATTCTCAATATGAACATTAGAGTCGAGAATTAGGGTTTTCAGTGGTTTAGTCAATATTAACCATCAACAGAGTCATTTAGATCAATTATATAAGCAATAGATCAAGATTAAGACATATCAGTGAGAAACGTTTCTAATAACGTTTCCAAAGTATTTTTAATCGATTCACTGGGTTTTTCTGATCAAGATGGACTACTTGTTCGAATTATTTGGAGTTAGGATGCATTTTCTACAATTAAAATAAGATCTGAACATTTGTTGCAATTTCGAGCAGAGAGGAGGCAAAAATACCTGAATACGAAAAAACAAGGGTAGTTGAATGTTAGTTGGATGGCCTAGATTTTCCCAAAAGGGTGAGGTGGCTTGCTCACTTGCTGGACCGGTTCAGGCCTGGTTCAAGTCCTGATTGAGCGGTTCATATGGTCCAATCATGGTTTGGTTGTGATTGTACTAGACCCAGTCGAAGTCCTTTGACCGACGGTTCACAATGCTCATTTCCCATCTGTGCAGGACTCACACAAGACTTGAAGACAAGGCAGTGGGGCTCGCTGGAGTAGAGGAGGTCTCGGATCAGGAGAGGGTAGGAGAGAGCACGATTAAGCCGACCGAGCTTGCCTTGGCCTCGCGGATGTAGTGGTGTCCAGAAAGGATGAAAAGGGGGGTGAGGTCCCCAATCGCCCAACTGGGCTGGTGCGGCGGTGCCACTGAGGAAGCAGGGAGAAGGGGCGAGGTTTGGGGGTGGTCGAGACCACGAAACAATAGGAAAAGTGGTGGGTTTGCTTGGTGGAGTGACGACGGATCTAGAGGGCGTATTTTTATAGAATTTTGGGCTAGGTTTAGGGTTAGATCGACCTATGGTGGTCGCCATAGCTGCCGGGGTGAGAGGGGAGAGTGAGAGGATCATTTTGGCGGCATTATAAGGCATGAGAGCTAGTCAAAGTAGGGTTGGTTGCGTACAAAATCGTGAGGGGAGTATTTTGGCTCGCTTCATTTTCTGAAAAAGTGGTCAAGAGTGGGAGATCGATCATTGCTGTTTCTTAATCACCTTCCTGCTGATTGCGTAAGGTTGAATATTATGTTTTAGCCACTTGATCGGGCCTAGATCCATGAGTGGCAGATCTGAGGGCCGTGGCTCGCCCCAGATCCTTTGCCCCGGATTGCTGACTTGGAAAAGCCCAATGAAAAGGTAAATATAAAGGGATTTTGAACACAAAACTTCCAAAATTCATAGAAACTTATAGGAATGTCCAAATGGCCTCAAATTTGGACCAAAGCTTAAAAATAATTTTTATAATATCTAGAAAATGTTTGAGAATCAAAAGACAAAGTGTGATTGACCAATTTGATTCTTTGGACAAAGTGATGCATGAATCCAATTTGAAGTGTTATAATGTGTATAAAAACTACATTGGTCACCATATCTTGGATTTGAGTCTCAATATTGATTATGAAGCCAAGAAAAATTATTTGAGACCATGAGAGAAAATAATGAGGTCAAAAGAGTAATTATCTCATTATTTTGCTAAAATCCACTTTGTCACAGTAATCCTAGGATTTCTCTACCCTTGGAGAGGTCTAAAGTGAAGTCTAATGCTACCTCAACCTACCCGTAGTGGCCAAAGATCCATTGAAGAAAATATGTCCAAGAAAATCCAAGGAAACAAGTAAAAGTGTTGATCTAGAGGCCATCACGGTTGTGGTACCATAGAACTTCCATGATAGCACACTTGCAAATCAATAGAGTCATCTCCAAGAAAACCTTGAGTCACCACAGTTGTGCCACACGAAATGGCCATGGTGAACTGACCCAGAATGGTAGTGCAACCTTGCCCGACCGTGTGATAGCAGAGGCAGAATGGATGTGGAGTAGAGAACGAGCTGAGAAATTTGAGCCACCACGGTTGTGCCACCTTCAGTACAAAAAAATAATTCCCTATGATTTTTCCCCATTTCTCATCACGGTCGTTCCCATCCACCACGACCGTTCTCACCCCTACTTGACCTATTACTTCCCCCACACCTATATATACCTAGGTGGTGGCTGGAGCATGAGGTTAGATGCCTTCTACCTCCACTTAGCTCTCCATTTTTTTTCCCTTAGCCATTCCACTCCATTTCCACCTCCATTCCACTCCATTTCACCATTTCCACCAGCAAAACCCTAGTTTCCACCCATTTCAACCATCATCCCATGCCATTGCACCTTAAAGGAGAGTGGAAGACATCTTATAGTAGATGAAGTGTAGGAATTCTTCATCTACACCAAGCTCCATGAATTCTTCTACCTATTTCTCCCTTCTTTTTGTATTTTGCATTATTATGAGTAGCTAGGCCCCTTGGGTGGGCTATTTGGGGTGTAAAATGTTACTTTAATACCATGTTGGGGGGAAATGATATGTAAACTTTGTAATTCCATTTTCTAATGATTATGTTCTATTTCTGTCTTACTCTTCATATATAGCTTGTTGGTTTGTGCTTAAAATCACCTAGGAATTTAGGAAATTTTATTATGTGTGAATTTTGGGATTTTCTCTTAGGTCTAATTCTTAGATCCCTAGCTAGGTACCCATCATCCTACATCCCAATAAATTCTCCTAACCATAATTGAGAGATATAAGTAGCTCGTTTAGATGAATTTGGCGTGCTTATCTTGGAGCTTTCTCAAGGATAGAATGTGAGTCATGGGAGGCCTAAAACCACACTTCCACTCCCATTACTTGTCTTATCCCCTAATCATCCTAAAATAATCTAACCTTGAAACCTAGGCTTGTTTAGACTCTAATCTAATTACACCTAAACCCTAACCCAATTGAGCCTCTCAAGGGTAATAGGGAGTGTTAGGGACTAGTTCCTCTATAAATAACCTAGCATATCCATGGCCAATTAGTAGGTTAGGATAATTCATTAGACTCTAGATTGTTGTTTGGTTTGGATAATCTAAATGGAATCATAATATTTACATGTCACCGCCCAACACAATTGATAAGTGCATCCCCTAAACAACCGACATTTCCCTTTATTGCTTTAAAACCCTAATTGCCTTCTTGCTTAGCTATTGATACTTAGTTGGCGCTTTACTTGCTTTTTTTATAGGAAGGACGGAGAACCCTATGATTGGGGTCGCCCGTTATCTATTAACCAACTAAATCAAGATTTACAAGGTTCATAATGTTCGAAGGAAAAGATTGAGAATAAAAAAACCTATCAACCTGCCCCCTACGGGCTAAATTAGTAACCTCATGGGCTACCATATTACACCGACGACTAACATGATTAAAACTACAAAAAGTGAAAAGTTGTTTCGAAGAGATAATGTCTTCAGCTATAGCTCTCAGGTAGTCCCTTCTCGTCTCTACCTTGCTGCATGCTTGGATGAACTCCATGGAATCAGATTCCACCTCCACCTGCTCGACCCCCTCCTTGCTAGCCCATAGCAGTGTTGCCCCAGTCATTTCCACATCATCACCCAAGTTCACCTTCTCTCCCGCTACTCCAACCAGCCAACCTACTTCATCCCTCACCACCATGCCAATACATGCCATACCCTCCTCCCCACACGAGCCATCGACATTTAGTTTGAGCCTACCCACCGCTGGTGTCGCCCAGCCAGCTCGCATGCTACCTACTGCCTGCCCGTCACTTCTCCCTACATAGTGACCCTACTCGCTGCTCTCCCTAACCATGGCCAAGGCACAGCGGCAGACATAGCCGCTGTGCACTATGCCACTTTGAAAATTTTGCATGCACCTTCCGTTCAATACCAACCACATAGCAACAAAAAGTACTTCAACCTCATGCAAGGATGGCCTCTCCAATGCAGCCCTCATGGAAGAGTTAATATCTGCATCTTTAATATCCTCCACCCATTCTTGTACTTCCCTAGACACCTGGTCCCATACTTCTGTGGCGTTAGTACACCGGAATAACATGTGAGGTATAGTTTCCTTCTCCGTCATGAAAAGCATACATGTTATGTCTTCTATGTTGTGTTTATCAAATAGTCGCCCTTATGTAGCTAAGCCCCCGTGCAGATCCTCCACAAGAAGTGGGTTGTTTTGGGACTCCATCTAGCCTGCCATATCTTTTTCCACAACCTATCTCTTTGTTGGGAATTGTAGCATTTGGCTTCCTACTTTCCTAACATCCCAAACCAATATGCTGAGCGAACCGAGAACTCCCCCTTATTTGAGGGCCACTGCATCCATGTATCTCTGGGACTCCTGAGATAGAGATGTATAGCACATATCCTCCTTGCATAGCTGTCCAGAAAGCACTCTCTCACTTTATCCTCATCCCACCTGGTTCCATCCACTGTCATGAGCTCTCTGACTTTGTTGTAATCTGGACTGTCTTCATGTTTGAAGCATGCAAGCGTGTCATCCTCCTTGGGTAGCCAATTGTCTTCCCATATGTTCACATCAGCCCCGTCCCCAATTATCCACTGCACACCTTCTTTTAGAAGGGCCTTTGCCCCCCATAGACTCCTCCATGTGTAGCTGGGATCGTGGCATCTTCTAGCTTCCCAAATGATCATCCTGGGGAAGTATCTAGCTTTAAGAACTTTAGTCACTAGAACCTCCAGGTGGTTAGCCAACCGCCATAGTTGTCTCACCAAGAGGGCTTGGTTGAAATTATGAAAGTCTCTAAACCCAAGCCCCCCTGACGTTTTGGCCTACAAAAATTATTCCAACTCATCTATGAAATCTTCCTCTCTTTGTCCTTTGCCCCCACCAAAATCTGGCTATTATTCTTTGGATTTCATCTATGGTACCCACTGACAGTTGAAAAATGCTCATGACATTCGTCAGGATAGCTTGTGCTACCGCTTTGATGAGAACCTCCTTCCCGAACTTGGATAAGAGCTTTTCTGACCAGCCTTGTAGCTTTCTCTAGATCCTCTCTTTTATGAAGTTGAACACCTACTTTTTAGACCTTCCCATCGATGTTGGGAGGCCTAAATAACTAGCATGACGGTCCACCTCTCTCACGTCGAAGAGACTTTTCAGTTCCTCACATTTAGCGGCTTCAATCCCCTTGCTAAAAACAACCTCTTTCTTAGAAAAGTTGATCTTCTGACCGGATGCCTGTTCGTACTGGCTGATAATTTCATCTATCTTCAGGCACTCTGCATTGATTGCTCTAGTAAAAAGAATACTATCATCTACAAAGAAAAGATGTGAGATACATGGTGTGCCCCTATTCGGCTTAATGTCGTGTATGAGGGTGTCACGGGCAGCAGTGGTAAGCAAGGTAGAAAAAGCTTCAGCGCACAAAATGAATAGATAGGGGGAGAGAGGGTCACCCTGGCGAAGTCCATGTGCTAGCTTAGTACTTTTGGTCCGGTCTCCATTAATAGCAAAGGTGTGTTGGATAGACGTAATGCAGTCTTGGATTTTACTTCTCCACTTCATATTGAACCCCATCCTCTCCATAACAAAATTTAGAAAGTTCCACTCTACCCTATCATAAGCTTTAGATATGTCTAACTTTAGTGCAAGGATGCCTCTTTTCTTTCCTTTGTCTCTCTTCATAGAATGGAAAAGTTCATAATCAATGAGATCATTATCCGTAATCATTCTTCCTGCGGCAAAAGCACTTTGGTTTTTAGAGACAATTCTTTTCATAAGAGGTTTTAATTTGTTTGTCATCACTTTGGAGGCAATATTGTACACCACATTACATAGACTAATGGGTCTGAAATCTCCCACTATTTTAGGCTTCTATGTCATCAGGATAAGCACCACTAGAGTGTCATTCACAACCTTCATACTTCTCTCCCCTTTCCACCACCCTTTAATGTAACTTGCCACATCCTTCCCCAGAATGCTCAAATATTTTTGATAAAACATTACCTTCATCCCGTCCGGTTCCAGTGCTTTGTTTGGGTGCATCTGCTTCAACGTTTTCCAGATTTCCTCATCAACAATGTCCCTCTCTAGTTCCTCCCGCTGTGTCTCAGTAATCATTTCCTGAAGACCCTTTGATGCCTCCTCAAACCCCGTAGGATTGCTAGTCTGAAACAGCTGTGAAAAATAACTCAGAATAATGTTTGTGATCTCACCCTCCTGTGATCTCATGACCCCTTGCTCATCTTCTAGGCCTTCGATCAAATTTATTTGTTTCCTGTTTGTGGCTTTTTGGTGGAAATAGGTGCTATTGCGGTCTCCATCTTTTAGCTCTTTAACCCATGCCCGGGCAACCAAATATTCCTTGTTCTTCTGTAGCTAGTACTGCAACTCCTTTGATTTTTCCTCCGCCTTATTTAGAGTTACTTGATCTGGGGAGAGAGATTGCATCTTCTTTAAGTCACTCTCCAGCTCTTTGACCTTCCTTTGTCTTTCGCTAAACTTTTCTACAACCCACTCTTTAAGTTTTTCTTTACATCTCCATAGCTTTGCATTTAATTCACCCCCTCCTACAATTTCCCATGTCTCCTTAATTGTTTTTCCACAACCCTCCTCTCCATCCCACATGGGTTCAAATACAAAATAGCCTTTTCTCTTTTTCCTACATGTTCCCTTGTTGTCCACCTTTAGAATGATGGATGCATGGTCTGACTCATAGATGGGTAGATGGAACACCTTGCAATATTTGAACAGGTTTCTCCATTCTAGCTCAGGTAAAAATCTATCAAGCCTCTATTGTACCAGTGTTCTTTCGGTCATCCCCCTTTTCAACATGAAGATATTTCCTTCAAAGCCAACATCAATTATCTAGCAATCGTCTATGAAGTCCCAGAAGTTCTGCATAAAATTTTCATCTTTTGGAGGTCCCCCTTGCTTTTCAGTATTGGAAACAATCTTATCGAAATCCCCAAAGAAAATGACTGGTTCCTCTGACTCAATTTTCAACTTCCTCATAAGCTCCCATGTTTTTATTTTACTTAGTTGATCTGCCCAACCATATATCCCAATTTCTCTCCACCTAATGTTGTTGGTATCATATTTGACCAGAGTGGACACATGCCTGCTGGAGTAGCTGAGAATCTCGACATTTGTATCCTTCCACCAAAAGCCAAGTCCACATGCACGCCCTGCACTTGCTATACATAACCCATCAGTAAAGCCGCACCTCCTTCTGACATCTTCTAACTTTCTCTCTGCAATCATAGTTTCCATTCTCTCTAGACCAATGACTGGAGAGCCTTGCACGTGTCAGGTTCGCCCAGCCCCTGACAGTTCCAGCTTAAGATTTTCATTCTCTTTCACGGGATTAGACTCCACCAATCTCTACTACTTGAGTCATGATGACCCCATCTCTATCAGGTGCACCCTCATTGGCTCTCTTAGTTCTTTTCTCTCCTGCTTCTTGTGTTGCCTGGTCATCAAGTTCCATGTCACACATGTCCACACATTTACCCCTTTTCCCTATTGCTTATTCCCACACCACCTCCTCTTCTGGAATACCCAGTCGTGCCCCCTTCTCATTTTGTAAACCCATGGCTAATGCTTTTTCTTCACTCGGTTTGGTTTGTTTCCATGTTTCATTTTTGCCCCAGCTTCCTTCTTTCTTTGTGCCCGAGTAATCACTCTTCTTTCCCCTTTTCTTTGGACAGTGTCTCCTTCTTCTTGATGTATTGTTCTTCTCTGTGCCCTTTCATCTTCAGTGGCCTTTCCTTCTTGCCTCTGCCTGGACTGGCCTATTTCCATCTGATCATGTGTCTCGTACCCATTACCACCTCCCCATATTTGATCACATTGTTGTGTCTTGTCGCCTGATGGATCAACTACTCCAGCCATTGTTTCCGTTCTAGTCGTTGCCCACTAGCTTGACTGTCTGTGTCACCATCCTCTATCTCTGTCATCCCCTCCTCCGAAGCCTCTTCCTCGATCTGCTTGCCTCCTTGGAGTGCCATCAATTTTGAAGTCATGAAATGGACTGCCTGCCTGCCGATCGTCTCCTCTAGATCGCACTACCTACCCTCCCATGTAGATGTCTCCTCCGACATAGTTGTGGAGCCCTTTCCCGCCTTGCACCCATCGTTAAGATCCATCCATTTCAGCCTCCTCCCTTCTTGTGATAATACTCATCGGTGACCCTGCTCCTCTGGGTCATGAACCTTCTTCATGTTATCCCACTACTTTTGATTCTTAGTTAGCTTCATGCCTTCTTATTGATTTGTTCTTGCTAGTTTATATCCTTAATTTCTCTTTTTCCCTATTTGCTAGCTTAGTGTAGTGTAGATCTTTTCTTACCTTCCCTTGTCTCTCTTGCTTAGTAGAACTAATTGTGTAGGGTTAACTTAGGTTTTACTCTTGTTTTCTTTCCTTTACTTGCTTTCTTGCTCAACTTAGTTTAACAATCAAAACAACCTTCAAACCCTTAACCCTATTCTCTGAAGTAGGAACCTAGCACCAAAAACTAACCTAGCTCTAGTGCCCCCTTTTCTCCCTATCAATCGACCCAATACTTGCCACCTTACCTATACTACAACACAACCCGATGCTCTTGTGGGTTAGCATTTTAGTAGAAGTAGGTTGTTTGAGTTTAGTTCCACTATAAATTCAAAAGTTTAATCCACAGTGTGTTTCTGTCCACAGGGTTGCATCTATTTAAACTCCAACTGAGTAGCATGTAACACAATTGGTGGGATCACACCAAGCTTTCTGGTTCTGTTGTCGAGGATTAAAGGTGCTCGGGCTAGCTTGTTGGTTTTCCTTTGACTTTTCCTACTACCATCATCATTGCTATTATTTATTCTTTATTCTTTGCATCTTTTATGCATATTGGTTTAACTAGCTTGCCCTCTTTTATTTGGTTTTTCTTTGTGTATGTGACAAGCCATTCAGGAGAAGACAAGATGGAAGGCCAAAATGCACCCCACAAGCCACTTGAACATTACTTCATTCCTAGAAACTATAAATTGCCAATTGCTAGTAGGGTTCATCAAATGTCAAGGGAGAAATTCTCTGTCCCTCCAGGTCTTCTTGGGCTTCTTCCCATCTTCTATGGCTCGGTGAGTGAGAACCCCTACCAACACTTGGATTCCTTCCTTGAAGTATGCTCCACTATCAGGACACCGACGACTAGTGATGACACAATCTAGTTGACCTTGTTCTCATTTTCCCCCAAAGATAAAGCTAAAGATTGGTACGACTCAAGAAGGGTCATAATGAGTTGGGAAACAATGAAGAATGCATTCTTAAAACAGTTCTACTCTATAGCAAGGTTAATGCAAATGCGGCGTGCCATGAAATTTTTTAGTCAAACAGGCAATGAGCATTACCAAAATGCATGGGAGAGATATAAGAAGATTTTGAGAGAGTGCCCACACCATGTGATCCCTTTGTGGCAGCTAGTTCAATCATTCTACTCCAGTCTATCTCTAAAGGACCAAGATATAGTGGATTCTTCTTGTGGAGGAGTTTTCATGTCTAGGCCACCTGAGGAGATATGAACTTTGTTTGAGCATCTGCGTGAAGGGTCAAGAATTTAAGATTCTAGCATGATGAATGATGAGGGATATGCCTTTGGTGTGACACCTCCTATTCATAATGACTCAAGCCTACAAAGTGATGAAGATTTTTGGTGACATGGTGAGCTTCATGAAGAACCAAGTGACAAATGTTCCTTGCCACCTGGTCAATTCTATTGAGTTCTATTGTGAAAAAAAGAAGACACCTCACTCCTATAGATACCAAGAACCACAAAGTCCAAGATATTGCTCAAGGTTTGAGGAAGAGGTTCTCTCTAGGATAAAGAGCATTGGTGACATACAATTGAATGTGAAAAGGCTAGAGGAGAGGATAGAGCAACTATCTTCCATAATTGCTCTCGAAGAAGAAAAATTGTCTTCAAAATCCATCTTGAGTTTCAATGAAACAAGTAGACCAATGCCCTCTTCACACATTTTCTATAGTCTGCCTTCCATGCAAGTGCAGCCTATATTCCACTTCCAAGGTGATCCCAAGCCTTATACCCCACCTCACCCTCCATCACCACCATTTTCTCAACAATTCACCTTCCAACCTCAATTCTCCCCTCCACCTCAATTTCAACACCAAGTATCACCTCAACCTCCTCCCCAACCCCAACTATACCCTCCATCACCACCATTTTCTCAACAATTCACCTTCCAACCTCAATTATCCCCTCCACCTCAATTTCAACACCAAGTATCACCTCAACCTCCTCCCCAACCCCAACTATCTCCCCCTCCCCACCATAAGCAAGGAAGTGTTGTGATGGTTCTGAGGAGTGGAAAATCTCTTGATCAGCCTGTTATTCAAAGAAAGACTGATAAAGCAAAGCAAAGATATCTTAGTGGTGATACGGTGATTGAGATTGCCGAAGATGGTTTTTTGGTACATCCTTTAGATTTTAGGATACCATGTGCTCCACCTCACACTCCATTTGTAGATTCCTCCATCCCTAGTGTTCCATCTCATGTTGATGCCAGCAAGGCCAAAGAAAGTGAGCCACCATTCATTGAGGCATTAGATGAGCCACTAGAAGTAAGGAAGAGACAAAAGCACAATGTTGACATTCTTGAAGTGTTCCGCCAAGTGAAGGTCAATATTCCATTGTTGGATGCTATTAAGAAAATCCCACCATATGCCAAGTTTCTTAAGAACCTATGCACTATGAAGAGAAGGTCAATGAGGAGAATACCAAAGAAAGTGAAGTTCACTGAACAAGTGAGCTCTATCGTCCATCAATCACTCCATGTGAGGAGAAAAGACCCAGGAACCCGAATCATACCTATCTACATTGGGGGACATCACATAGGCCAATCCCTACTTAATTTGGGATCCAGTGTGAATTTGATGCCATATAGTCTCTATGTTGAACTGGGTTTAGGCAAATTGAAATTGGAACATTGCACTCTCCAATTAGCAAATCGCTCCATCAAACTACCTAGAGGACGATTGGATGATGTCTTGGTGATGATTGATGAGGAAATAGGAGTTGTGTTTATGGTTGATTTCATTGTTCTTGATATGGAGTCAGATGATAGGAAGATCCCCATTATTATGGGGAGACCATTCTTGTCCACACCAAATGTTGAGATATATGATTGTAGTGACATAATGACATTCTCTTTCATTTACATGAAGATAAAGATCAATATATGCAAGCCCTCAAACCGGCAAGGTCGAGATGAGGATATTGCATATGGTCACTTTAAGAGTTCGATTGATCATTCGAGAAGAGGAGATCTAGATGAAGGATTTGATGATAGCTTTGGTGATCAAAGGGATGAGGAACATAGTTTGAATGCAAATGAGAGATGGATCTATTGCAAGAATGGGTACATGAGGATGCCAAATGGATGAAAAATTCAAGAATCATCAAGAAGCTTAGCTGAAGGCATGAAACTCATTGTTTGTGGGAGGCAACCCACCTCAGTATGGGCATTTTTCACCCAACCTTTAATTTTTGATACTTTTCCTTTTTTACACTTTCCAAGAAAACACACACACACAATTGTTTTTATTAGCTTTTATTTAGTTTTAAGATGTGTAGGTGTAAATAGGGTGAAATGAAGAAAATTAAATGAAATTTTGACAAATGATCCATGAAAAATCATTTTAAATCAAAGATTTGATGTTTGATGAGATTTGAGTTGAAATCAACTACCAAAATACTCAACACAGCCATGGTGACATGGAATGGCCATGGTAGTGCATTCACAATCAATAGGGTAGTCGAGAAAAAATCAACGAAGTTGAAATTGAAGAACAGACCCACCACAGCAGCATGTCTGTGTAGCCATCCACTCAAAATGGTCGTGTGGGGCACCAAGGACATGCAACGAGCAAGCCACCATGGTCGTACTACTCAGTACGGCCGTGCTGCAGCCCGACTCCAGCACTTAAGTCAATGTTTTGCAAAAATCACTAATCATTTCTATTCTTAACTCCACGAACACCACGACCGTTCCTTGCAAACAACGGTCGTACATAACCTCCCAGGCACTCCACCACCCTCACATCTCCACCAAATCACCCCCAATACATCTCCAATCAATCCCGTACCATTTCAGCTACCTTAATCTCTAGATTTCTCTCATTTTCATGCACAAAACACCCTATTTCTCTCCAATCCGCCCCAACAGCCCTATGCTTTGGAGAAAATCTAAAATCCCATTTTCTCCACCAATTTCTACCCAAAATGAAGAAAATGAATAAGAAGTTTGTGTTTAAGATCAAGGAGGTCATATCCTATGGATACTAGCCCCAGAACGTGTCCTCTACAGCTCCGATGGCTCCTCTTGACCTCCCGGCACCATCGGCAGCCTCCAGTTCACAAGGGGAATCAGCCCATGCATGCGGTTGCGGTGGTGGATCCCGTGATGGAGGAGTCTTCTAGAAAACCCAGTGGAGGTAGGGAAGTAGCTTGGCCATCAGTTTCGGTAGCTCGGTCGTCCTTTACAGTTGCACGACCTTCAACATCTACAGTACCATAGCCGAGAGAACGATGAAGACTATTGATAGATGATGCATATGAGGCAATATTAGATGCGCAGCAAGAATATGCACCTAAAGTGCATCATGAGGCAACACTTGATAGTTAGAGAAAGAGAGTGAAGAAGCCAAAGCTCCCAGAGTGCTTTCCACACTGGGTGATTGCCACTTGCTACCTGTACCGGGAGACGATGAAAACATTGGGCATCTTTGATTTTTTCTAGGATATCGTGGAGCCCCTTGGTCTTGTTGAGGTGTTGAACACAGTGCAGGAGACCTATGTTGAGCTTACATAGTAATTCTTTACAACACTAGAGAAGGTCTCATAGGAATCCATCAGTTTCACCTTAGGGAGTAGCACCTTCCTCATTACTGCATCCTTTCGGAATGCTATTTTTACTCCAACTCCTGAGGCAGTAGCATCACTTGATCAAGGAAGCACTGATAGAGAAACCAATGCAAACTACACTGCAATTCGGAAGAAACTTACAGTGCAAAGAAATTTTGTGGTGGGTAAATCAAAGACTAGTCTAATTCACAATCTCGTCTTAAGATACATTTAGAAGGTCATGGGGAACACCATCTTCGTCCAATATGAAAATCAAGGAAGTTGTACCAGGAAAGACCTTTTTGTGTTGGGATGGATGGTGCAGGGAAATATTGTAAATCTGGGGTCCCTTATTATTGATCATATGAAGACAATTTCGCCCAAGAGCAAGAATCTATTTATTATGGGAGGGATTGTAACTTCCATTACTTTGGCCCTAGGGCATGATGTATCTGGCTACACAAAGGCAGAAGGAGGAAAGCTAATTGTCACTCATTGATGATGTCAATGGTTGATCCAAAGATGTTCTACCAGGTCAATCCTCCTTATGTAGGGGTTTCACTTGAGCTCCCCTACCATGCCACACCTCTCCTAGAGGGATGTGGTCCTTCTCCAAATTCTAGACATCTTGAGGAGGTGGGAAGAGGAGCATCCTAGAGATACATGGCAAAAGCAACCAAAGATCTACCTGAGGGGCTTGGAGAGTCACAGGAAACTTCCGAGAGGAGGAGGACAACTGAGGAGTGAGAGAACTGTAGGGTGAGGCATCATGAGGCCGAGACATCACAACAGCAACATCAACCCACAACAAACACATATGACATGTCCACCATTCATGCGCAGCCGGAGGGCATCTAGAGCACTCAGGATCGCATATTGAGCACCTAGGAGGGTACTTTGCGGGAACAAGAGGGTTTCCAATGCACTCAGGATGCCATGTGGTTAGACCATCAGTATTTGTATTATCAGGTCAACCACTTATATCAGTTCCAGCATGCCCAGTCATAGCGGAACCCCCAGTGGGTGGAGATTGGTGGAGTTCATTGTCAGCATATCAGGACAACTACCCACCTCCAAAGTCAGATTAATAGGGTTCCTACTACTAGCACCCTCCAACATAGGGAGGAGCACCACCACCATAGTGATCATCTACCCTACCATTTCTAGAGTTTTGTGTTATGATGAGGATAGCATGATTCAAAAGTTTGGGGTGGTAGGGCAGTATGCCCTTTTTTTTTCTCTCATTTTGCATTTCACCTGTCATTTACTTTTGTTTGCTTGATTTTGTTTGTTTTAGTTTAGAAATTACCTTCTTTGCATACATGCATTCCACGTAGTTACTTTCTTGCAATTTTTGTGTACTTTTCAAAAATTTTGCTCTTTCTTCCATGCATTGCATATCATGTAGATTTTTGGTAATTTTTTCATGTTTTAGCTAGGATTTGCTTGTTTACTGCTTTATGTTCAATAATATAGGCTTAAATTTTATTGAAGGAAACTTGGAACCATTTTGGCCAATTTTACCAAATTTAATATTTCTTTCCTAAAAGTGTGTTTCGACCCAATCTCTACATATTGGATTAAAAATGATGACCTTTGACAAATGTAAGTGAATTATCATTGTTTATTGTTAAATGGTATCAATTCTTGACTTTTTACATGCGCACCACCTCTCTTGTGTTTGTGAATGTTTTGGTTTAATTGTGACTTGAGCAAGCTATGAGCGCTTAGTGCCTATGAAATCACTTGATATAAAGGTTGTTCATTTATGTGGTGTGAAATTGTTGGATGAAGTGTTGGACTAATTTTCATGAAGGAAACCTTCTGTTGAGAATCATGCCAGTGACCCCTATTTGAACCGACTCTTCACTCACCATCTTCTTACCCCTCTAAATCAAGAAAGGATGACAAAGTGCACATATCAGCCTTGGCCACCTCTAAAAGTTTGGGGTGGCCAAAACTACTTGTCACCACTTCACTCTCATCACCATTTTCCCTATCTAATCCAAGGGAAAAGAAAAATAAAAAGAAAAAGAAAAAAGAAAATAAAAGATGCTCTTGTTTAAGAGCATCTAAATAAAGAAAAGATGAGTATGTAAAAGCACTCCAAAAGCTTACTGTAATCCTTTCTTCCATTTTCATACCCATTGAGCTAGGAAACATCAAACCTAGCTCATTTTGCCCTTTCCACAACCACATGGGACATTTGGTGTGATTTGAAACATAAGGTTGAATGCATGTAGGTTAAACAACACTCCTAGTCATTCTTGATTAACGCCAAATGAAACAGTCTAGACCTGAAACTACATTAATGAAATATGGATAGCTTTTGTGTTTTATGAACTATATTTGAAGTTCATATGCTTTGTGTTATTTTCATGATTGGTTTGTGAAAGCAAGAGAGGAGAGAGGTGGGATGCATGCACTTAGTCATTATTGATCCCATCCAACAATAATCATCTTTTGTATTACATTTGTCATTTCTTAATTGTGAAAAAATTGCAGAGACATTGAGTTGGAGCATACTTGAGGACAAGTATGTTTTAAGTTTGGGGTTGTGATTTGGCCCTATTTTAGGGCATCATATAGTGTTATATTATATCTCAATCACATATATACATGTTAGATTACATGTTATGTTTTTCAATATGCATATTTGTATAAAATGCACTTATGGACATTATTTGCATGTTTTTCAGGCATTTGGACCACGTTTGATGGAAGAGAGAGAGAGAGAGAGAAGGAGTGGTGCTAGGATTTCTCTACTCTTGGAGTGGCCTAAAGTGAAGTCTAATTCTCCCTCAACCTACCCCTAGTGGACAAAGATCCATTGAAGCAAAGATGTCCAAGAAAATCCAAGGAAACAATTCAAAGTGTTGTTATAGAGGCCAACATGGTTGTGGTACCACAAAATGACCGTGCTAGCACACTTGCAAATCAACAGAGCCATCTCCAAGCAAAGATAGTGTCACCAGGGCCATGCCACATGGAATGGCCATGGTGAATTGATCGAAAATGGTCATGCCACCTTGCATGACCGTGTGACAGCAAAGGCAGAATGAGTGTGGAGTAGAGAATGGGCTAAGCAATTCAATCCACCATGGCCATAGTGACCACCATGGTCGTGCCACCTTCAATACAAAATCAACCAATTCCCTGTGATTTTTCCCCATTTCTCACCACGGTCGTTCCCATCCACCATGATCATTCTAACCCCTCCCTACCACAACTGTGGTGACCACCACAGCCGTGCTACCTACAAAAACTAGCTACTTTTGCACTGTATTTCCCATACTACCCCTACATGACCTATTGCTTCTCCCACACCTATATATACCTAGGTGTAAGCTAGAGCATGAGGTTAACTACCTTCTACCACCTATTAGCTCCCCATTTTTTCCCTTTAGCCATTCCTCTCCATTTCCACCTCCATTCTACTCAATTTCACCATTTTCACGACCAAAACCCTAGTTTCCTCTTATTTCCACCCATTTCTACCATCATCTTGTGCCATTGCACCTTGGAGGAGAGTGGATGACGTCCTATAGCAGCTGAAGTGGAAGAATTATTCATCTACACTAAGCTCCATGGCTTCTTCTACATCTTTCTCCCTTCTTTTTGTATTTTGCATTGTTATGAGTAGCTAGGCCCCTTGGGTGGGCTGTTTGGGGTGTAGAATGTTACTTTGATATCATGTTGGGGGAAAATGATGTATAAACTTTGTAATTCAATTTTATAATGATTATGTTCTATTTCTATCCCACTCTTCATAAATTGCTTTTTGGTTTGTGCTTTAATTCACCTAAGAATTGAAGGAAATTGATTATATGTGTGAATTTTGGGATTTGCTCCTAGGTCAAATTCATGGATCCCTAGCTAGATACCCATCCTCCTACATCCTAATCAATTATCCTAACCCTTGTTGAGATATTGATTTAAATTAATTTGGTGTGCTTATCTTGGAGCTTTCTCAAGGGTCGAATGTGAGTCATGGGAGGCCTAAAACCTCACTTATACTCCCACTACTAGTCTCATCCCCTAATCATCCTAAAATCATATAACCTTTAAAGGTAGTCTTTTTTAGACTCTAATTGAATTACACATAAACCCTAACCCAATTTAGCATCCTATTCATCCTTCATTAACGCCATCATGAAACGGTCTACCCTGAATTACATGAAAAAATATGGATAGCTTGTGTGTTTTATGCACTATATTTGAAGTTCATATGGTTTGTGCTATTTTCTTGATTGGTTTGTGAAAGCAGGAGAGGAGAGAGGTGAGATACATGAACTTACTCATTATTGATCCCATTCAACAATAATCATCTTTTGCATTACATTTGTCATTTCTTGATTGTGGAAAAATTGCAGAGAGATTGAGTTGGAGCACACTTGAGGACAAGTATGTTTTATGTTTGGGGTGGTAATTCAGCCCTTTTTAGGGCTCCATCTTGGGTTATATTTCATCTCAATCTCATCTATACCTATTAGGTTACATGTTATTTTCCTCAATATGCATATTTGTATAAAATGAACTTATGTACAATATTTGCATTTTTTCAGGTATTTAGACCACACTTGATGGAAGAGAGAGAGAGAGAGGAGTGATTGTATGTTTCTCTACCCTTGGAGAGGCCTAAAGTGAAGTCTGATGCTCCCTCAACCAACCTCTAGTGTCCAACGATCCATTGAAGCGAAGATTTCCAAGAAAATCCAAGGAAACAAGTCAAAGTGCTGATCTAGAGGCCAGCACAGCCGTGGTACCACAAAATGGTCGTGCTAGCACACTTGCATTAAATAGAGCCATCTCCAAAAAAATCTAGAGTCACCATGGTCGTGCCACACAAAATGACCATGATGAACTGACCCAGAACGGTCGTTCCACCTTGCATGGTTGTGCGACAACAGAGGCAGAACGACCGTGGAGTAGAGAACATGCTGAGAAATTCAAGCCACCACGGCCGTGACACCTTCAGTACAAAATCAACCAATTCCCTATGATCTTTTCCCCATTTTTCACCACGGTCATTCCCATCCACCACGACCATTCTCACCCCTCCCCACCACAGTCGTGCTACCTATAAAAACATAGGAACTTTTGCACTGTATTTCCCAGACTACCCCTACTGGACCATTTGTTTCCCCCACACCTATATTTACCTAGATGGTGGATGGAGCATGAGTCTAGATACCTTCTACCACCTCTTAGATCCCCATTTTTGCCTCTTAGCCATTCCTCTCCATTTCCACGTCCATTCCACTCCATTTCACCATTTCCACCACCAAAACCCTAGTTTTCTCTTGTTTCCACCCATTTCTACCATCGTCCCCATGCCATTGCACCTTGGAGGAAACTGGAGGACGTCCTACATCAGCTGTAGTGGAGGAATTCTCCATCTACACTGAGCTCCATGACTTCTTCTACCTCTTTCTCCCTTCTTTTTGTATTTTGCATTGGTATGAGTAGCTAGGCCCCTTGGGTGGGCTGTTTGGGGTGTAAAATGTTACTTTGATACCATTTTGGGGGAAAATGATATGTAAACTTTGAATTCATTTTTTAATGATTATGTTCTATTTCTATCTCACACTTCATAAATTGCTTGTTGGCTTGTTCTTGAAATCACCTAGGAATTTAGGGAAATCGATTATATGTGTGAATTTTGGGATTTGCTTCTAGGTCTAATTCTTAAATCCCTAGCTAGCTACCCATACTCCTACATCCTAATCAATTCTCCTAATCCTAGTTGAGAGATTTAAGTAGCTAATTTAGATGAATTTTGTGTGCTTAGCTTGGAGCTTTCTCAAGGCTAGAATGTGAGTGATGGGAGGCCTAAAACCTCACTTCTACTCCCATTACTAGTCTCAGTCCCAAATCATCCTAAAACCATCTAACCTAGAAACCTAAGCTTATTTAGACTCTAATTGAATTATACATAAACCCTAACCCAATTGAGCCTCACAAGTTTAGCAGGGAGTGTTAGGGACTAGTTCCTCTATACATAACCTGGCATATCCATTTCCAATTAGTAGCTTAGGTTAATTCATTAGATTCTAGCTTGTTGTTTGGTTTTGATAATATAAATGCAATCAAAATGTTCACATGTCGCCACCTAACTCAATTGATAAGTGCATCCCCTAAACAACCCACATTTCCCTTTATTAATTTAAAACCCTAATTGCCTTCTTGCTTACCTAGTGTTAGCTTAAATAGCACTTTACTAGCTTAGTTAACTTCTTGCCTTTTTTATTTGTTCTTGCTAGTTTAGATCCTTAATTGCTCTTTTGCCCTATTTGCCAGCTTAGTGTAGTGTAGATCTTATCTTACCTTGCATTGTCTCTCTTTCTTAGTAGAACTAATTGTCTAGGGTTAACTTAGGTTCTAATCATGTTTGCTATCCTTTACTTACTTTCTTGCTCAACTTAGTTTAACAATCAAAACAAACTTCAAACCATTAATCCTAGTCTCCACAGTAGGAACCTAGCACCAAGAACTAACCTAGATCTAGTGCCCCCTTTTCTCCCTGTGGACCGACCCTATACTTGCCACCTTACCATACTATGACAAAACCCCGCGCACTTGTGGGTTAGCATTTTAGTACAAGTAGGCTGTTTGATTTTAGGTCCATTATAAATTTGAATGTTTAATCCACCGTGTGTTTCTGTCCACGGGGTTGCATCTATTCAAACTCCAATTGAGTAGTTGTAACACCATTGGTGGGATTGCACCAACATGGAGTGATTTGAGAGATGTTGAAGTTGTAATCATCACCATCAGAGTAGGGAATGATAACATTGATTTTCATCTTCAAGACTCCATGAGAGGAACATCTCTTTCTGAGTTTGTGGATTTCATGAACAACTAGAACTAGTTTTGTGAAGAAGTACAAAAGAAAAATGCTATATTTGATCCACTCAAGAGATATTTGAACGAATTGGACCCATATGTTGAAGATCTAGAGGTAGTCAAGTTTCTTAATTATCCGAATCAACATGAAGATGAATTCAATAATGATGAAGAGGAAAATGTTGAGACCGTCAAGTATGCCTCTCTTAAGAAAACTCTTGAAGAGAAGAAGTAAATAAGCCTATACCAAATCTGAAGCAACTTCCTGATGATTTAAAATATGAATTTCTAGACAGTAATGACATGAATATAATAATTATAAATGTTGCCTTGACAGATGAATGGAAAGAGAAGTTGTTGAATGAACTCAAGCTAAGAAAGAAGTCTATAGCATACTCTATTGCAAATAGCAAATGTCTAATATCAATTGTTTGCATGCATAGAATAAATTTGGAAGAGAATGAAAAACCGTTGGGACCAACCTTAATGAAAGTTAAACTCAAAAATTGAGGGAGGTGGTCAAGAAAGACATGATAAAGGTATGGGATGCATGTATTATATACCTGATAAGAGACAAAAATTGCGTAAGTCCAATACAATAGTCCAGAGGCATGAAAGTAGTGAAAGGTGAAAAGGGGATGCAATGGCAACATAAATAGTAATTGAGTGGAAGATATGCATAGACTATAGAAACCTAAATGTCACTACCAAGAAATACCATTTTCCACTTCCATTCATAGATTAGTTACTAGAATGATTAGCCCATCATTCATATTATTACTTCTTGGATGCATACTCAGGATTTTATCAAGTCCCTATCCACCCAGATGATCAGGCGAAAAGCACCTTCACCTACATGTGTGGTACATACACCTTTCAAAGGATGTCATTTGGGCTATGAAACACACCTACAACATTTAAAGGTGCATGATATCAGTATTTGCCAATTTTCTAGAAGATATTATGGAAGTATTCAAGGATGACTTCTTTGTCTATGGAACTGATTACTATATTTGCCTAAGGAAATTACCCCAAGTCCTAATAAGATGTGAAGACAAGAAGTTAGTGCTAAACCAGGGGAATGTCACTTTATGGTACATGAAGGTATTGTACTTTGACACAAGATTTCTAAGAAAGGAATGGAGGTTGACGTAAGAAAAGGGGAAGCCATCTCTAAGTTACTACCACTACATCAGTGACATAGTGAGAAGTCTTCTAGGCCATGCAGGTTATTACAATAGGTTCATCAAAGATTTTCTAAGATCTCTAAACTCATTTCTAATCTACTAGTCAAAGACACTGAATTTGATTTCACGAATGAATGTCTGAAGGCTTTTTAAAACTTGTAAATTACTTAAACTAATACCCCAATTCTCCAAGCTCCAAATCAATAAATCCCTTTTGAGATAATATGTGACACAAGTGATTATATCATAGGAGTTGTGCTTGGTCAGAAAAAAGACAAGAAGCACCACATGATTTATTATGCTAGCAAAACTCAAGATGATGCCCAAGTTAACTACAATACCATAGAGAAAGAGATGTTGGAGATAGTATTCACTTTTGAAAAATTCAGATCCTACCTAATTGGCTCCAAAGTGAAAGTATATTCATATCATGATTCTATCAAGTATCTAATGCAAGAAAAAGACACCAAGCCCAGACTCCAATGGTGGGATATGTTACTGCAAGAGTTTGAACATGAAATTATCGAAAAAATGGGATAGAGAATGTGGTTGCCGACCATTTGTCCTGAATCATGGTTACTGAAAGAGACCCACTGCCTATCAATGACAACTACGTTGATGAAGCTTTGATGATACAAAGATTTCTTGAACCTATGTTACCTTGGTTTTCAGATATTTTTGATTACTTAGCATGTCAACAACTAACTCCTGACATCACCTACAATCAGAAGAAGAAACTCTTTTCTAATTTGAAAAATTATTACTAGGGTGATCTTCTTCTATTTAAAATATGTAGTGATAATTTGTATAACCAATGTATCTCAGAAGATGTAGTTGCTCAGATACTCTGTCAATGTCACTCTTCAACTTTCGATGGTCATCTACATGGAGTCAATACCGCAACCAAAGTACTACAATCTTGTTTTTATTATCCAATCCTATTTAAGGATGCACAGGCATACATCAAGATCAACAAAGAGTGGCAGCACACCAGAAACATATCCCGAAGGAATGAAATGCCCATTTTTTGACTAGATCAAGGTGGATGTTTTTGATGTTAAGGAAATTGATTATATGGGACCTTTCACATCCTTTAAAGGAAATCAATACATTTTAGACATTGTAGATTGTGTCAAAATGGGTAAAAGCAATGGGTACCCCATTTTTTATGCAAGACCTATGATAAGGCTGATTGAAAAGATTACCTTCTCCATATTTGGAGTCTCATGCACCTTCATTAGAGATGGGGGATCCCATTTTCTTGGGAGACAATTCGCAACATTGTTGAAAAAGTATGGAATAAGGAACAAGGTTGCCACTCCTTCTCACCCACAAACCTCTGGTCAGGTGGAGGTCTCCAATAGGCAAATTAAAAAAACCTTAGAAAAGATGTTTGGAAGGACAAAAAAAGATTGGTCCATGATGCAAGATGATTCCTTGTGGGCATACCACATTGTCTATAATACTCCTATAGGAACCACCCCTACAGGATGATATATGGTAAGTCCTTCCATTTTCCAGTTGAATTAGAGAATAAGGCTTTCTAGGCAATCAAATTCCTAAATATGGACCTAGGATTGGCAGGAAAGAAGAGGTTTTTATAGTTGTAAGATAAGGAGGAGCTTAGTCTACATGCCTATAAAAATGCAAGTATTTATAAACAAAGGACCAAGGTGTGGCATGATGCCCACAAAAATAGAAAGGATGTGTCTTGGGGAGACAAGGCTATTCTATTTAAATATGGAATTTGACTCTTTCCTAGAAAACTAAAGTCAAGATGGTCAGACCGCTTTACTCTATCAAAGATATATGCGTCAGGAATGATAAAGATTTGTAGTAAAAGGACTGGAACTTTCCATGTGAATGGACACATGGTCAAAAGATATTATGAAGAGGAGACATTCACCAGAAGAGAAGAAATTCAGTTTGAGGAACCACAACCTACATCACTAAAGGAAAAGTGAGGAAGCCTCTAAAGAATATAAGTTAGCGCTTCTTGGGAGGGAATCCAAAGATTTTCTTAATATTCTTCATTAATTTCTAGTTTTGTTTTCTTCTTTGTAATTAGATTTTAGGAATATCCATCCTATCTCTTATTTCATGCTACTATATTGCTTTTAATTCCGAGTTTCTAGTGTAGATAGAGTAAAGTAAGTAAGAATTTGAAGTCTTTGCTTTTCATGCATGGACCATTAGATCATGAAGAATGCATTGAGAAATCATGTCAATCCATCAGTTCTTCTGGTCTTTTGGAACCATTAAAACAAACACTCCTTGACTCACCATTGGATCTCAAAATGTAGTCCAACCATTGAATGATTGCCTTGGAAGATTAATAAGAAGATTAGTCAAACCATTAATTTTGATTTACACTGCTTAGCTATTGTGTTTTAGAGGCTAGTACAACCATCAGTAGGATAAGGAAGATACTTGTGAAACCATCTAATGAACTCCCCCAAGGCACCTTGACATTTGAACCTTCGGATCTCAAAAACGGATGGCTCATACCGTTAGTCAGTGAAGTCATTGAAGTGTTCCAAAGTCATACAATCAGATTCTTAACACTATCGATCCATCAGATGGTGTAACACCAAATTCGATGGTTGGAAGGGATGAGGTGGGGTCCACTGCCACTTGAAAGAGGATATAAAAGATAAGAGTGGTTGATCTCCTCACTTATTACCAACCGTATAAGAGTAAAAGTGGATCATATGGATTAAAACCTATACACTTACCTACGTCAATGTGACGTGGCTTATATTATCGCACCAACAAACTCACTTAGGGTTGAAATCCCTAAGTTTTTAACCAAAATAACGTGCAATAATACCACCCGCAAGAGGACGGGTCTTATCACAATATAGTTGAGGATCGAATCCCAAGGGACAACATTTTTAAGAATCTTCTTTCTAGTCAAATCTAGTTGAATCAAGACTAATGTTTAGAACAAGGTTGGTTGATTTTAATTAAACTAAATACGAGGAAAGTAAAAGAGTAGGATTAAAGGTTGATTAAAGATGGAAATCGCTGGGATGGTCTCAGGTTTCACCACCACTACACATGCAATCACATCCAAACATCAAACATCCAGGAAAGATATAACCATACAAATAGAGCTGCTGCAGAACCCCCCATACGGGCATCAGGTTCGCGTAAGAATCACCTTAGGTATCAGATGTCTCGTCACCATCCAGATCACATACTTATGGCTCCGAAGATACAGAAATCCAAATGAAGTTGTGTGCCCCCTACACAGGCGTCAGGCACACAGAAGCGTCACTGTGGGCTAGATGGCTCGTCACCACACGAATCATACACTTACGACCTCAAGGAATCCCATTCTATTTCTAGTTTGGGAGTCAACCGCATTAATCAATGTTCAAAACCTATGCATAAAAGTTCTCGCAACATAGGAAATGAACAAGATATATGCAAGAAGGTGATCAATCCACAAGCACTCATCGACGATTAATAATGAAATGAAAGATTATATACATGCCATGGAATGTTTAACAGTGAGATATGAAAGCATGGGTAGCAGGGCTAGTCCCCGCACCCCAGCGAAAGTAAACTACTCGCTCATGGTGAGAGAAACAAGAATAACAAGAGAGAGAGAGAGAGAAGTTTCTGCCATGAGCATGGTGAAGAAGATGATCGCTGCTCGGTGGAGAAACGGTCTTCTACATGACGCCAGAGCAGATCTGGACGAGGAGAGAAGAACACCACGTCAGACGGGGCAGATCTTCTCTCTTCACCTTCTTATTCTTCTCGTAGTCCTCACTCAAAGAAGAAGGAGCAGCTCGTGGATGGGATGGTGGCGTGGACGCAGTAGATCTAGATCCAGATCTAGATCTAAATGAGGTGGCTTGCAGAACTGAGTCTTCACTCGAGATCTGGGTGAACAGGCTGCAAAATAACCACGTGGATAGGTTCTTGGCTATGGAGATCGTCTCCTTAGGCCCAGGATAGTCCTACAGCCTAACAGCGTCTGGAGATGGTGATTTGACTGACTGGAGTCGTGTCCTATTTATAGGCAAGTTGGGCACCGAATAAAAATCGCGACCTTGTCATTTCTGTAGCGGGTCGCGGCGTTTGTTGTGGTCACAACATTTTCCGCAGTCGTGTCTTTTCTTGGCCGCTGGTGCTGCTATTCTATGTGAGGCAGCTATGAGCGACGTTGCTCAGTTAATCATGGTGAAGGCTTGTGGGTGAGAGCAGCAGGAAGAGAGAGACCAGAGGGAGGTTGTAAACTGGAGTCGTAGTCGTGATCCAGGAACCACGGTCACGATCCTCGGTGTCACGGGACGTTATGCGTTGCTAATGGTTGGTGATTAGTCTCTCTGTAGTGATGGTGAGTCGTGATGGAGGGTGGAGGCAGTGGTCATGAACAACTTGTTCTCTCAGCTAGGTTTCTGGTGGATCGGAGGCTGACCGCGGGCATGAGTAGCTGCCACGGGCGCGACTAGTTGCAGGTCACGGTCTTGGATATGAGAGGGGAATTGCAGACCGCGGGCTGACGCCGAGGTCGCAATCGTTGGAGGCATAAGCAGAGGGTCGCGTGATCACGATTAGGGTGGAGCGAGCGGAGAAGAAGTGTTTGTGTCGCTGCTGATCGCGGGTATTTGGCTGCAATCGCGGTCTTCATTTGCTTGGCAGGTCGCGGGGTTGTGAAGTGTCTGCCGCGGTCGGGAAGATAGGTCGCGGCCTGAGGTGTGGTCGCGGTCTTTAGATGAAGAAGATCACCGCGGTCATGGTATATGGAGTCGCGGTCGCGGCTGGCTGCAGGTGGTTCCGGAGGTTGAAGATAGGTGGTGGTGGCGCAGCGGTGAGGTGTAGAGGTTGGTTGGAGATCTGTTGCTGCTGTGAAGTCTAGGTTGGGGTGAGGGTAGCAGATGGCGGAAGCATGCTAGGTTGCTGGTGATCGGAGGCAGACCACATGTATTTGTCGTGGGCGCGGCTAGTTGCAGGTCGTGGGCGTTGGTTGGTCGTAGGTATCGCCGCGGACAGGTGGCTAGGTGTAAGAAGGTTGTGGTCGCGGCATTGCTGACTTCAGGCCGCAGGGTTTGTGGAGATCGTGATCATCTTTCCGCGTTCGCGGCTAGGTTAGGAGGAACTGTGGGTAATGCAGCCTTCAGGAGAAGGGTCGTGCGTAAAGGAAAAGGAGGAGGGGCCCTCGTAGACCAGCCATTGACCAGAGCTAAACAAAGCCCAAAATTTGGAAATGGGTCAAAACTCGGGCCCAAAGCTCGATTTGACCTGCTAAAAATGATGTAAAAATCCAATTAAATCTGTGATAATGCAATTAAGCTCAATTACTCACATAATAGAAGGTATAGGTAATAAAAGATCATTAAAGTAGCTAAGCCAAGTCATTTCGTATATTTAGAAGATAAAGCCAATAAAGGCGACTAATCAGGGTAAATTTGGGCCAAATGAGGCGATTGGACTCAGATGAATATGCATTCATCAAAATACCCCGAACTTAAACATTGCTCATCCTCAAGTAACACAAAATCTAAAACACTCGCCAGATGAATCCTTTCAACTCGTGCGACTGCTTCCTCTTCGCATCACGATTGTTTATTTTCTGTACGGTATGACTAAGTGTCTCAACATCCTGAGATCACATAACACATTTTACCATATCTTCGTTTCCGAGTTCACCTCCCAATATCACTTCCTCTCTACTTTTTCCAAAATCAAGCATGTCATAGAGTTTCGTAAGACTCTAGAGATACCCGCAGAACAACAAGTGTGCACCTGATCTGACACTGGTGTTTTTAGGATGTTGGTGAGCATAGGCATTCATTGTGCCAGTAGGTGGAAAAGGGAGTGAAGGGTGGTATGGAAGGAAGAAATAAATCTCTCCTCTATTCGACTCAAGATTTTTATTACATGATTTGCAATTCCATTGATTGCATTTTTTTGTGTGTGAATCTCTCCTCTATTCGACTCGAGATTGCATTTCGTTTTTTGTGCGCTTAGGCATCTTTTCTTGGTGATACACCCCTATTTCGTAGCAAGGGGTATGGAAGAAGCGTAAAGAGAGAGAGTGTGCCACCCCGAACTTAGAGTTTGGCACTATATTGGCTATTTTTGTTTGTTTTTTATGAACGGAGGGGTAAGAAGATGATGGAAGAAGTGTGGAAAAGAGTTCAGATCAGATTGCAACTTGATTTACAATTCAGTGCACCGGGTCGTTCTCCTTGTCATACTCCACTCAAATAATGACTTGATGAGGATCCAATGGAGATTCCATGCTATTGTTCCACTAGTCAAATGGGAAGCACAACTTGTTTGATCCCTTTCAGTTTGACAGATACTTGCCATATCTACTAATCATGATGTTAGGATTCATAAGCTTCACACGGTGATTTCTAATCATAGGCTAGTTTCAGAAATTGTTCTCCTTGAGGCTTCGCTTCGAATAAGGAAAGTATAATGATTCAAAACTACATGGGAAAATGGGATAGCCGGCTAGGTAATGGCTTTGATTGAAATAAAAGCGTCACAACTTCATCAAGTTTCTATACAAATTGCTATGAAAACTTTTGAAAATTTTGAAACATTTGCTAAAAATTGCGACAAAATTTCAACGATCAGATCTTACGTCAAAAACAGATAGGAGAGGGTGGAAAGTAAAGTACGTACCACCCACCCTCCACCCCGAACTAAGAATTTTGCTCATCCCGAGAAAACTCTAAATCTGAGATGGAGGGGAAAACTAGTGTCGGTTGGTCCACCAGATGTGGTTGCATTCCTTTCGGCGACGCGTCCTCCATATGAAATCTCAAAAATGGAAACTATCAGAACTTAAGACTGCATCTTGCGATGCATTGTCAACCAGGTGCAAAATTTTCTAAAAACAAAACTAAAAGTAAAAGCTAAGTTAAAGATCGAATTGCCTCCCGACAAGCGCCTTTGTTTTACGTCAATGGCTCAACGTGATTTCTTTAGCTCTCTGGTAGGTATGTTGGTTTAGACAGATTCATCAATTCATCAGTGCTAGTATCAGCTGTGGTGAAATATCTCTTCAAGCGTTGGCCATTTGCCACAAAATCACCTGATTTCTCACTCCATAAGGTAAATGCACCATGTGGGTAGATGCTCTTGACAATGTATGGTCTCGACCATCGATCAGTCTTGAGTTGAACAGCAGAACTTGGTCTCCCACTTGAATGTCCTTCCTCTTCATATGACCATCATGCCAAAGTTTCGTGCGTTCCTTGTAGATTCGTGCATTCTTGTAAGCTGTCATCCGGAGTTCATCCAACTCTTGAAGTTGCAGAATCCTAGCTTCGTCGGCTTTCTTAATGTCAAAATTTAGTTGTTTTATTGCCCACCATGCTTTATGTTCTAGTTCCACGGGTAGGTGACATGATTTTCCATAGATAAGTCTGAAGAGTGTTGTTCCAAGAGGAGTTTTGAACGCAGTTCGGTAGGCCCATAAAGCGTCATTGATTTTCACTGACCAATCCTTTCGGTTACGTCCTACTGTCTTTTCCAGGATAGGTTTGAGTTGACGGTTCAAAACCTCTACCTGCCCACTTGTTTGTGGGTGGTAGGGGGAAGCTACCTTGTGTGTTACACCATATCTTCTCAACAATGCTTCAAAGCTTCTTTCTAGAAAATGGGAACCTCCATCGGAGATCACAGTGTGTGGAACAAAACGGGGGAAAATGATATCTTTGAACATTTCAATGATGGGTTTTGAATCGCTAGTAATCGTTGGTATTGCCTCTACCCATTTGGAGACATAATCTACTGCAACTAGGATGTAGGAAAATCCATGTGAGGATGGGAATAGCCCCATGTAGTCCACTCCCCAAACATCAAAAATCTCAACTTCTTGCCATAGATTAAGTGGCATCTCATCTCTTTTTGTAATGTTTCCCGTTCTCTGACACTTGTCACATGACATAACAAAATTGTAAGCATCTCTAGATATGGTTGGCCAAAAGAACCCACATTCCAGAACCTTCAAAGAGGTTTTCTTTGAACTCATATGGCCTCTGGCTGGGCCTAAGTGGCATTGTTCTAGAATAAGTTGGGCTTCTTCCTTAGCGATACAACGTCTGTAGATACCATCAACATAGATCTTGAAGAGGTACGCTTCATCCCAGTGATATTTCTTCACATCATGCATGAATTTATTTAAAGCATTTCCAGTACACTCAGGGTGGATGACACCAGCGGCAAGGTAGTTCACATAGTTCGAGTACCAAGGAGTAGCTTCTGAGACTTTCATAAGTTGGTCATCTAGGAAGAGAGTCGTTAATTGGTATCTTCTCAGTTTCCAGAGTGTGGATACGACTTAATTGGTCTGCTACAATGTTTTATGTGCCTCTTTTATCTCTAATCTCAAGATCAAATTCTTTCAATAGGAGAATCCATCTTATTAGCCTTGGTTTTGCATCTTTCTTTTTTAGAAGATAACGAATAGCAGCGTGATCGGTGTAGACAATCACCTTTGAACCGATGAGGTAGGATCTAAACTTGTCAAAGGCATAAACGACTGCTAGGAGTTCCTTCTCAGTAGTTGAATAGTTCCTCTGAGCTTCGTCAAGTGTCTTCGATGCATAATAGATGACATGATGTTTCTTCTTTATACATTGGCCCAGAACGGAACCCACAACGTAATCACTGGCATCACACATAACTTCGAATGGGTTGTCCCAATCCGGGGCACGAATGATGGGTGTTGTTGTAAGGGCATGCTTTAGGTTGTTGAAACTCTTGATACACTCTTCATCAAAATGGAAATCAACGTCCTTCAGCAACAAGTTTGTCACGGGCTTGGTTATCTTAGAGAAATCCTTGATAAACTTTCTGTAGAAACCCACATGACCAAGGAATGCATGGACTTCTCTTACATTGGTAGGGATAGATAGCTTGGAGATCACCTCGATCTTGGCCTTGTCCACTTCGATTCCTCGATTACTAACTCTATGGCCAAGGACAATGCCTTCTTTTACCATAAAATGACATTTCTCCCAATTAAGCACCAGATGTGTTTCTTCGCATCGTTTGAGGACAAGGGAGAGGTGCCTCAGGAATGAATCATATGAATCCCCATATACAGAGAAATCATCCATAAAAACTTCCATAATGGTTTCAGTTAAACCAGCAAATATGGCCGCCATGCAGCGTTGGAAGGTTGCAGGCGCATTACAGAGTCCAAATGGCATCCTTCTAAAGGCGTATGTTCCAAAGGGGCACGTAAATGTAGTTTTCTCTTGGTCATCTGGATGTGTAGGGATTTGATAAAATCTAGAGTAACCATCGAGATAGCAAAAATATTCCTGGTGAACAATCGCTCTAAGACTTGATCTAAAAAGGGCATCGGGAAATGATCCTTGCGTGTGGCTTTGTTCAATTTTCTGTAATCGATGCACACCCTCCACCCGGTTACTGTTCGAGTGGGGATGAGTTCATTTTCTTCATTCTGTATCACAGTAGTGCCACCTTTCTTTGGAACAACATGCACAGGATTCACCCACGGTGAGTCAGATATCAGATAGATGATTCTGGAAGTGAGCAACTTGATAACTTCACGGTAGACCACTTCCTTCATATTAGGATTCAATTTTTGTTGATGCTCAACAGTCAGCTTGTGGTCTTCCACCATAGGGATTTTGTGCATGCAAAGCGCTTGACTCACCCCGGTGAGATCACTCATTTGTAGCCGATAGCTTTCTTTCTTTCCTTTAATTCTTTCAGGAGTTTATCTTCTTATTATGTCGTTAGATCAGAATTTATAATAACTGGACAAACCTTGAGATCATCCAGAAACACGTACTTAAGTCCCTCGGGTAGGGGCTTCATTTTAGGGGCTTCTGGCTTCTCGCATGGCTCTTTAGTTACATTCACAGCTTTAAGTTCCTTGAACTTAGCTTTAGGGTCTTCTTCTACAGAGTCGAGGTGAAGGACACAATCCTTAACTTGTTCGTTGATGAAATTTTTAGCAGATGGGTTTGTCAGAACCACTTCTAAAGGATCGTCTTGTTCATATTACTCTTGTGTGAGGAGAGACATTTGCTCAATGCAATCAATCAAATATACTTCTTCCTGCATGCTCGATCTTCGCATGCTTTCAAAAACTTTGAACTCAAGGGTTTCTTTCCCTAGTCTGAGCAACAAGGTCCCTGCTTCAACGTCAATCAAAGCTCTTACGGTGGCGAGGAACAGACAACCAAAGATAAGAGGGTATCTGGCATCTTCTTTTATGTCCATGATGACAAAGTCACAAGGGACATAAGATTCTTTTCCAACCTTGACATGGACATCTTCGATGATTCCCAAAGGAAGAGTCATAGAGTTATCTGCAAGTTGAATGGTCATTCCAGTTGGGAGTAATTCTGCAAACCCTCGCCTCTTGCAAAGGCTAAGTAGCATGATAGAAATGCTAGCACCGAGATCGGCTAATCCCTTCTTATATGAAGAGTCACCGATATGGCATGAAATCCCAAAGGATCCCGGGTCTTTCTAGTTAATGGGCATCTTACTCTGGATGATATCAGAAGTGGTTGTTGCTTGCTTAACAATTTCGTATTCTTCAGTTATGTACTTCCTTGTGAGGAGAGACTTTAAATACTTAGTCCAGGCTGGTATCTCGACCAGTGCATCTAGAAAGGGTATATCTACATGAAGCTTCTTCATAGCTTCTTTAAACTTGTTGAATCGTGTATCGAGCTTTGTCTGCTTCAAATGAGCTGGGAAAGGAGGATGAGGCTTGTATACTGGCACATCTGACTCAGGTGTGTCTTCAGCCTCCACAGTCAATGGTTCCTCCAATCTTGCTTTGTCTGTCTTATCAGCAGTTGGTTGTTCCTTCGGTTGAGACTCAGGTATTGTATAGTCTTGGTCATTCGCAAAGTCATCATCGTTCATCTCCGCTATTGGTATCTTGACAGGGGGATCAAAATAGTCTTTTCTAGACCTGGTGGTGACAACTTTCAATTGCTCTGGGTGCTTAGGATTGTCCTCTGGTTGTCCGGCAAAGGTTCCAACAGGTGGCTTCATACTAGCTGCAAGTTGAGCTAGTTGAGATTCAATAGCCTTTTGATGGGCTTGCTGGTTAGCTATCATAGTCTGTTGCGACTGCAACATCTTCTCAATAGTTGACAACTTGTCATCAGGATGGATGGGACTGGCTTGTTGCCCTTGTTGTTGTTGTTGATAGGGGACTTGGTTGGGGTTCTGAAACTGAGACTTGTTCTGATAATTGTTATAGTTTCTATTGTGGTAGTTTCCTCTAAAGTTTCCTTGATTTCCGAAATTTGGTTGTTGGTTATACTGGAATCCTGGTGGGCCTCGTTGTTGAGTATTTGAACCAAGTTGTCGTGAGTTTTCCGCTCCAGAATGGTTTCCATATTGAAAACATGGATGGTTCCTATTCTGATTCGGATTATAGTACCCTTGACCAGGGATGGTGTTGATAGCATTCAAATTTTCCATCTGACCGCTATCTCCTTGGGCACATGTATTGCTTAAAACAACATCATAGAGAATGTTACATGCTAGAGTAGAATGATCAGTTCCTTTGCACGCTTCATAGAAGAGTGAGGCTGACTTAACTTGCTCTTATTGTCGAGGGGGCGAACGTCTTTTTAAATAAGTTGTGAGAGACAATTCTAGATGGTCTTGCTTTGCAACTAGGAGTTTGAGAGATTCAACGATAGACTTGTACTCGGGTGTTGCTTCAGCCATAGCTACCTTCAGCACTCCTTTGCCAACAGGTCTACCCCAGTTGGCTTTGTTTTCAGCTCCAAGGGTGACAACCTTCCATGCACTATCATAACTCTGGCGCATGAAGTTTCCTCCAGACAAGGAATCGAAAAACCTCTTGATATCATCGTCCACACCTCTATAAAAGATTTCAATGAGTTGATTCTTTGGAATGCCATGATGTGGGCACTTACGTAGAAGCTCTTTGTATCTTTCCCATGCTTTAGCTAGGGATTCTCCAGGGACCTGGGTGAATTGCGTTATTCGGCCCCTAATTTCATAGGTGAGAGAAGGTGCATAAAACTTTTCCAGAAAAACATTTTGAAGTTGTTCCCAAGTGGTGATGGGTTCGCATTGCAAAGAGTTATACCAACTCATATCTCTATCAGCAAGAGAGTACTTGAAGAGGCGGAGTCTGATGGCATCATCTGTGACTCCATTTTGCTTTGTCATGGCACATAAGTCTATGAATCTCATAAGATGTTCTTGACTATCTTCTCCTTGCTTACCATAGAAAGGACTGTTTTGAAGCAATGTAACCCAATGTGCTCTTATCTCAAAATTCGGAGAGTTGATGGGAGGAGGTTGCACTGGGTGACGAACGTCTACAGCTTTAGGGATCAAGAATTCTCTAAGGTCTTTTTGTAGCTCGGCTTGTTGAGCTGCTTCTTGAGCTACCTGGATTTCTTCTTGAATTGCGGCTCGGGCTTCTTGCATAAGCCTATCTCTTTGTGCATTAAGGGCTTGAGCTACCCTTCTAGCTATTTCCTCCTCTTGAGCCATTCTTGCTTAGTTCTCTCTGTATTGACAGTGAAAGGTTCTGTCTATCTCCGGCTCAAAGCTAGCAGAGAGTTTGGGACTGTCTGAGTGGTGCATACACTAGACTTTGTAGGTACCTAGGATGAAAAGGTCTCTCACTAGTAAGATGGATAGAGTATAACCGAATTCAAGTATATATGATCAATAGTATCAAAATTAAAAGAAAAACCTAAATTATTCTCAAAATAACTAGATTTAACTAGATGATTCCATTGTCCCTAGCAACGGCGCCAAAATTTGACATGGCTTATATTATCGCACTAACAAACTCACTTAGGGTTGAAATCCCTAAGTTTTTAACCAAAACAACGTGCAATAATACCACCTGCAAGCGGACGGGTCTTATCACAATATAGTTGAGGATCGAATCCCAAGGGACAACATTTTTAAGAATCTTCTTTCTTGTCGAATCTAGTTGAATCAAGACTAATGTTTCGAAAAAGGTTGGTTGATTTTAATTAAACTAAATATGAGGAAAGTAAAAGGGCAGGATTAAAGGTTGATTAAAGATTAATGATGGAAATCGCTGGGATGGTCCCGGGTTTCACCACTACTACACATGCAATCACATCCAAACATCAAACATCCAGGCAAGATATAACCATACAAATAGAGCTGTTGCAGAACCCCCCATACGGGCATCAGGTTCGCTTAAGCATCACCTTAGGTATCAGATGTCTCATCACCATACAGTTCACATACTTACGGCTCCGAAGATACAAAAATCGAAATGAAGTTGTGTGCCCCCTACACAGGCGTCAGGCACACAGAAGCGTCACCGTGGGCTAGATGGCTCGTCACCACACGGATCATACACTTACGATATCAAGGAATCCCATTCTATTTCTAGTTTGGGAGTCAACCATATTAATCGATGTTCAAAACCTACGCATAGAAGTTCTCGGAACATAGGAAACGAATAAGATATATGCAAGCAGGTGATCAATCCACAAGCACTCATCGACGATTAATAATGAAATGAAAGATTATATACATGCCATGGAATGTTTAACAGTGAGATATGAAAGCATGGGCAGCGGGCCTAGTCCCCACACCCCAGCGAAAGCAAACTACTCGCTCATGGTGAGAGAAACAAGAATAACAAGAGAGAGAAGTTTCTGCCATGAGCATGGTGAAGAAGATGATCGTTGCTCGGTGGAGAAATAGTCTTCTACATGACGTCAGAGTAGATTTGGACGAGGAGGAAAGAACACCACGGCAGACGGGGCGGATCTTCTCTCTCCACCTTCTTCTTCTTCTCATAGTCCTCGCTCATAGTATAAGGAGCAGCTCGTGAACGGGATGGTGGCGTGGACGCAGTAGATCTAGATCCAGATCTAGATCTAAACGAGGTGGCTTACAGATCTGAGTCTTCACTCGAGATCTGGGTGAACAGGCCACAAAATAACCACGGGGGCAGGTTCTTGGCTATGGAGATTGTCTCCTTAGGCCTAGGACAAACCTGCATCCTAAGGGTGTCTGGAGATGATGATTTGACTGACTGGAGTCGTGTCCTATTTATAGGCAAACTGGGCACCGACTAAAAATCGCGACCTTGTCATTTCTGCAGCGGGTTGCAGCGTTTGTCGTGGTCACGACATTTTCTGTGGTTGTTTCTTTACTTGGCCGCGGGTGTTGTTGTTCTGTGTGAGGCAGCTATGAGCGATGTTGCTCAGTTGATCATTGTGAAGGCTTGTGGGTGAGAGAAGCAGGAAGAGCGAGACCAGAGGGAGGTTGTAAACTGGAGTTGTAGTCGCGATCCAGGAACCACGGTCACGATCCTCGGTGTCGTGGGATGTTATGTGTTACTGATGGTTGGTGATTAGTCTCTCTGTAGTGATGGTGAGTCGTGATGGAGGGTGGAGGAAGTGGTCACGAACAACTTGTTCTCCAGGCTAGGTTGCTGGTGATCGGAGGCAGACCGCGGGCATGAGTAGCTGCCACGGGCGTGACTAGTTGCAGGTCGCAGTCTTCGATAGGAGAGGGGAACTGCAGACCGCGGGCTGACGCCGAGGTCGCAATCGTTGGAGGCATAAACAGAGGGTTGTGATCACGATTAGGGTGGAGCGAGCGGACAAGAAGTGTTGGTGTCGTTGCTGATCGTGGGTATTTGGTTGCAATCGCGGTCTTCATTTGCTTGGAAGGTCGCGGGGTTGTGAAGAGTCTGCTGCGGTTGGGATGATAGGTCGCGGCCTGAGGTGTGGTCGTGGTCTTCAGATGAAGAAGATCACCGTGGTCATAGTATATGGATTCACGGTCGCGGCTGGCTGCAGGTGGTTCTGGAGGTTGAAGATAGGTGGTGGTGGTGCAGCGGTGAGGTGCAGAGGTTGGTTGGAGATCTGTTGCTGCCGTGAAGTCCAAGTTGGGGTGAGGGTAGAAGATGGCGGGAGGAGGCTAGGCTGCTGGTGATCAGAGGCAGACCGCGGGTATTTGCCACGGGCGTAGCTAGTTGCAGGTCGTGGGCGTTGCTTAGTCACGGGTATCGCCATAGACAGGTGGCTAGGTGTAAGAAGGTTGCGGTCGCGGAATTGCTGACTTCAGGCTGTGGGGTTTGTGGAGATCGCGATCATCTTGCCGCGGTCACAGCTAGGTTAGGAGGAACCGTGGGTAATGCAACCTCCAGGAGAAGGGCTGCGCGTAAAGGAAAAGGAGGAGGGGCCCTCATTGACCAGCCATTGACGAGAGCTAAACAAAGCCCAAAATTTGGAAATGGGTCAAAACTCGGGCCCAAAGCTCGATTTGACCTGCCAAAAATGATGTAAAAATCCAATTAAATCTGTGATAATGTAATTAAGCTCAATTACTCACATAATAGAAGGTATAGGTAATAAAAGCTCATTAAAGCAGCTAAGCCAAGTCATTTCGCATATTTAGAAGATAAAGCCAATAAAGGCGACTAATCAGGGTAAATTTGGGCCAAATGAGGCGATTGGACTAAGATGAATATGCATTCATCACAATGGTTAACCTAACTCTAACTGTGACAATTAATTTAACATCCATTAGAAGTCACACTTCATCTTCAACCTCCATCCATCACAAGTGAGACAAACCCAGACAACATTGAAGCTTGAGAACCATGGAAGCATGCTATGTAGGAGTCAAAGCCCAACCCAAACGAGCATGAGATCCATACATCCAGCCAGTGAAGCACAAGCATGTCAGCCAACAATGTCGGTAGTCAATAATCATTTATATGTCATTTCTTTTTCTTTTTACTGACCAACCATTTTCACTGGTACCTTTACTCTGGCAAACCACCATTTTTTTCTCGGTTATCTTCTCAACTTTTTTCCAAGATGTCTAGGGTTCCATCGGTTCTCCTGACCCTTGAACCTCCTCATCCATTTTCACTTGGTAGAGCCATTAATTTTTAATTATAACCTGTAAGTATAACCATTGGGTTATAAACCCTTCCACCGACACTTGCTAACCTCTTTGTTGATAACCATAAGTTTACCCTTTCACTAGGGAAAACCATTAGATCGTCACATAGGAAACCATCGAGTTACACTCACCCTACTTGTAGTGAAAACCATCAATTCTCTTATTTCACACCGTTGCCTAGAGAAAAACCATTGTTTCTTTCCCCCTTTCATAAACCATCAGATTGTCACCATGACGCATACCATAGATTCTATTCCCTAGCATGAACCATCAACTTTCCATCATTATAGGTATCATTGAATCTCTATTTTTGGCATGCTAACAAGTCGATTCTCGATTGATCTACCTTGAATATATAGGTTTTCCATCAAGTGTTGAGCTCTAAACATACCATATTTTTAATCGTATACCTTGTGCAAAACTTTATACTGTACTTCACCTGCTAGACTAATCTTGCAAGAGGTATATCAGTAGCTACATCACAACAAAAGCTCAAAATACTAGGTAGCCCAATCAGAAAGCCAAGTACCAGCAAGACAACAATAATCAGAATACTGCTCAACCATGAAGACTAATCAGAGTATATTAACATACATGGGGAGTCAAACCCATGTTAGTACACAAGACATGGAGCAATACCAAGGAGATAATAACGTACATGAATCCTCAAGAAACAAGAAATCATCCATCAATGATGAATCTTCCAGTTCTAATGCATCAATAGGAATAGATACCTTAGAGTATGCACACTCTAAGGAAATATTAAACCCCAAGAAGAGGAGGCACCCAATTATCCTCCTATGGGTAAGACAAGCAAAGTGGGAAGGATATCAAAACTACTAATACAAGAGGTCTGACCCCATCATAGTAGGAAACTACAACTACAACCAAACCTTCCCCCAGGGTCAATTCACAAGAAACAAAAGTCGTGTACAAGGACCATCCTGAAAATTTATTTTTACCACAGGGCGACAAACATTTACACACTTGGAAGGATATGTGTAGCAACAAGAAACTTAAGGCCACAAGGTTCAAGGATGAGGACACCCTAAAGAAATTATAGATATATGAAAGGGTGAAGGAACACCTCAAGAATGCAAGGTTCTATAAAATATGCTTCAAAAACAACTTCTCATGTGATGAACTCACTCTTCAGTTCATGTCATACCTACAAAAGTAATCAATTACTAAGATGAAGCCAAAGAGTGTGGGGGATTTTATATTGGCATCCTAGATCATTAAATTAGACTATACAATCACTTAAAGATGGCTAAACTCCATCTTCACTTATTCCAATGAACAAGCCATGAACACAGATAAGGCTAAGGAAGACAAGCATGTTTTGGGCTTCCATATTGACAAGATCTACGAGAAATTGTCAAAAGAATACTTGAATAGTTCATGGTGGTCAAAACCTATGAAGATGCACTCAGGAATGATGAGAATACTGAACAATTTTTTTTCCAAAACCCTATTCTTATGAGATGACATGGGCAATGAAACTAGAATGGATCTCCACGTCTTGTGGAGCATTTTTGAAAGAAGCCAGACAACATAGGGTGAACTTTGATAGACATACTGGCAGAAACGATGAGCCTAGAAATCTCACTTGATTTCTGCATTGATGGCTTGATTACCTACATCACCCACCACCTAGGCTCCCACAGAGAATTACATTTTTCAACAAAACTGCTGAAGAAGGTCTCTTAGCCGCCAGATACTTGATGGTTGTCAATGTCTTGCAAAGGGATGGCATAAGTGCTTCTACAGATTATGTATCTCATACAACTTCTTATTCTCACCGAAATGAGAAATTATGACTTCAAAAAATTACTATTTGGGGAGGATAAGATCCTAAAACTAAAGAAAAAAGAAGTACCCCTTCCTCCATTGAGTAAAAAAGCATTAGCTAAGCCTCAGCTAAATCATATATAAGACACAACTACAAGGAAGTTAAAGCAAAGAGTTATCTTACGAATGCCAAAGAAAATAGCATCTAAGCAAAGGTGGAAGTGTCCCCCACACCTGAGGCAATAAGTCTAGGGATGGAACAACCATAACCCTCAAGGGTGACACCTGCCATCGTAACTATGGAGGAACCACAACAAGATGAAATTTCAATAAATATAAATGATGAAACTATGGTGGACTATGTACATCTAAGAGGAAACTTTAGTGGATTTCCTAAAGAGCCTGAACACTAGGGGGACGAGACTATAGAACCCTCCATGAATGCAAGTGTGGCATCTCACCACACTGATTCCAATGTCCCTAACAACAAAGGCATAGTTGATACTCCAGCCAGTGATGGCTCTAATAGAGAAACTATAGAAAAAAGGGGAGAGAACCACTCGCCCAACAACAAAATTGCTCCCATTCTATCAGAATGGGAAGTGTCTTACATTGAGGCAACCCCCTCAAATCACAAGTGGAGCGAAGCTTGCATGTAAGAGGAATAAAAAGAGTCTCATCTTGATTGAAAGCACCTGAGTAGGAGGCAAGCTCAAGAAGGGATGTAGAGTAGCCAAGATGAGTCCCTGCCACAATGAGATTTATGGAGATAGGGTAGGAAAGTAGACGACATCCGTGAGATTGTCCTAACTTCAACTCCAGATGTTCATGTTTAACTATGAATATTTCTATACTAACCTCACAAGTAGACAAGATAATAGTTGATATCCAACCCTTATTAAGCGTTCCACAATAAATGTAGATCTAGGTTGCAAATCAAATGCATGTGATGGAGGCCCTACCAGGAATGACAAAAGGAGTAGTTCTTCTCTGACAGGAGGGAGACAACTTACACCAATACAATTAGTTGTTATATGCCAAAGAGAAGAAGTGAAAGGAAGTGCCACCGACATCACCCTCTAGAGAAGAGTAGTCACCAAAGAGATAATAATTTATCAACAAGATAGATTCACCTTCAACTGCAGACAACACTGACATACTTTTCAAGGTGGATATGGTGCTTGCCAAAATGCAAACTCACAAGGTTGCACCACCTGCTGAGAAAGAAGCCACAACGAAAGTATCCACTGAAGAAAGCAAGGAGTCAACAAAGAATCGAGAAGTGCCCATTGGGAAGGAAGAACTCTCCCATTCCCCTACCTCACTAAGGCACTCTAGAAGTCCAACAATGAGGGAAGGAAACCCACATAACCAAAAGACCAAGGTGCCCCTAAAGGTCCAGTAATGTCTTTCTCACCATGGATGTTGAAGCAACAAGCAATAAAAAATTCATTCAGAAGTCACCAAAAGATGGTGAGGAGACAACAGAAACAACAGATATCATGAACAACTTGGTTCCTTTTCCAACTATAGAGTTTCACTATGTCCAACTAACTATGAATACTTTGTCAAAAACTACTACTAGACGGACCTTTTGAAGGAGGATTCCATCCCAACATCTTTGAGGTGGAGATGGAGGAACACACGACCAAATGAGATGAGGGGAAATTGAACAATATGTTCAAGAATGCATTGAGAAAATAGGACAATCAGATGTTTCCACAACCTCTTACGATACCCAATTCAAGCCTAACAACACCTCCATTGTTGTCGTGTAAGATGAAGGACATGTATATGAGATCAATATTAGGAATGTTGTGTTGTGACATCCATGTGCTGAAAGACATCTTGGATAACACTATGGCTGGTAAATACACAATATATAGAAACAACATAGAAGTCTTGACAAGGGAAGATCTACGATTAGACTTCTAACTCAAGGCAAACATAAGAAAATTATTCTTCAAAGTCTTGTATGAAACTGTCATTGAGGAATACATGTACAAGGATAATAATAGGCACGGTTTTGTTTGCCACATCTACACTGGCATCCCAACTAAATAGGGAAAACATCAAATCACCCTCAGTTGAAGAGCTACAAGATACACTATAAAAGACATAGAAATTGTAGTACATAACTTTACCATCTAAGGCCTTCAACCAATTGCTTCTCGCCGTGGCAGATTTTTCCACGAGGTGGGTAGTTACCTATAGCTATAGTGTTAAAGACCTACCATGTGGAAGGATGGTTTTTGAGAATCCAGAGTACATGATGATATAGGAAATCCTCACATGTCTAACATGTCAAATTCAAGGGGTAGGTAGACGGTATCATCCAAATTGGAGGGATATTTATATCGACTACAACATACCTCAAAAACATCACATTTGGGGGACAGTGCATTTATAGTGTTGTGAATGATTGAAGCATTCAAAAGGGGAGTTCCTTCAGAGCAGGCTGCAAATGAAGATTTCTACGTTCTACAAGGAAAATATTTCATGGAAGTCCTACATGACATAAGTTTCTTCTATGACTTTTACATGGAAGACATCCCATATCAGATGTACTCACTCATGCCCCTTCATGAAGGGAACAACTAAAAAACCTAGAGAAAGAAGCATAAGTCTCTTTTCTACAAGAAAGCACAACAAATGAGGTGATTCATCCTCCTCCGTCACAACCACAGTCTCCTCCTCACTCTAAAACTTCAACCCCTCCCATCTCACTGTTCAAAGAAATGGGGGCCAAATCCATGGCTTACGATATACATCCACCATCTTCTATAGATATCAATAATGTGCCTTCTCTCACTGTCACACTTGTTGCAACAACCACGTGTCCCTAGAAGAACACCCTTCTACTAATAACACTATAGAAACTTCTTAGCCAGAAGCAGAAACCACTTCTCCACCTCAACAAGATACACATGTACAAGAGGAAGAAGAGTAATTATCACATGCTATAGAAGTGGAAGACCCTACCATGTCCCACTAAGGGGCCAACAAATCAGAGGCTAAAAAAGACATCACAATCCATAATGAAGAAGAAGAAATATTGAAGCCAACACCTATGGCCCATGTTTGGGAATTTTGACAAAGATGGTTGTTATGGGATATCTCTAGAAGATCTAAATTTAATCATGGAGGAACTCTAGCCACAAGAAGATGAGATTGTCATGGTATTCAAATGGGATAGTGTCGAAGTCCTCCAACCCGACCTCTTTGAGTTACTAACGGTAGGGGCTATATGATAGTTAGCATCATAATAGCTTGTTTGTCAGTTTCTTTTAGTTGATTGGATTGATAAAGTCTACATGGCCTACTATGAAATTGTTGGGGACATTTTATTGAATAAAGAATTGGGAGAACTATGATGACTTATCAATCATATAAAGTACAACCTCCCACATTTAATATTTGTTCCCATTCTACATGATGGACATTAGACCCTTATATTAGTAGATATAACAACTCAAATGATGATCTTGTACAATAGCTCAAACGCTCAATTAAGATTAAAAGGAGAACCTCTACACAAACAGCCAAAAGCATCCTCAAACAAAATGCAGCCAAACTGGCTACAAAAGTAGTCAATATAATACATATTTTCAACAGTGGACTTCTTGGGGGGGGGGGCTAAAATTTGAGAAGCCACAGTTTTGCCATAGGTGCCCACAGTAACAACCAGGATCAAATGAATATGGTTTCTGCATGTTGTTTTGGATGCAAATGTTGATCACAATAGATAAGAAGGTGGAGTTCTATTAGGAAGATTATTGCCACCACCTTCGAGGTACTTATGCTTTAGAGATATTAACATTGGATTGGGAATTTACCACATCACAACACTAAAATCACCCATTCTCACTCAACCTCAATCTTGACACCCTGAGGATAGTGTGCATGATAAGTTTGGGGGTCCGAACTGGAGAATTTGGTACAATTTCACACCTTAAATTTCAAATTTCTGACATTACTTTACTATACTGTCTCCTTACTTACCTGTGCAAAAATTTTTCTAAATGTCAAATGACCAATTTTGCCAATGTACATAATCTAGTCTTTTTAGCATACGAGGAGAATTTTTGATGCATGGGAAATCTTCAAAGGAAAACTTTGAATCTAATTTTCATGAATGTTATTATAATGGTTACGATTATACTTTCTTATATTCTAGATAATTCTTAGCATAATCATTCCAAGAATAATATTTTGGGCTACTAATTCATCTAATAAACACTTACTTGGTAATGTCATCACACTATTCTTATCTCAACATAATAAAGGAAGCAAAATAATGCTACTATCCCAATCAAAACCCTCTAAAATAAGGAGGACCATGACTGGCGTACCCCCGATTGACCACCCAACTTCCCAGTAATATTGGAAAGTTATAATGCCAGTTATAGAGGAAACAACTACCCCTTACATTGCTTACTCCCACATTGGGGAAAAAGAGTCTCATCAGGCCACCTTTCCTTAAAAATTCCATCATCCAAAAACCTTGTGAGCAATAATAAAAGTTGATTGTGAATAAAAGCATGAGAGTTGTGCCTGACAAGATGCTAAAAGGCTTCTTCTGGAAGTATATTGTTTTGCTCAAAAGCAGATATATGTTGTTCCCAGTAGCGGATCTTGGAAGGCAAAAAAATATCCACATGTATTTCAACACGTACCTCAAGTAACCACATGAAACTACATTAGGACTGAAAGTTATATAACACCATTCTACAACAGTACTCGTGGTTGATTAAGCCCTATAATGATAAGAAACATAATCACCCCACCATTACACAATTAGCTAGAATATCAAAAAAAAAGGTCAGGTGTGAAAGCTACATCTATAGAATTTTTCCTATGTACGGCTTAGAAAAGAGGATGACCACAATTGGTGAAGGGGACTCTCCTCCTAAAAAGAGGAAACTCCCGACATATGGGGTAATGCAACTCTAAATTGAAGAGGGATAAATTTGGGAATGTAGTAAGCCGTCCAAGCTATTCCACATAAATCTTGACCTAAGGATAATATGAAGGCATGGTTAACAAGTAATCAACACATTAAAAAAATAAAGCCATATTCTTGATGTCGTGACTCTATCTATTAGCTTGAGGACAAGTTAGACTATTAGTTTATGGGAGTTAATAACATCCAAATTTGAGGATATTTCATGCCTAGTTTTACCATCTGTTCTCCAATCTTTATGTAGAATTAATCTAAACTTACTTATTTTGTATATGTACACCATTTATACCTTGGTTTGAAGATAAATACTAGTTCTCATCCAAAGAACTTGTCAAAAGGTGGTTCTTACAAAGAGGCAGGATGATCATCAGTTTTGCACAATTGGTGGAGGTCATTCACAACCTTGGGATCATCACCAAACCTACTAGTGGTTCATAAATTGTTGGCTCCCAACAAATAATACTACAGAAATGGCTTATAACATCACATTTATGGGCATTAGTTGTTTACAAGAAACCGACGCCTAAACCCTACAATGTCAGTTTATTACAAAAATCGACATCTATCTGTGAAGAGCGGCCAGACACGGGTATCACTTTTTATCTAGCATCGGTTCCTTAATAAGTAATCGACGCCTAAAATCGACCGCCAAATCCAAATTTTCCAATTGAAAAAAAATTACCTCCAAAATTTAACATACGTCGTCGGTTGTGAATAAAACAACCGACGACTAAAGGTTTTTCACGAGACAGAAATTGGGACCATTTTTATCGTTAGTTTTGTTGCAAAAATCGACACTGATGTGTTACGCGTGCTATCCTTGCGAAAATTTTCACCCCCCTTTGGCGTCGATTTTATACGACAACCGACGGCTATGGTCATAATTAGAGAACATTTTGTTTTTGTCGACATATATAGATAGACGTTGGTTTTTCTAGTTGACACTGACGACTATAATTGAGCAAAGGTGTCAGTTTTTTGTGGTAACCGACTCCTATTGTTATAAGCGTCAGTTGGTTTTAATAACCGATGTTGATTGTTAACTTAATAGCACCCGCGTGAAGAAGACTCTTCCCTTTTCTCTATTTCATTACAATGGAATACAAATTTTAGGGTCTGGAGATTCTATCGTCGACCGCTCCCTACTGCTCCCTGCTTGCCGCCGCTGCGGTGGTCATTCTCTTTGCTCACCACCGCCGCCACTCTCCTCCTTGCTCGCCGCCGCCACTGCTATTCCTTCTGTACTCGCCGGCCAGCTGCTTGTAGCTCACCGCCACGCACCCTTCTCTCCTTGCTCGCTCGTCGGCTGCCTACTCACCGCTCTTCTATGCTCGCCTGCCTGCTCGGCTTTCACGTGCACCCCTCTGTCTCGCCCTCTCTCCCTACTCCAGAGAAAAATGCCCAGCTGGGCTCAAAAAAAGGTAAACATCCCCAAAAACCCTCCGTCTCGCCTTCTCTCCCTGCTCTAGAGCAAGACGCTCGATCGGATGGGCCCAAACAATAAATTTTTATATACCAAAATGATCGAAAAAATCTCAGCTTTCCAATGATGATGTCGATTTCCCCTAATTATGTTCATATTTTCTCTGAATCTCTATTTTATTACACTGCTTGATCTTTAATCACATAGACTTAATCAACATTGCTACTTGCATGATCCTAGTGATTAAAAGAACTCTTTCTTGGTACCTCAGTAATTAATATTTCCTTGATATGAGTGTTAATTTATCTAGCTTTCTTACTTTCCTTCTAATGCCATATTTTATGTGCTATGACCCACTAGTCACCTTTAGAGTATTAAAATGATGCAACTTGTACACTTGTTAAGTTTGAATCTATAAATCCCATGAAATGATATCACCCCACAAAATCAATAGTCACTATTATGTCTTGTACACACGAGAATCAAGATCTAATACTCTTATGTTATTTTAACACCATGAGACCTCTTTTGCTCATTCTAGTGAATTATTATGACCTATGATGATCTAACATGAAACAATGCTCTTAATGATATGATTTTGTTGGCCTAGAAACCCATCCATGATTTACTCATTAGGAGTAAATCTTGGATAGTCCCCAGTTTGGGACTGTTCTTGAACACCTAATTTCACTTAGGAAAACTTCAGTAGCACTTCCACGTTAGTGAATGTTGAAAAGATTGGCGAGAAGGGTGAACCATTCATATTGGCATCACTGGTGAAACAAGTAATTTATATCAATGATCATGCAAATGATAAATGGTCAGTTGTTCTTCATGGTAAAAGACAGTTCATTGAAGATCATGTAGATGAAGAAGAGTACTATGATATGTATGATGACTCCAATCCATTCTCAGTTGGGTTGCCAACACCACCAAAAATTGAAGCTGGGGATCACAATGACTTGTATGTTCGCGGGGATCACAATGAAGGATTGTTAATTGATAAAAAACCACAATATTAGAGGCATGCATGTTTATATTTTTATATGTTTTATTTTTTTGAATGTGAACTTTACAATGTGAATGTGGACTTTACAATGTGAATGTGAACTTTACAATGTGAATTACTTTACAATGTGAATGTGTACTTTACAATGTGAACTTTAGAATGTGAATTACTTTACAATGTGAAATTTATAAATTGAATGTGAACTTTCAGATGGATGAGCATTCCCATTATGATCGTGTTGATGATCACTGTGAGGGTGAGGATGTGCCTGCACCGCCTGACAATGTAAGTTTTAAGAATATATCCATGAGGTTTATATCTATATGTTCATTTATAATTACATCATGTAAGTGTGTTTTTTTATCAAATTTTAGGTTGGTGATGTACCCCCTGAAGAAATTACAGCACTTGATGAGCAGCAAAAGAAATTTGAGAAAGTGAGGGGCATCACAATGATGAACAAGTTACTACAGCAAAGGGGCAATGGACCCAAATTGGCTGTGGATTTTGATAATGCAGGAAATCCATATGGAGTGAACTGCAACTCATTTGTTTCATATCTTGGGGTTCTTACTCGTAGCCATTGCAGTCCTACTACTCCTACTACAGAGGTGGGGAGTAATCCTATAAACCCACCACCTACCACGTCATCTGTAAGTTTTTTTATGACATAGTAGCTATTCTGTTCAAGATGATATGTTTGTGTATATATGCATATAACATGCCGACTAAAAAGTCAAGAATTTATTGTTGTAGAGGCATCGGCTTACCCGCCCCTTAAAGGGTGCATGTTTCATGGGTATCCAGTACCAGATGGTGTGGTACGTGTGAGCCTGATACATGTACTCCCCGACTGGAGGGATCTTGCACTGCCTCATGCACACCCAGATGTTGAAACACTTGGTGAGGCAGTAGACAGAGTGATATTGTGGCCCGAAACAGATGTCCTCTATACTAATATTGTATGATAAATTTCCATTACGTTAATTTGTTAGTGTGTATATATGAGTCAATTGATCTAAAATTATATATAGGTCAAAAAGATGAGACATGCTACATCTCGACCTCCACCTCCTCGACAACCAAGTTGGCTTCTAAGGGACCTACACGCCTCGATAGGTCCCAATTGTAGGAGTGTGGCAGTATGGACCGGCGAACATGATCTAAATTTCCCTATAAATGTTACTTTTTCGGAGGATACTGCAGGTAAATCATACGATAACAATCTATTTATACAAGTTTAGCATATGTATTAATGCATACATAATACAAGTTTTGCATATGTATTAATGCATAGGTATTAATGCAGGTCAATCATACGAAAACAAGATATTTATATAAGATATTTTGGAGTTGTTTCGTTATGATTGGCTGAACACATCTATGATAGAGTTATGGATATGGTGAGTTATTATTTATACATCCATATACCTTGTTTTATATACGGTGATCTGGTTCCTTATATATTAATGCATATGTAATACATGCTTTGCAGCCACTTACACATGATATGTACATATTTTAGGTTTTCCCATGTGGGATTTTTGGTTCCATCTTTGATTAGTCTTGTAGATGCAGACCCTTCTTTAGTTACTTCATACTACTGTGATGCTTTTCAATTTTTTTGGTAAAAATAATAAGATGGTGATAATAGCTCCATTCAATGTCGAGTAAGTTTACTTTGCTTATAATTTGGACTTAAGCAAATTACATTTTTATTATGGATTTTGAGTTATTAATTTTTTACTTTCTTGCCTATAGTGGTAAACATTGGGAGTTACTAGTTATTGTCCCCAAGGCATTCATTGTCTATTATCTAGATCCTGTAGGGAATGAGTTGAATACATTATATGGACATGTAATTAAAAGGCCATTATTTTGTGAGAAATTTCATGTTTTTATATCTGTTAATATCTGTTACTACATTACTATTTAATTATGCAATTTAATGTTACATTAACATATGTAGGGTTTTACAAGAGTAAAAAAAAGCTGGAGGAAAGGTCCCCAGGAAAAAGAAACTGTCACTAATTTGGGAGAATGTGAAAGTAATTTCCTGACTCCAATGTATATATTATTTACGTGAACTGTGCTTATTTGTATTTTTGAATATTTTGTATGTTTCAATTTATAGTGTGCTACACAAGACAACGGTTGGGCATGTGCCTACTATGTGATGTGATTTATGGACCTAATCATCAAACATGTCGTAATGGAAATCGATAAGATACAATAGGTATTATACATAGTCTCATTAGATAATATGAAATATATCAATCTTATTATATATTATTAATTATATATATATGTCATTCTCTTTGTAGGTCTTTAAAACTGATGACTTTAGCACAGGTGGAAAGCTATTAGATGTACATACTCCCTATATGAGAGAGGAATTAGATGTTGTAAGAGAAGAATGGGCAAAATCCCTACAAAGAATGGAAATTTTTAAATATAATTTTGTTGACAATGATGACAATGATGACGATGATGAATAAAGAATAACTTTGTTCTCGTAATTATTTATGTGTAAATGTGAATGACTTTTTATGAATTGTCATATGTGTGAATGTGAATGTGAATGACTTTTTCTAATCAATACATTAATGTTTCTACATGTGTCTGAATGTGAAAAAGATGAAATGAATGGAACTGAATGTGTATGTAAATAACTTTACATGTTTCTACATGTATCTAATCAATACATGTGTCTTAATGTGAATAACTTTATAGGTTTGTGGCTTGTTGTATGGCTGATATCAATAGATATTGTAAACCTACAGTTCAAAACTGAACTGTAGGTTTTGCATCCTACTGACCAGCCATACAGCAAGCCTACAAACTGATAAGAAGAAAAAAATGTCCAAATAGGCATTGGTTGTTTATAAACAACAGACACCAAAATAATACGACGTCGGTTTTTAGCAAAAAATATGACGTCTTTATCTCTTCCTGGTGTCGGTTATCGGTAATAACCGACGCCTCTTACCACGGCCATGTTGGCCAGCACGCAGTGATATGGCATTAGTTATTTGCATAAAACCGATGACTTTATTGATGGAAGGAAGGGTAATGGCATCGGTTCTTTTAATAATCGATGTCTGTAACCACTCTATTGTGTCCGTTTTCTTAAATAATCGACGCCTATAGTCCCTTTGCTGGTGTGTTTTCGGTGGCGGGAAGCGTTTTGGCGTCGGTTAGAGAACTGACACCGAATGGGTCCACCTTTAGCAGCCCCCACTTGGGTGTCACTTTAAAACTGACACTAAAGGCCTTAATTAACCGACGCTAAAGGCATGTTCTGTAGTAGTGAAAGGAAGATGCACCAAGGGATAAGAGGCCAGTCTAATCATCAATTCTCCAACTGGATGGCCCGCCTTCCCCCAATTTGAGCCTCTAGTGGTTCCTTAAACTGATGGTTCTAGTAGCGCATCCACGCAAGGCACATCTCCCCAGTCATCAACCACCACCTTTCCAAGCTGATAGCTTTAGGCTTCCTAAGATTTGATGGGCCGACTGAAACCATCGACAAATTCCTATGTAGAACAAAGGATGAGGGCACAACCTATGGCCCCTCTATGTGTCCTACCAACCAATGGTCGTACTAGACAATGGTCATTCAAGACCTTTGGCGTGTACCCTGAGGCACGTTCCCAAGGGACTTTCAACACAAGTAAAGTACCCCCAATCACCACCTCAGGAACGAAACCAAGTCCAATAAATAGAAGACCCCATGCTCAAAAGTGATGGTCGCCACGATGTGAGGATGATGAATTGTTGCTACACAATACAACCACCTTGTCACCTCTTCCCATCAATTCCCATCCGGCCATCAGTTTGAGATCTCCAAGGATGAGAGTTTGAGGGGATAGAGTACCTATACCATCAACCAGAACCTCAGGACTTTTTCTTCTCTGTGAGGAGCAAGGAGGAGGAGCAACCTTTGACGTCAGCACATGTTTTAGATTGGAAGAGGACTTCCATCGCCCTTGACCAGCCATGGTCACTATTTGTGTATCCCTCTTCTTCATCTCTAAATCTAATCACCTTCCTTCATCTCTTTCATCCCATTTTGGCATCCATCTCCATGTCTCATAATATGATGTGGGATTTTATCGCACTAACAAACTCACTCAGGTTGAAATCCCCGAGCTTTACCAAAACCAAGTGCAATAATACTACCCGCAAGCGGACGATTCTTATCGCAGTATAGTTAAGGATCGAACCGAAAGGACAACGTTTTTAAGAATCATTGTCAGTCTAGTCTAGTTCGAGTTAAGGCTAATATTTAAAACGGTTGGTTGAGTTGAGGTTACTTAAACTAATTGCAAGAAAGTAAAAGCTGAATTAAAGTTGGGTTTAGATCAGTGATATGGAATCACTGGGATGGTATCGGATTTCACCACCGCTACACACGCAAACACATTCAATCACAAACAATCCAGGAAAGACATATCAATCCAAATAGAGCTGCTGCAGAACCCCCCATATGGGTGTTAGGTTCGTGCAAGCATCACCTTAGGCATCAGATGTCTCGTCACCAACCGGATCACTTACTTACGGCTCCGAAGATACAAAAATCCCACGAAGGTTGCAAGCCCCCTATACATGCGTTAGGCACACAGAAGCGTCACTGAAGTCTAGATGGCTCATCCCCTCGCGGATCATACACTTACGACCTTGAAGGAATCTCATTCTATTTCTAGTTTGGGAGTCAACCGCATTAATCAATAAGCAAGAAGGTGATAGATCTACAAACTAACATCGACGATAAAAAAGACGATAAAAAATCCAACTAAGGTTGTGGTCCTACCTGAGGGATGTTTAGACCACATAAGCGTCACTGTAAGCTAGATGTCTCGTCCCCTCATAGATCATACACTTACGACCTCAAGGAATCCTATCAGAAGTTCTCGTCAAGGAGTTGAACTTATAAACTGACATTCCATCCCATATATAGAATATTTCGCAATAAAGGATAGAACAAGATGAAAGCAAGTAGATAATAAACTAAAAACGTACCGACTAACAACGAAATGGAAAGCTATATACAGTGCCATGGAGAGTTTAACAAAAGAACATGATTTGCATGGGCAACGGGGCTAATCCCCACACCCCAGCGAAAAGGTACTACTCACTCATGATGCAAGAAACAAGAAGAATAAGAAAGAGAGAGAAATCTACCATGAACTCGGTGCATAAGGTAGTCGCAGCTCGATGAAGAAGATATGGCCTTCTATGTAATGTCGGAACAGATCTGGATGTGAACGGGAGTTGCCAAGACAGACCGAACAGTCTCCCACACTCCGTCTTCCTTCTCTCCTCAGCCTCCTTGGTTGCAACACGAGCAGTAGGTGGAATGAAACTGGTGTGGACGGTACTGGATTTGGATCGGACATGTGTACAGGCAGCCGATCGGCGTCCCGGAACCGATCCGAAATAAGGACCCTATTGGTCCTATTTATAGGCGTTGGATAGGTCCTCACGCTTTTGCCGTGATTTTTGTCCAAACGGTATGGTCACTCGGTTTACTAAATATCTATTTCATACGGTTTTGGTATAGTGCTTCTTTTTCATTCGGTCTTGAATTAACAATTTTCCATTCGGTCTTGAATTGGCCATTTGGTCTTGGTTTGCAGCCCTCCTTGATTCAGTCATCACATGGGCGCATTCGGTTTCCATGTATGTGGAGTACAACAAATAGTTTCACATGGTGCTGATTTGGTCTTCAAGCAAGTAAAAAGCAAACGGTTTCAGCATTCAGTCTTCACAACTGCTGGAGCAAACGGTCTTGCACAAGCCAATACTCCAAACAGTTGTCATGCAGCAACAATTCTATGCGGTCTATGCATGTGTGTTATTACCTAAATGGTATGGCAGCATTTCCCTCCATTCGGTCTTGTGCAAAAGACCAAACAGTCTTGCTTGCATGCACAAGAACACCTTAAACAGTTTGCATGTATTCAGCTTCCTAGTCGTTCATTCGGTCTTGAGTGCATGTGACCATTTGGTCTACGCATTGCATGCCAACTTTAGCAAACGGTCTTCTCAAATGATTTTCACGTAGCTGCGTTAAACGGTCTCACAGACCGGAACTCCCCAAACGGTCTTGCAGACCGAAACTATTCAAACGGTCTCATAGATCGGGACTCCCCAAATGGTCTTGCAGACCGAAACTATTCAAATGGTCTCACAGACCGAATCTCTTCAAATGGTCTCACAGACCGAAACTCATCAAACGGTCTCGCAGACTGAAACTCTTCAAACGGTCTTGTAGTGCACAAGTCCATTCGGTCTTCGCATGCATTTGGTCTTCGCAGTTGCGTCAAACAGTCTTGAAATGGAACTGTCCATTCGGTCTTGAGACCAAATGGTTGAAACCGAATGGTGAGACTGTTTGGTCAAAACTGAATGGTGAGACCATTTGGTCGAAACTGAATGGTGAGACCGTTTGGTCGAAACCAAGGGTGAATGAAGGTGGGCCTTGGCTAGTTGTTTATCTTTATCAAGACTTGCATTAAATCAACATAAATTTGGTTAAAACCTCGATAATCGAATCAATTAAGTAATTTTGCACATTATGATGCATTTTGAATTTTTAATGAGTGAAATAGTATATAGAGTTGAATTGGTCCCAAGGTGATAATTGAATTTCATGATGAATATACATTCATCAAAATACCCCGAACTTAAACGTTGCTTGTCCTCGAATAACACAAAATCCGATACAGTCACCAAATGAATACTTTCAATTTGTGTGATTGCTTCTTCTTCATATCACGATTGTTTTCTTCCTGCTCAGTATGACTCAGTATCTCAACCTCCTGAGACCACTAAACACATCTTACCATATCCTCATTCCTGAGTTCGCTTTCCAATATCACTTCCTCCTCACTTTTTCCGACAACAAGCATGTCAAAGAGTTTTGTAAGAATCTAGAGACACCCACAGAACAACAAGTATGTATTTGATCTGACACTGGTGTTTTTTCAGGATAGGGTAGGCATTCATTGTGCCATTACGTAGAAAAGGGAGTGAAAGGTGGTATGAAAGGAAGAAAATAAATCGCTCCTCTATTCGACTCGAGATTTTTATTTTATGAAGTGCAATTTCATTTATTGCATTTTTTTGTGCGAATCTCCCCTCTATTTGACTCGAGATTGCTTTTCTTTTTGTGTACGCTTTGGCATCTTTTTGATTGCCAATCTCCCCTCTATTGGACTCGAGATTGCATAATTGGTGGTACGCCCCTGCTTATCTGTTAGGGGTATGGAAGAAGCGGATATAGAGGGAAGTGGTGTGTCACCCCGAACTTAGGGTTTGGCACAAATTTGGCTATTTTTGTTTCTTTTTTACGAATGGAGGGATACAAAGATGATAGAAGAGGTGTAGAAGATATTTCAGATCAGAATGCAACTTTATTTATGATTCAGTGCATTGGGTTGGTCTCTTTATCTTACTCTGCTCAAATAATGACTTGATGAGGATCCAGTGGAGATTCCATGTTATTGTTCCACTAGTCAGTTAGGAAGCATGACGTGTTTGATCCCTATAAGTTTGACAAACACTTATCATTTTTGCAAAAGTATCATGATATTAGGAATCATAAGCTTCACAAGATGATTTCAATGAAAAGGCTTGTTTCAAAAAGTGGTCCTTTTGAGGATATACTTCAAATGAGGGGGATATAATGATTCAAAATGCATAGCAGGTTAGTTAGTGACTTTTAATGAAACCAGGAAGTGTCAAAACGTCATCAAGTATATGTTCAATATCTTTGAAAAATATTAAAGAATTTTGAAATTTTTAAAAATTTGAAAATTTGTATCAAAATTTGATAGTGAAAACTTAAGTATGAAAAGGATGGATGTAGGTGGAAAGTGAGGTACGTACCACCCACCCTCCACCCTGAACTTAGAGATTTTCTCATCCTGAGCAAACCCTAAATCCAAGATGGAGGGGAAAATTCATGCCATAATGACCACCAGATGTGGTTGCGTTCCAATCAATGTGCATCCTCTTATCTGAAAATTTCAAAGGTAAAGAGCAATTACATCTTAAAATAGCATCTTGCGATGTGAATTTTATTTAATGAAAAATTATCTAGAAGGTAAAAACAAAATTGAAGAAATATTCTAATTTGACAAGAAAAGTAAAAAAAATTTATTGATCGGGTTGCCTCCCAACAAGCGCCTTTGTTTTATGTCGATGGCTCAACTGAATCCTTCAGCTTCACGGTGAATCCTTTGGATTGGTGAGTTCCAGCGTTGCTTTAGTGCCTATGTTAGTAGAGGTGAAATATCTCTTTAAGCGGTGACCATTTCTTACAAATTCACCTGACTTTTCACTCCATAATGAGAAGCCACCATGTGGGGAGATGCTCTTGACGATGTACGGTCCAGACCAGCGTGAGCAAAATTTTCCTGGGAATAACTTCAACCTTTAGTTCAATAGTAGAACTTGGTCTCCCACTTGTATGCCTTTTCTTTTTAGATGTCCATCATGCCAAAGTTTTGTGCATTCTTTGTAGATTTGTGCGTTCTCGTAAGCTGTCATCCCGAGTTCCTCCAGCTCTTGGAGTTGTAGAATTCTGGCTTGGCCTGCTTCTTTCATATCACAGTTCAGTTGTTTAATTGCCCACCATGCCTTGTGTTCTAGTTTGATTGGCAGGTGGCAAGCCTTTCCATATACTAATCGAAAAGGTGTAGTCTCAAGGGGAGTTTTATAAGCAGTTTGATAAGCCCATAATGCATCGTTGATTTTCATTGTCCAATCTTTCCGATTGCGGCCAACCGTCTTTTCTAAGATACTCTTGAGTTGACAATTAGAAACCTCCACATGTCCATTGTTTGTGGATGGTAAGGTGAGGCTACCTTGTGAGTAACACCATACTTTCTTAGCAATTTTTCAAAGCTTCTTTCGAGAAAATGGGAGCCTCCGTCAGATATCACCGTGTGTGGGACACCAAAATGGGGAAAAATAATATCCTTGAATAATTTAATGACTGGTATGGAATCACTAGTGATGGTTGGTATGGCTTCAACCCATTTTGAGACATAGTCTACCGCCACTAGGATGTATGAAAATCCATGAGAAGATGGGAATGGACCCATGTAGTCCACCCCCCAAACATCGAATATATCTACTTCATGCCATAGATTCAGTGGCATCTCATCTCCCTTTGTTGTATTGCCTGATCTTTAGCATTTGTCACATGATAAGACAAAGTCATAGGAATCTTTGGATACGGCTGGCTAGAAGAATCCACATTACAAAACCTTCAAGGCAGTCTTTTTAGAGATCATATGTCCTCCCACTGGTCCTGAGTGACATTGTTCCAAAATAAGTTGAGCTTCATCTTCGGCGATACATCGTCTATACAGACCATCATCACATAGTTTAAAGAAATATGGCTCATTGCAATGATATTGCTTCACATCATGCATGAACTTCTTCAGTGCATTCCTGGTGCATTGGGGATGGATAACCCCAGCAGCAAGGTAGTGCACAAAATCTGAGTACCATAGTATAACTTCTGAGACCTTCATTAGTTGATCATCCGGAAGGGAATCGTTAATCAAAATCTTCTCAGTATCATGAGTGTGGATGCGACTGAGGTGGTCTGCTACAACATTCTCTGTACCCTTTTTATCTCTTATCTCTAAATCAAATTCTTGTAGTAGGAGGATCCATCTAATCAACTTGGGTTTTTGCATCTTTCTTTGCTAGAAGGTAACGAATGGCGGCATCGTCTGTGTAGACAATGACCTTCGAACCAATTAGGTAGGATCTGAACTTGTCAAAGGCATACACGACTTCTAGAAGTTCTTTCTCGGTAGTTGCATAATTCCTCTGGGCTTCATCGAGAGTTTTCGATGCCTAATAGATCACATAGTGTTTCTTCTCTATATATTGCCCTAAAACAACACCCACAGCATAGTCACTGGCATCACACATAATTTCAAAAGGATGGTCCCAGTCGAGAGATCTAATGATGGGGGTGGTTGTAAGAGCCTACTTCAGTGTGTTGAAGATTTTGACACATTCTTCGTTGAAATTGAAATCAATATCCTTTAGTAATAGATTCGTCATTGGCTTCTTTATCTTGGAAAAGTCTTTTATGAATCTTCTATAAAATCATGCATGACCTAAGAAATCACATACTTATTTTACATTTGTTGGGATAGCCAGTTTAGAAATCACTTCAATCTTGGCTTTATCTACTATAATTCATCTATTGCTGACCCTATGGCTGAGGACAATGCCTTCCTTTACCATAAAGTGGCACTTTTCCCAATTCAACACAAGATGTGCTTCTTCACAATGTTTGAGGACTAGGGAGAGGTGCTTTAGACATTAATCGAATGAATCTCTGTATATAGAAAAATCATCCATGAAAACCTCCATAATTGTTTCAGTAAGACCAGTGAATATGGCATCCATGCAACGTTGGAAAGTTGTGGGTGCATTACAGAGACCAAACGTCATTCTTTTAAATGTGTATGTTCTGAATGGGCAGGTAAAGGTTGCTTTCTCTTGTTCATCTAGATGTATGGGTATTTGATAGAATCCAGAGTAACTGTCAAGATAACAAAAATATTCTTGGTGATCCAACCTTTCTAGGACTTGATCAAGGAAAGGCATTGGAAAATGATATTTTCGAGTTGCCTTGTTTAATTTTCTATAATCTATGCACATCCTCCACCATGTGACTGTTCGAGTGGGGATGAGTTCATTGTTTTCATTCCGTATAACAGTTGTTCCACCTTTCTTCGGGACTACATGCACTGGACTCACCCATGGCGAATCTGAGATCGGATAGATTATTCCAACTGTGAGCAGTTTAATGACCTCGCGGTGGACTACTTCCTTCATATTTGGATTCAATTTCCATTGATGCTCAATAGTAGGCTTGTAATCTTCCATCATAGGGATCTTATTCATGTACAACACTTGACTGACCCCAGTGAGGTCACTCATTTTATAGTCGATGGCTTTCTTTCTTTCCCTTAATTCCTTCAAGAGTTTATTTTCTTGTTCACCTGTTAGATCGGAATTTATAATAACTAGGCAAACTTTGAGATTGTCTAAAAACACGTACTTCAGTCCTTCGGGCAGGGGCTTCATTTTGGGAGCCTATGGTTTTTCACATGTTTCTTCCGTAGTTTCCATAGCCTTGAGTTCTTCACTAGTGGCTTCAACATCTTCTTTAGCAGAATCGAGGGATTTGATGCAATCCTTTACTTGTTTGTCAATCGATTCATCAACTGATGGGTTTGTTAGAGAAACTTCTAAAGGATCGTCTGATTCATGATGCTCTTGGGTCCGAAGTGACATTTGCTCAATGCAGTCAATCAAATAGACTTCTTCTTGCATACTTGGTCTTCTCATACTTTCAAAAACTTTAAATTCAAGAGTTTCTTTGCCTAATCTGAGCAGTAAGGTACCAGATTCAACATTAATCAGGGCTCTTGCAGTGGAGAGGAACGGATGACCAAAGATGAGAGGATATTTGGTGTCTTCCTTTATGTCCATAATGACAAAGTCACATGGAACATATGTGTCCTTGCCTACCTTGACCGGGACATCTTTGAGGATTCCTAACAGACGTTTTATCGAATTGTCTGCAAGTTGTATAGTCATGCCAGTAGGAAGCAATTTTGTGAACCCTAGTCTCTTGCATGGGCTAAGTGGCATAATAGAGATGCTTGCGCTGAGATCTGCCAAACCTTTCTTGCATGATGAGTCGCCAATGTAACATGAAATTCCAAAGGATCCCGAGTCTTTTTATTTCTTGGGCATCTTGCTCAATATGATATCAGATGTAGTTGTCTCCAGTTTTACTATCTCATACTCTTCAGTTATATACTTCCTGGTGAGGAGTGACTTTAGGTACTTTGTCCATGCTGGTATCTCAGCCAGAGCATCTAAAAAGGGTATATCAACATGAAGCTTCTTCATAGCTTCTTTAAACTTATTGAATCTAGTATCAAGCTTTGTTTTCCTTAGACGTGCTGGAAAAGGTATATGAGGTTTGTACATAGGGATATCAGGTTCTGGGGTTTCAGTTTCTTCGTCTTCTTGAGCAGGCTTCTCAAAATTTCCTTTTTTTCTGACTTATCATCTTTTGATTGAGTCTCTTGTGTTGTTGAGTCTTGAGCACTCACATGTTCATCCTTGTTTGTAATAACCACATGTGTCTTTTCGGGGGGATCCGAATAGTCTTTCCCTGACCTAGTGGTGACTACCTTCAACTATTTAGGATGCTTAGGATTGTTCTCGGGTTGGCCAGCAAAGACTCCAGCAGGTGGTTTTATGCTAGCTGCGAGTTGTGCTAGTTGAGATTCAATAGCCTTCTGCTGAGCTTGTTAGTTAGCTATCATGGTTTGCTGAGTTTGTAACATTTTTTCAATGGATGATAGCTTGTCATCAGGAGAAACTGGACCTGCTTGCTATCCTTGTTGTTGATTAAGATTCTGGTACTAAGAGTTATTTTGGTAATTATTGTAGTTCCTATTCTGAAAGTTTCCCTTGAAATTTCCTTGATTCCCAAAATTATGTTGTTGATTATACTGGAATCCTGGTGGGCCTCTTGGTTGATTGTTTGAACCAAATTGATGTGAGTTTACCGCTCCAGAGGGGTTTCCATATTGAAAACTAGGGTGATTCCTATTCTGATTTGGATTGTAATAACTTTGACCATGAATGGTGTTGATAGCATTAAGATTTTCCATATGACCATTATCTCCTTAGATGCATACATTTCTCAAAACAACATCATAGAGAACATTACATGATAAAGTTGAATGATCGGTGTTCTTACATGCGTCACAGAACAAGGAAGCAAACTTGACCTGTTCCGGTTTTCGAGTGGGTGAACGTTCTCTTCCAATAGAAGCAAGAGATGATTCAATATGGTCTTGCTTGGCAACTAAGAGTTTCAAGGTTTCAGTGATAGACTTGTACTCGGGAGTAGCTTCAGCCATAGCTACTTTCAAAACTCCTTTACCTATAGATCTACCCCAATTGGCTTGATTTTCTACTCCCAAGGTGATGACTCTCCATGCGCTGTAATAACTTTGACGCATGAAGTTTCCTCCAGACGAGGAATCTAAGAATCTCTTAATATCATCATCCAAACCCCTATAGAAAATCTCAATTTGTTGGTTCTTGGGAATTCCATGGTGTGGACACTTGCGTAGAAGCTCTTTGGATCTATCCCAAGCTTCAACGAGGGTTTCTCCAGGTACTTGAGTGAAATTGGTTATCCGCCCTCTAATTTCATAGGTAAGAGATGGAGGGTAGAATTTTTTTAGAAACACATTTTGGAGTTGTTCCCAGGTGGTGATGGGTGTTTCACTTTGCAACGAATTGTACCAACTTATGGCTCTAGCAGCAAGGGAGTACTTGTAGAGACGGTGTCGAATGGCATCATCTGTGACTCCATTTTGTTTCGTCATGGCACATCGATCAATAAATCTCAGACGATGTTCTTGGCTATCTTCTCCTTGTTTGCCATAGAAAGGGTTATTCTGAAGCAGGGTGATCCAATGCACTCTTATCTCGAAATTAGGAGTGTTGATGGGAGGAGATTGCACTGGATGATGAACATTTGCAGCTTTCAGGATTGAGAACTTGTAAGATCCTTTTGTAGTTCAGCTGCTTGCGCTGCTAGGATTTCCTATTGAACTGCAACTCTGGCTTCTTGCATGAGCCTCTCTCTCTGTGCATTGATGGCTTGAGCCACTCTTCTTCCTGAGCCATTCTTGCTTCATTTTCTCAAATCTGTCGATGAAAATTTCTGTCTATCTCGGGATCAAAGCTTGTTGTGAGTTTGGGGCTATCTGAACAGTGCATGCACTATGCCATGGATTGTACTTCAAATTAGCAAGATTTCAAAAGTGAGAACCACATAGTAGAGTCAAATTCAAGTAGATGGTCGATTGTGTCAAAAGAAAAAGCAAAATCCAAAATTAGTCTTAAAAGAACTAGATTTGACTAACTCATTATGGTGTCCCCGGCAACGGTTCCAGAATTTGACGTGTGATTTTATCACACTAACAAACTCACTCGGGGTTGAAATCCCCAAGCTTATACCAAAACCAAGTGCAATAATACCACCCGCAAGCGAACGAGTCTTATCACAGTATAGTTAAGGATCGAACCCAAAGGATAATGTTTTTAAGAATCTTTGTTAGTCTAGTCTAGTTCGAGTTAAGGCTAATATTTAAAACAGTTGGTTGATTTGAGGTTACTTAAACTAATTGCAAGAAAATAAAAACTGAATTAAAGTTGGGTTTAGATCTGTGATATGGAATTACTGGGATGGTATCAAGTTTCACCACCGCTACACATGCAAACACATTCAATCGCAAACAAATCAGGAAAGATATATCAATCCAAATAGAGCTGTTGCAGAACCCCCCATACGGGTGTTAGGTTCGTGTAAGCATCACCTTAGGCATCAGATGTCTCCTCACCAACCGGATCACTTACTTACGGCTCCGAAGATACAAAAATCACACGAAGGTTGCAACCCCCCTATACAGGCATTTGGGACACAGAAGCATCGCCGAAGGCTAGATGGCTCATCCCCTTGCGGATCATACAATTACGACCTCGAAGGAATCCCTTTCAATTTCTAGTTTGGGAGTCAACCACATTAATCGATAACCAAGTAGGTCATAGATCTACAAACTAACATCAATGATAAACAAGACGATACAAAATCCAACTAAGGTTGTGGTCCTCTCTGAGGGATGTTTAGACCACATAAGTGTCACCATAGGCTAGATGTTTCGTCCCCTCACAGATCATACACTTACGACCTCAAGGAATCCTATCAGAAGTTCTCGTCAAGGAGTCGAACTTGTAAACCACCATTCCATCCCATATATAGAAGATTTTGAAATAAAGGATAGAACAAGATGAAAGCAAGTAGATAATCAACTACAAACGTACCGACTAACAACGAAATGGAAAGCTATATACAGTGCCATGAAGAGTTTAACAAAAGAGCATGATTTTCATGGGCAGCTGGGCTAATCCCCACACCCCAACAAAAAGGTAATACTCACTCATGATGCGAGAAACAAGAAGAATAAGAAAGAGAGAGAAATCCATCATGAACTCAGTGCAGAAGGTAGTCGTAGCTCGATGAAGAAGATACGGCCTTCTACGTCGTGTCGGAGTAGATCTGGACACAAACAAGAGTTGCCAAGATAGACCAGACAGTCTCCCTCGCTCCGTCTTCCTTCTCTCCTCAACCTGGTTGGTTGCAACATGGGAAGTAGGTGGAATGAAACTGGCGTGGATGACACTGGATTTGGATCGGACCTGTGTACAGGCAGCCTGTCGGCATCCCGGAACCGTTCTGAAATAAGGACCCTATTGGTTCTATTTATAGGCACTGGACAGGTCCTCACGCTTTTGGCGTGATTTTTGTCCAAACAATTTGGTCACTTAGTTTACGAAATATCTATTTCATATGGTTTTGGTATAGTTATTCTTTTTCATTCGGTCTTGAATTAATGATTTACCATTCTGTCTTGAATTGGCCATTCGGTATTGGTGTGCAGCCCTCCTTGATTCAGTCATCACATGGGTGCATTCGGTTTGCATGTATGTGGAGTACAGAAAATGGTTTCACATGGTGCTGATTCGGTCTTCAAGCAAGTAAATAGCAAATGGTTTCAGCATTCGGTCTTCACGGCTGCTGGAGAAAACGGTCTCGTACCTGCCAATACTCTAAACGGTTTTCATACAGCAACAATTCCATGTGGTCTATGCATGTGCGTTATTACCTAAATGGTTTGGCAGCATTTCCTTCCATTTATTCTTGTCCAAAAGACCAAACGGTCTTGCTTGCATGCATAAGTACACCTTAAACAGTTTGCATGTATTCAACTGCCTAGTCGTTCATTCGGTCTTGCGTGCATCTGACCATTTGGTCTACGCATTGCATGCCAACTTTAGCAAATTGTCTTCTCAAACGATTTTCACATAGTTGCATTTAACGGTCTCACAGTCTGGCACTCCCCAAACGGTCTCGCAGACCGAAACTATTCAAACGGTCTCGCAGATTGGGACTCTGCAAATGGTCTTGCAGACTGAAACTATTCAAATGGTCTCATAGACTGAATCTCTTCAAATGGTCTTGCAGACCGAAACTCATCAAACGATCTTGCAGTCTGGAACTCCTCAAACGGTCTCACAGACTGAAACTCTTCAAACGGTCTTGCAGTGAGAAAGTCCATTCGGTCTTCGCATGCATTCTATCTTTGTAGTTGTGTCAAACGGTCTTGAAATGGAACTGTCCATTCAGTCTTGAGCCTGAATGGTTGAAACCGAATGGTGAGACCGTTTGGTCAAAACCGAATGGTGAGACCGTTTGGTCGAAACCAAGGGTGAATGAAGGTGGGCCCCGGTTAGTTGTTCAGCTTTATTAAGGCTTGTATTAAATCAACATAAATTCGGTTAAAACCTCAATAATCAAATCAATTAAGTAATTTTGCACATTATGATGCATTTTGATATTTTAATGAGTGAAATAGTATATATAGAGTTGAATTGGTCCCAAGGTGATAATTGAATTTCATGATGAATATACATTCATCATAATACTTGTAAATCTATTATGCTACACACCACCATGAGAGGCTAAACATACATCTTGAATTAGAAGCTTCCAATAAGGCTCTCCCAACATGTAAATACTTATACCCATTGAATATATGATCTTAGAAATGTTTAAATTCACACTCTTGGTCTTAATTCTTCACTTGTATGCTTATCTACCATCTTGTGTTGTTTGATTGTTAGTACCTCTAAATAGAAGTATTTGCCATATCCAAGTGTTATGGAGTTGTATGAATGCATGAGAATATTATAGGGTTTAATGTAAAGATCATATGGTTTTATTATGATTGTTTATTTTCCATCTTGAGAGATAGACAAACTTATAATCTATATCTTTAATAAGCTCAAGAGAGGATGGAATAGATATTGGTGATGATTGGTGGTCAAGTGGCTAAGGGTATACAATAGGTGTGAGTATTGCATGTTGCTGAAAGAACTTAGATGGTGAAAACCAATCCATGTTTCACATCCATATTTGATATTTTATTCTTTGACTTTCTTGTTCTCTTATTTAACTCTTGGTTTCATTTTCCTTATTTTACTTTCTTGTCTGTTGGATTACAATCATTATGTAAGGAACAAAAATCTTTATGTTACACTTTGGTTGGTGTAAGTAAGCTATGGTTCTATTTTATTAACACATACCACCCTTATTCCAGTGGACTGACCCCAGTTTACTACATTGGACCCTATATTATAGTTGTGGGGGCTTGAGTGTCGAGATATAAATTTAAAAGTATGATTACTTCAGATTCACTCATTTTGGGTGTGTGATTTAGGCCAATCAACACAGTGTGTAAAATCCTAACATGGTGTGTTAGAAACCTTATGTTTCATTCTTTTGCATGTGACATAGCATGTTCGCTTCTCTACACATGGAGTCAATTATTGTCTATATGTATTTCTACTCTTCTTTTACTTCTCGATTATACCTTTTATTGGTATATTATGGGTTCATGTTCTTCTGTTATTGGGATGGCTGAAATAGACTCCAAGTGTGTAACTTTTATAAAATTTAATGACTCCAACTGTGTCCTATGAGTAGGTTCATTTAAAATCTATGCACACTCTATGGGATAATTGGAACATTTTACAAATCTACCTCCACCAAAAGATGACATATTTAATAAGAAGAAAAATACCAAAGAAGCATCTAATAAATTGAAGATGCATTTAAAAAAGTGGATTGAACATGGTTCTCTAGTTCTCTAATCGATCCTAAATATCTTTGAATCACATATGTCCACTAATCTATTCTTTGAACTGCCAAGGAGGAATGAGATCACCTTACCCAACCCAAGTGTATTCTAACAAAAGAAATGCATCCTGAGTATTTGATCTATACAAATATTTGGATTCTCTTAAACTTAGAGATAACTCAGCATTCACTTACATTCGACATCTTCAAAGGGATTGGGGGTGAACTCAACTGTCACTCCCTTTATCATTTGATCTTGACAAGATGCAAAATCAACATGAGGAAATATTTATTTATGTATTCCCAACGAGCCAATCATATGATGATTGTAAGTCATATCTTGCAAATGGTTTGATAAATATTAAAAGCAATTTCCAATTTTTTAATTCAATTACTACATATTGATATAACATAATTAATCTTTAAAGAATTGTATTACTCAATGACAAATATCTTCGGGTTGAGGACCTAAACAATGAGATGATACGACTGTTAAGAGTATGTGCATTCTTCTTATGTCCCTAGTCAGATGTTATTGTGGAAGTATGATAGACATTAATAACAGTTAAAACTAGAGTTTGTGTTGGTTGATGACATGATCTCATTAGTCATGATATGTGATATCAAACCTAACACATAAATACTTGTTAAGAATAGTTTATCAAGCAAACCCAAATTGAGAGTGATACATGGAACCATTGAATGGTAGTAAGAATCATATAACATAGTGATAGTGGTGATTGTGGTTCTATGACCTGAAATCATTACACTCATCACATGTCGTTCAATGTACTTTGACATCATCCACCATGACCTTGAATAAGGGTTTCCATGAAGGTGGTGTTCAAGTGCATTGTAACACCTAGATATGAATGTGAGTGATGTAGATGAGATTTATCCCTCCTAAAGGAGTATGATATCCTAGACACTTGATAAGAGAGACTAAGAAATTAATGGCCATGCTCATGTGAGTCAATATGTGATATTGAGCTTACAAATATCTCAGACAGTCTACTCTAGTTCAAGGAATATGGACTAAATATTAAGAGGATGATGATTCCATGCCTTGAGTTCAATCTAGATATCACAGACAAAGGAACTATATGATCACTGTAACACCACTCATAGATTGTAGGTTGAAGTTTTTCTCCAAATTTCAAATTATTTGGGTAGGAATGATGTTGTAATGACCCCGCCTCTCAGTAACCGGCAATTAAGGGAGACTAAGAGGTCAGAGCCTTTATCCCAATTTCCGGATCAAAGGTTCAACAAATAATCTATAACAATTATCAAATTCTACTAAACTAGTCTGAAAGGCTGTAATAAAATTAAACTTTGCATACCTTTTTCAAAAACATGGATATCTACTTTTATCCACATGGAGTCTATTCTAACTAATCCTCCTTTGAACTTTAATTCATATTCAATTTCACATATGTCACTTTACTGTTTGTTCTTTTCACTTGTACCTAAAACACCGACAAACAAAACGTCGGTCATCATAAAGCTGGTATATGGAGGAAACAATAATCATGCAACTATGAGAACAATGTAATCATCCAATTATAATTTAACAACCAAGATTACAACTTAAGCAATACTACTCAATCCTTACCTATCCCCTATCTCTGTGATGTCCCTGCAGTGGACCTGGATGCTACCTTCATCATGGTAGATCCCCATTAAACCCTGCATGATCCTACCTAATAGGTAGATCAATATCTAGGGTTGCGTTGCATGGCACTACCCATAGGTAGCCCAATCCCTAACTCATGGTGTGCTGAAGAGTCGCATGGCACTACCCATAGGTAGCCCAATCCCTGACTCAAGGTGACTTGATGGACCTACCCCATTGGTAGCCATGTACCAAGTCATGAAATGACCTAATGGACCTACCCCATAGGTATCCATGTACTAGGTCAAACTATTAAGCCACAGAGGGGACTAGGATCTGAGCTAGTAGGCACATATCTTAAGTGATAGTCATATCTACATTATAGTTTGCATGAATTGAATTCATCTAACAATTTAATTCAAGTCATCGAGGAAAACTTCAGAAAACCTTGAAAAACTAATTTGAGATATTCATAAGAATAACCACATACCTGTCAGGCAGATTTGAGACAGAATCAACCAAGAAGGGAAATCCAATCAAGCAAGTTCAAGAATCCTGAAATCACATCCAATTCCTTTTTATCAAAATCTATTCAAACCATCTTGCTACTTAAGGTTTCTATTCCTTTTTAGGATTTCTACCTATTTTAGGGTTTACTTTGCAATTAAGGTTTTTACTTCATTTTACTCTTTTAAACCCTAATTTCTCATCTATCCTTCACAAAAGTTATTAAGGTTACCTTTTAACAACATATAACCTTAATTTCAGAAACAGCACAATTAACCATTAATTAAGTCCATTAAGCCTCTTTTACATTAAAGCTACCATTTTTATCCTTTTAATACATGACACGATCATTATGCTCCTTTATCATCATTTCATAGTTCATTATGCTATGAGTTACATATGAACTCTATTTTTCATTAATTCTACCTTTATCCATTAGAAAACCCTAATTACTACATTAAGAGTATTTATCCACAATTAGGAACTTTTATACTCTAAATAGCTAAGAATCTTCAAAACTTAGCATTATTCAAGATTTCGAAATTCCTTCTTAATGATACTCATTATCCGTCTAGATGCATCTATATCTATTATTTTCTCCTTATCTTGTATATTTCTTATTAAAATATCTCTTTTTGAGGATTTCTCTTTATCTTTCTTTTTATTTTCCTCTTTGGCATTCCATTTAACATTTGGAATCCTTTGGATATGAAAATCCATCAAGGATAACTCAATTATACCTCTTTTCACTTATTTTCCACATTTTATCATTATTTTCAATTTCTTTCTTAATAAAGAAATATTTAAAGATATTTTCTTTTCTTATTGCTTTCTTTTTGCAACTTTGGACTCCTCGGAACCCAAATTAACCCAAGAGGCATGAAATCCACCTTTGGATTAATTTCTTTTGCATTATAAAGGTTGCTACATTTTTCTTTTCTCCATTTCTTATTTATAATGGGGTTTCTTTTGTATTTTCCTTGTTATTGGGCCCAATAGACAATAAAGCCCACAAAACAATCATCAAGGCTATTGTAAATGAAATCCATTTATTCAAAACAAATCATATCTTTATTTGTTCAAATATCTTTAATATGAGAAATCACATATCCTACCAAATGAACCCAAAATTGGGGTTGTAACATCCTTCCCCTCTTATAGGAATAATGCCCTCAAAATTCCATCAAGCAAACAAACATTACAGGATAAGACTTTTCCATGTCCATCATTGGCCCCTATGTGGCTTTACCTTATCCATGGTGCTTCCAAAGAACCTTTATCATCACATATTCTTTTCTCTAAGATCTTTCACCTTGGCATCTATAAACCTCATAGGTGACTCAAGTCATTTCAGCCTCCCTTGGGGGCTCACTAGTTTCATTGCTCCGCACATGGTCCAGGTACCTCACATAGTGCTCTAAATTGGACACATTGAACTCATCACACATCAAATTATCCTGAGGGGTAAGGGAAAAACTTAACCTTCTCCACCAAACCATGTCAAAAGAGCCCATGCATCGGGGACTCAGCTCTCTTAGCTATAACTTAGAGGGGTCAGATTTCATGTCACATATTCCCCCATAGTGAACTACATGTCAGTCTACTTTACATCAGCTTATGACTCATGTCATCCCTGGGCTCCTTACAGCCATTGCACGATCAAAGCGACTTCATATGCACACACTGTGGTCCTTTCTTGACCTTCGCGAGGTCCCTTCACCAACATCATCTGAATGAAGTGGTGACCGACACAACCTATCTTACAGAGCTTCCTTACAACCCGATATTGGCTATGGTGGTTATCATCATATTTTACCAAAGACAAGAATTGTCTCCATTTATCACCCTGAACGAGCACACATGCTCTCCTCAGACCCTCTAGTTTGGATCACACTAACCATTAGTTAGGGGTGATAAGCGTCACTAACATCGAGTTCTTCATGTGCCTACTTCCACCTTATGGAAGCGAACCTTTAGGTTATACTCAAGAACTTTTGAACTCACATCATGGTGTAGTTGAACCATCTCTCTCATATGAAGTTCAACCAGATATGTTCCTTGACAGTACTCTTTCTTTCTCATGTCATCTAGGTAAGGTGATCTACCATAACACATATTGCATCTTGACCTTCCTTGGTCTAGGGGAGACTTACCATGACATCCATAGTGATGAACTCCCATTCCCTCTCAGGGACTCTTTTATCCTCTATAGAGATACACTAGGTTACTGATGTTCGTCCTTCACCTCCTGACTTGCATGGCAACATACCCCATGCAACTTCATCTTAAGAATCCAAAGTACTATTGTCGTTTATTATCCTAGTAGTGCCATGATATATGGTAATCTTAAATCATGATCTCCTATATGTCATGATTCCTCAAGATCGATTCCTCAGAAACCCTAAACCACACTCATCAGGGTTTTATCACCTTATGTTCCAAAGAAATGCATCTAAGGTTCTACAATCATCCTTTCTTTGCATTGAGGCCTAAGTTGGCTAACCAAACAACCATTAACTTGTTCAATAGATCTTATTCCATCCGAGTGTTAGCTAATCTTATCTCTTTTTCAACTTAGGGTTAACCTAACAACCCCTTTCTAGCCTCTAGCTAAACTAGGCAGTTGCATCTCATCCAGAGCATCTATTACCACTGCACATCCTTAGGTGTTCGGTAAAGTTGAAGACATACACCACCATGTATTCCACTTATTTATCTCATCTCATCTCTAGGTCTATCTTCATTAAGAAAACTCTAGGCTTATTTTCTTGGTTTTTCAAACTCAACCTTGTATGACTCATATCTCATGATGAAAACACTCTCATAAGATGACTACCTTGTTTCTATTATTGTTTGTAAACCATCCATGTATCATTCACTCCACCAGGGCAGGTTATCATCTCTATCCTCATACCTCATAGCAACGTTCCAACTCACATCATCTTTTATCCTTAATGTATCGCATGCGTATTGTCCTATCCCTCACTCCCATAACAAGAGGAAATAAGCATTTGGCTGCAGTCCAAATACATAGTTCTTCCTGTTCCAAGAGTAGGGATGGTACATCCCACCTTGCCAGTACACCTTTAAATCTAAGTTGAAACGTGCAACTTATGCCTCTACCTCCTAAACAACTTTATATCAAAGTTACTTCCGTGGAAACTGGTCTCGAACCTACTTGGGTCCGCACACAATCCTTGGTCATCTCCTCTAGGTCTATAGGGTGTCGATATTTTTGGGGTCATCCCTCTTCCCTTATGCATCCAGAGAGTGCCCTACTCATCCACCCTTTGGGTCCCATGAGTTCATGAAGGTGAACAATCTCCTAACCCATGGCCCTCGGATAATGATAGTTGTTACCTCCAGACCCTATGGTCATGTGCAACTAGGGAATTAGGCAACTCCTACTTCCATCGGTCTTATCCCTACCTGACCCTAGGATAGACATAGGATTGTAACATAGTACATGTTCAACTTAGAACCTTACCCAAGCCTTCATCATCATCTCTCTCTCTGCATTCATGGGCTAACTTTCATCATTTCATAGGGGTCATGGCAACCTTCCTACCTTGGTCAGGCCACATACCTATTACCTCCATGGTAACACAACCACATGCACTTAGAGATGGTTATCTATGGGTCTTACAGGTTCAACAAATAATCTACAATAATTATCAAATTCTACTAAACTAATATGAAAGGTTGTAATAAAATTAAACTTTGCATACCTTTTTCAAAAACTTGGATATCTACTTTTATCCACATGGTGTCTATTATAACTAATCCTCCTTTGAACTTTAATTCATATTTAATTCCACATATGCCACTTTACAGTTTGTTCTTTTCACTTGTACCTAAATCGCCGAAAACAAAATGTCAGTCAACATAAAGCTGGTATGTGGAGGAAACAATAATCGTGCAACTATGATAACAATGTAATCATCCAATTATCATTTAACAACCAAGATTACGACTTAAGCAATACTACTCAATCCTTACCTATCCCCTATCTCTGTGTTGTCCCTACAATGGACCTGGATGCTACCTTCATCATGGTAGATCCCCATTAAACCCTGCATGATCCTACCTAATAGGTAGATCAATATCTAGGGTTGAGTCACATGGAACTACCCATAGGTAGCCCAATTCCTAACTCATGGTGTGTTGAAAAGTCACATGGCACTACCCATAGGTAGCCCAATCCATGACTCAAGGTGACTTGATGGACCTACCCCATTGGTAGCCATGTACTAAGTCATCCAATGACCTGATGGACCTACCCCATAGGTAGCCATGTACTAGGTCAAACTATTAAGCCACAGAGGGGACTAGGATCTGAGCTAGTAGGCACATATCATAAGTGATAGTCATATCCACATTATAGTTTGCATGAATTATATTCATCCAACATTTTAATTCAAGTCATCGAGGAAATCTTTGAAAAACCTTGAAAAACTAATTTGAGATATTCATAAGCGTAACCACATACCTGTTAGGCAAATTTGAGAAGGAATCAACCAAGAAGGGAAATCCAATCAAGCAAGTTTAAGAATCCTGAAATCACATCCAATTCATTTTTATCAAAATCTATTCAAACCATCTTGCTACTTAAGGTTTCTATTCCTTTTTAGGATTTCTACCTCTTTTAGGGTTTACTTTGCAATTAGGGTTTTTACTTCATTTTACTCTTTTAAACCCTAATTTCTCATCTATCCTTCATAAAAGTTATTAAGGTTACCTTTTAACAACATATAACCTTAATTTCAGAAACAACACAATTAACCATCAATTAAGTCCATTAAGCCTCTTTTACATAAAGCTACCATTTTTATTCTTTTAATCCATGACAAGATCATTATTCTCCTTTATCATCATTTCATAGTTCATTATGATCTAATTTACATATGAACTTTATTTGTCATTAATTCTACCTTTATCCATTAGAAAACCCTAATTACTACATTAAGGGTATTTATCCACAATTAGGAACTTTTATACTCGAAATAGCATAGAATCATCAAAACTTAGCATTATTGAAGATTTTGAAATTCCTTCTTAATGATACTCATTATCCTTCTAGATGCATCTATATCTATTATTTTCTCATTATCTTGTTTATTTCTTATTAAAATATCTCTTTTTGAGGATTTCTTTTTATCTTTCTTTTTATTTTCTTCTTTGGCATTCCATTTAACATTAGGAATCTTTTAGATATGAAAATGTATCAAGGATAACTCAATTATACATCTTTTCACTTATTTTCCACATTTTATCATTATTTTCAATTTCTTTCTTAATAAAGAAATATTTAATTGATCTTTTCTTTTCTTATTGCTTTCTTTTTGCAACTTTAGACTCCTCGGAACCCAAATTAACCCAAGAGGCTCGAAATCCACCTTTGTATTAATTTCTTTTTCCTTTTAAAGGTTTCTACATTTTTTTTCTCCATTTCTTATTTATAATGGGGTTTCTTTTGTATTTTCCTTATTATTGGGCCCAATAGCCAATAAATCCCACAAAATAATCATCAAGGCTATTGTAAACGAAATCCATTTATTCAAAACAAATCATATCTTTGTTTGTTCAAATATCTTTAATATGAGAAATCACGTTTCCTACCAAATGAACCCAAAATTTGGGTTGTAACAGATGTCTTGGTAGATACTAATCATTGCTTGTAATGTCATAAGTTAGTTATGCACATTCACTGCCAATGTTACTTGGAACATATAGGATCACACACATAAGATACACTTAGAATAGGAGTTTATTCATGAATTTAGTCTAAACTTTATTTATAAGGATTTAAGTATTCAATTTAAACAATAATCATTAAATATTGACTAGTTGTGATCCAACCGGTTCAAATGTTGTACTGATTGATTCAAGTGCTAGGTCAATTGAACCAAATTTGGTAATGAGAACCATGAGATGACCGGTTCAGCAAGTGAAACGGTTTTCTCATGTCAATGAACCGACCACTTATTTTATCAATTCGATTGGATCAAGGACCAGTATTGACATCATGTTGTGCATTAAACAGATAATAATTGTTAAATATTGACTTTGTTAAATATTGACTAACATGACTATGATTCCACTGATTCAAGTGTTGAACTGGTCGATTCAAGCATTAGGTCAATTGAACCAACTTTGAAAATGAGAACCATGAGATGATTTGTTCATCAAGTGATCGATTGGCTCAAGTTTGTGAACCAATTGGCTCAGGTCTATGAACCGACTGGTTGGTTGATCAATTCAATTAGATCAAGGATTAGTGATGATGTCATGTTGTGCAATAATCAAATAATAATTGCTAATACAATTATGATTGGAAAACATGTTGCAATGACTGGTTCAAGGGTTGAACCAATCGACTCACATGCCAACCAATCGGTTGACACTTGAACTGTCCATTTTGTCATTTATAGGTTTTAGAAAATTCATGAAATTTCATCTCTTGAACTCCGCTCTGACTAGAATCCCTAACCCTAGTCCTCCTATAAATAGAGGGGTATTTGGGGCCTTCTAGAGACAAAACAATAAGTTGTGACATTGTTGTCTTTAATAGTTGTGGTAACTGAGAGAACCCAAACAAGTCTTACCCATCAAAGGGAGGAATAACAAGGGAAAGACAATTTGGGGAGCAAGTCGGTGCTAGCTCACTAACTAGAAGGGACAACTTTTTCGTGTCCATTCTACTAGAATGATAGGAGTTCCTAGGGGTCCGTGTGGACCACTATAGAGGCGAGGAGGTTGTTGCTTGTTGCTTGGAGGATAGAGTCAACTAATTTATATAGTGATCAACCAGGAGGACGTTGTTGATGATGTCCAGTTGCAACTTGAAGAAAGGTGCACTCTACTGCAAGGGGATTGTTGTTGGATTTGCTCCAAGAACAGGTATACCTTGCAACCATCCTTCCCATTACATAGTTGTTGATGCAATCTACTATTCAGAGGGGGATATGGCAGTTAAATTTTTGTTTCTTCTGTCTGTTCTGTAGTCATATTTCCCAACAAATACAACTCTATCAATTCTTGGCATCTCTACCACCTAGTCATGAAGTTGTTCATCAACAAATTCATGCATTTGAACCCTTGTGGGCATTAGATGATTTCTGTCTTCAACTATCTCATTTTGTATCTTTTACTACTACTTCCAAGAAGCATGCAACCCTTGTTGTTTCCAGATGAGCTAATTCTGACCGTGGCCAGAGATAAAGTCTGAACAATAGTAGGAGAGAATCCTTTTCATCCTCATTCCAACCCAAACTTTGTAATTTGTGTAGGTGCATTAATCACAACGAAGAAAAATGTTGGTGAAAGCATGAGAAACCCAAATGAGCAAATAAAGTATCAACTACCAATATTGATAGAGATTCCACCTTTGTTCCTCATGTTATTAATCCTCATATGGTGATATTGAGTTCTTCTCGCCTTGACAAACTGATAAAGGCCATGTTTTCTACTATTATTACTCCTCAAGCAAACATTGCCCAACACTCAGGTGTCCCCTCATGTCTTCAGACTTTTCCCTCTTCATCAAAAGATAATTTAGTTATTGATTCAAGTGCCACATCCCATATGACTAGTAATAAGAAATTATATAAATAGAAAATAATTTACTTGCCATCCGCCTGTGCGTCTAGCAGATGGGACCACTTCTCCGATTATTGGTAAGGAGATGTGAACATCAATCTCCTTAAATCTATCTTATTTGCACCTAAATTCCCATTAAACTTGATGTATGTCAGTAAAATTACCATAAACTTAAACCCTAGTGTAACCTTCTTTCAATACATTATCTCTATATAGGATCTCAGGATGAAGAAGACAATTGGTGGGGGATATGAAGGTGTAGCTAGATGGTATGTACTACCTACAAACCTCATCAAACACCCCTACAATTGCTCTTGTGACCCAGTCTAGCTCCCTTCATTAGGGACACCTATGATTTAGTCATCCCTCTACTTCAAAATTGAAGTCTTTATTTCCATCTCTATATATGAAGAACTTTCCATGTCAGTCTTGTCAGCTTGGGAAATACTATCGAACAATGTTTCCTATTTGTCATAACAACATGAGTCTAAGTATTGTTTACTTAGTTCACTCTAATTTTTGGGCGATAATGTTGTATTGCTAATCAAAATGGTGTATAATATTTTGTAATATTTATTGATGACTGGTCATGTGCTATTTGGATCTATTTGTTAAAAGATCATTACAATGTTTTAGATGTTTTTTCCAAATTTCTAAATGAAATAAAGACTCAATTTTCTACTACGAAATTTGTTTACAATGATAATGCTTCTAAATATGTACAACATGATTTTCAAGATATTTTAATTTCCTAGGCAATCATTCAATAAAATTCTTGTCCCTGTTTCCAAAAAAAATGGGTTGCCAAAAGGAATAACAAGCATCTTTTGCATGTAGATTTGACTCTCCTAATTGAAATGAAAGTACCTATGTTTTATTGACTAATGACATTGTTGTAGCCAATTATCTCATCTATCGGATGTCTTCCTTTTGTGCTTCAAAATAAGATTCCTTATAACCTTCTTTATCCCCATGAACCTATCTTTGATTTACCACCAAAAGTTTTGGGTTGCCATTTTTTTTTGTAATCATCGACATGTGAATGATAAACTATCGCCCTATGCTTTTCTTTGTTGTTTTCTTGGCTACTCCTGTACACAAAAGGGGTATAAATATTTTGATTCTATTGTACATCATTTGTATGTTAGTGCAGACTTCACCTTTCTTGAAGATACATCTTTCTTTTCTGAACCAAGTAACCAGGTGCCACTTCCAACTAAAGCATCCCCATATTTCTTTTCTGAGCCCACTATGTTTGCATCTCTACCTAAAGCATCCCCTACCTTGGCATCTTCAGATACTCATGATCCATCTCAAGACAATGGTAATACGTGTGACTCCGTTACAACTTTTGGTTCTAACATTTCCATTGTATTATGAAAGAAAAGATGATCTAGTGCAAAATATTATATCCCTCAACATGTGTCTACAAATCAATTGAATTCTTCCACAACACAATTTATTGTTACTTTATCTACAATTCCTTTAGAAAAGAATGTTCAAGACACATTAATACACTCTGGGTGGAATGAGACATGGATGAGGAGATAGTTGTACTTGAATCTTATGGGACATGGGATCTTGTTGATTTCCCTATAGGTAGTAAACATGTTGGTTGACAATGCTATGAAATATTTTCCTAATCATATAGTTCAACGCCTAATGTAATTTTTGGTACACATTGAATGAAGGGGAGGGGAAGATAGGGGAAGTGAGGGAGGGGAATGGAATGGAGAGGAGGGGAGGGGAAACTTATTTTAGTCTATTTGGTTAGCATGGGGAGAGGAATGGGAGAGACCATAAAAATATAAATAAAGTTTTTAACAAGTCGTATTGCTGCAAACGGTTACATACACCACAAACATATTAATACATGAAAATTAAGATAAATTAAACTCACGTGTCTAGTCATTAATACAAAACTATTTATATAATTATTTTTTAATGACGAAGATACATTTTTTTATATAGACTCGATCTTTACAGTCGACTATTTACAAAATAATATCCAAAACATAAACAACATTTATTATAATCATGCTTGTACAACTAAGTCATGGAAGCTTACAAATATTATTACAAGTTTAAGAAATAAATTCATTCCTATCTGGTCTTCAACAGAGGACTACTGACGCACGTCTCTTTAATCTCTTTCATATACCACAGATGGACCCCATTAAAGGGAAATAAAGGTCAGCAAAAGTTAGTACTAAATTGAAATATTGAGCTATTTGTAAAATATAGGTACGAAATGCAATCCAAGGTAATATCATACTTAGGCAAGGACTATTTGGTGGACTAAATTTATCAAAGTAAGGATAACAATATTTCAAAGTTTGTAATTCAAGATCAAATCTCCACAAGACTATTAAAAATAGTTCTAAGATATCAAATTATCAAAATACTTACAATGATCAATTTTTGAATATTAAGGTTGAGCACTATCATATCATTTCCTTCAAGGGTAATAATGTATTATGTTTTCAATCATTTATGAAATAACAACATTGTGCCTAATTACTATGTTAACCAGTTGACTGGGGGTTGACTAAACCATTACAAACTTGTGCACAGGGCGGCGGGACATATCCTACCTCAAGTGAGCCAAAGCTCTAAGGGGCCAAAGCCCAAATGGACCAAAGTCTGAGGAGTCAAAACTCCAACTAGATCAAGTCAAGTGCTTATCATAATACATACCAAAATCCAACAATTTTAAGGGGGATGGTGACTTAAATTGAAGGAAAGGCTTATAACAAGTTTATGGTTCACCATCCAAACAAAAGCATAAAATACAAGAGGGATCAAATAACTTGATAAGAAAATAGAGAATCTAGTACCTTTTCCACCAAGAATGATTCCAAGACGTTTCTCACTCACAATTCAATGATATTCAAGTTTTTGATATCTAATAAAAAAGGAGTTATATGTCATCATAGGGTTAAAAGTTGTTCAAAATTGACTTATCAAGGTTTAGGTTATTTTCCATAGTGGATTACTATTTCATATCCTATTCTTCATTACAATTTCTATCTTTTCATATAGGCTTTTCATGTTATTGAGTGAGCATTTGATCCTTAGCATATTTGTGTCCATGTATAGTAATCCATGATCACATACATATTAATACTTAGTTATGGACTATAGGATTAGGTGTCTATGTCATCCGCATAACTACATATTCAATTGTCAATTTTCATATTATATACTTTGACCTAATGTTCCACATTATCTTCAATTTAATTTCTCAACATAAATTTCTGAATGTCTATACTCATCAATCCATTCAAGTCATAAGGGTATAAAACACCATGGGAAACATTACGTGTGATCCAAAATATCATTCATGTTCATACATCAAGTTCACTCCAAATTTATTATTATGTCTTCTCTCAAATTAATTAAATTCTAAACAAGACTAGGATAAGAGTTCTCATTATTTTATTTCAAAAAATACATGATCTATATATTTTTTAAGGGTTTATGGATTTGGTGTATATACATGGATTTATGTTGCAACTCTTATATAATTAGTTCACCCACAAATCAAACTAGTTTATTTCCTCATGATTAATATTGTAAGGTACAATCGGTATCTAGGATTATTTGTTAGTGGAATTCTAAAGACTTTTCATTTACTACCATAGTAACGATTATATGTATACATTAATATATTATTTTGAAGGAAGCAACTCAATTCATTACCAGAAAGCCGTACGACATCTACAAGATAATAATCTCACAACATGGTACCAAACAAGACTCCTTTGCTTGAACGACATAATAGCTATCTATAAGGCTCCAATTGTTTTGTTGTAACTGGTCCGAAAAACTTATGAACTGGAGTTCCTAAAGAAGTTTTTCATGATTGGTTTAAAGTAAATGTTGGAAGTCAAGTTCCATGACTTCCGGTGAGTTATAGAGTTATATACAAAACGGAGTTCCTAAGTTCCCTCTTAAAAAGAGTGGAAAACGAGTTCTGGAATAGTTGACAACATTTCCTATATAATTATATTTTTCATTCTTCATAAATGACACATGTAAAATATTTATGACTAGAAATGTTAGTGTGTGGATATGGTTTATTGTCAAAATGATAAAACAATATGAAAAAATATTGTACACTATAAGTGACACCATATAAAATATGTTACACTACAACTACCATTATCACTGTGTCTACAAAATAAAAAATATAAAAACACTATGAAAAATAACTTGACCACTATGAAAAATAATCAGACTGTACCATGTGACAAAAAATAATTTATCTAACATTTTTTTATATTCATGATTAAATAATATGATGTGAAAATGATAATAAACTATAATCGTACGTGAAGAATATAGTAAAAATTAATGTTGTACATGTTGTTAAATAATTTTCAACCAAAACTTATATTTACATACGTATAAAATGTACATATCATTACAATAGTTTATACATACAAAGTGAAATAAAAATATTATAATGTAATTTGAACGACAATATACCATATTAAAATATTTTTAAAGGAGCAACATCCGCATCATGACCGCTTGTTGAGATTATTATGTTAAAAATATATTAATTACTAGTCACATATATGATTCTTTTTTTATTTTTTTTGTCCTCTATTTTTAAGGGAGCAACATCCACATTATGACTGCTTGCTGAGATTATTATTTTAAAAATATATTAATTAGTAGACATAGATATGATTCTTTTTTATTTTTTGCCGTCCTTATTTTTTATATATCACATAGTAAAACTAATAATTTTTTAATTGATTTCCATATTTACACTAATGACAAATCAATCACATGGAAGTGAATGGAACTTAAGTTCCAGAAACGGAACTAGAGTTTCCAGAAAATAAGTTCCACAAAACTTATGACTTCCACCGAACCAATCAGAGCCTAAGGAAACTGTCAATCGAGATAACCATCTCTAGTATGCCCAAGACCATCAGTAGATAAGAGAGCACAACCAAACACAGCAGCAACCGCCACTAGCATACACACACCAGCACTAAACTAAACCAAACAGGAAACAAAACCTCACACAGGCACAGCCTCGAACAGGTAGGGAGCACACCCTGGAAGAAGTCGAGAAGGGGGCCAAAAACCCACCAACGGTGCAACACTCCGGAGAGCTGGGGAGGGGGCAAACAGCTCCGCTGGCACATACTCGGAGGAGAGAGGGCCTGCATGGATGGAAGGTGACGGGTAGAAAGCTCCGGGAAACCCCACCACCACTCCCAAGCACCCCTGCGATGCGAACAGGGGTAGAGAACATCCTCACAGCGCACATATCCCGATTTCTCTTCCTCTGCCGGTGCACCATGGAGTCGCCCAAACTCGCCGTCCGTCCGCCGTAGCACCCAACACCATGACCTGCAGAAAACACACAGGAAAAAAGAGAGGGGGCTTGGCCAACAGCCCGCCGCCACCTAGAGCTCGCCACCTCCGATCGCCGTCCACCTGGTTCCGGGCAGCAAGCCAGATGCGTGACCACCCAGGGCACCTGCTCACAAGCAGAAGACGACCAAGGCGCCGTGGAAAACGGAGAGGAGACGGTGATATTTTGACTTATCGGGTATATCTACATGATCGAGTGGACATTCTAAGATTCCATATTCCATGGACTGTCTCATCTAATATGATTTTCTGGTTCATTATGCAATTAACTAGCTTCGGTATATATGAAATACAAGGAGAAATTGCTGACCTGTGGAAGGAGAGATCGGTTCTGATCTCCATGGATTAGCTTCATGGTCGAGCTTGTTCTGGTTTTCCTTGAGTTCTCCCAAGATCTGGCCATTAACCTAGCAGGCAAGGCTAGTTTTTGAGGGAGCTATGCAACTGGGATGTGCACCATCATCAAGTGGTTGCAGCTGGTTCAGATCATGGTTACGTCTGAAAGCTTCAGATCTTTATAACTTCCATCATCGAGAATGAGGATCTTAGGGGATAGGAAACGGACGACCAGGCTGGATGCATTTCAGATTGGTAGTTGTGATTAGGGCATGGTGTTGCAAGTCGTGCTTGCAACTAGCAGGTCCTTGGTGCGTGCAAATGTGGTTGCTGGTGGCCAGTCCGAAGGCAACCATGTTGGGCGGTGGTGTCTCACAGCGGTTACGCTGGCTGTCCCATTGTGTCAGGTGTAACCAAGAGTGTAGCAATGTAGGAGCGTTGCTATCCGTCGTGCACATCCGTCAAATAGGTCGGAGGGACTGGCGAGGTCCAGTGCAGGTCGACAGTGCTGAGGAGCAGATCTTCAGGGGTTGTGCAAGAACCGTTGGTGGAGGAACTGGCGAGGGCGGCAGGGATCGAATCTACCGTCTGCATCATGCAGGCTCCAGGGCGCCTCTAGGGTTGAGGTTTAGGGAGCTTGCAGGTCCGTCTGGTTGCAGATCTATATGCAGGTGGCGTCTTCCCAGTAGCAAGGAGAGGGGTCATTGTGGTAGTTGTTGTATGTGTCTGCAGTTCTGTGGTGATCGTAGGTGGAGGAGTTTTTGCGGTGGCTACAGACCTGGGATGGCGGGTGATTGGGTTCTGTTCGACGGCATCAAGGTGATCGTGCAACTAATCATTATCATCTGCGGACTCCTCAGTGCTGCAGCAGTTGCCCGTTGACCAAGCAGTCCGTGTAGTAGAGGCTTGCAAGGAGATGGTAATGTGGTTTATAGGCGGTGGAGACCGAAGATTGTCGAGGGCTTGGGAGCTATGTGTCATGGTCGGGCCTGAACTAGTAAAGTTGCAGGTCTGTCTTAGATATCATGTAATGATCGTCAGAGTTGTCGAATCTGGCATTGCAGGTAGCAGCTGGGTTTAGGCCGACGACGGTGATGAGGATCTGAAGAGGTGTCAGAGCGATGTGGATGAGCCTAATGCTCGACGGCGGTGGTGATTATGGGGTGCGCTGCATGGTGAGAAGGAAGGCAAGCTGCCATCGAGATTTCTGGGTGCTCGGACGTCTGCTGGTCTGTCGCTGGCGAGGGAATCCATGAGAGGATTATATGGGGCGCTTGCTAATGAGGAGAGGCGAGGGAGAGATGAAACAGAGGTCAGGTTTTGAATGCAAGTACCTGCAGGCGTTTTTTTCAATCTGCAGAGTAGCCTCCTAGCGGCGCCTGACCTTCTAGGGTTTTGCTGTGTTAGAACATAGGTGGAGACAAGAGAGAGGATCGGGAAAGGTTGATGAGGGGTGAAACGGATGGCGCCATTAGGGCGACCGTTCCGGTGTGCAAGGATCAAGATGCGAAATTGCATCCAAGGAAACATATGCGTTGAAGACTAGTTTAGTAAATTAATGAGTCCCTTATTATTCTTGATATGATTAAAATTTATGTTACCAATTTAATTCATTGTACTAGAGGGTCAAACAAAGCCTAAATGTGATGAAAATTGGACTAGATGTAGATTGATTAGGGGACTACTTCAATCTAATGCTAATTCTCCATTTAACGGCTCTGGGTTGGACTATTAATTTTTCTACCATAATTACTAAAAAGCATATCTAATATTCCAAATAACATTTTATATTGAATCCCAAGAAAATAGTTATAGAATGAGGTGCACTCGGTGATTGAGAGATCTAGTCAAATATCAAGGCACAACATTTCACATTTTACTAATTGATATCAAAATCAATGATGAATTTAGATTGCGGGACTAGTAATTACTTCTCAAATAGGAGGAGAGGTTATTTAGGCTCAAGAAGTATAAATATAAACAAACAAATTGGACTTTGGGCATTCGAATAAAGTATAAATCCTTTTGTGCTTCAAAATAAGATTCCTTATAACCTTCTTTATCCCCATGAACCTATCTTTGCTTTACCCCCAAAAGTTTTGGGCTGCCAATATTTTTTTTTATCACCGACATGAGAATGATAAACTATCGCCCTATGCTTTTCTTTGTTGTTTTCTTGGCTACTCCTGTACACAAAAGGGGTATAAATATTTTGATTCTATTGTACATCATATGTATGCTAGTGCAGACTTCACCTTTCTTGAAGAGACATCATTCTTTTCTGAACCAAGTAACCAGGTGCCACTTCCAACTAAAGCATCCCTATCTTTCTTTTCTGAGCCCACTATGTTTGCATCTCTACCTAAAGCATCCCCTACCTTGGCATCTTCAGATACTCGTGATCCATCTCAAGACAATGGTAATATTTGTGACTCCATTACAACTTTTGGTTTTAACATTGCCATTGTATTACGAAAGAAAAGATGATCTAGTGCAAAATATTATATCCCTCAACATGTGTCTACAAATCAATTGAATTCTTCCACAGCTCAATTTATTGTTACTTTATCTACAATTCCTCTAGCAAAGAATGTTCAAGACACATTAATACACTCTGGGTGGAATGAGACATGGATGAGGAGATAGTTGTACTTCAATCTTATGGGACATGGGATCTTGTTGATTTCCCTATAGGTAGTAAATATGTTGGCTGACAATGCTATGAAATATTTTCCTAATCAGATAATTCAACGCCTAATGCAATTTTTGGTACACATTGAATGAAGGGGAGGGGAAGATAGGGAAAGGGAGGGAGGGGAAGGGAATGGAGGGGAGGGGAAACTTATTTTAGTCTATTTGGTTAGCATGGGGAGAGGAATGGGAGAGAACATAAAAATATAAATAAAGTTTTTAACAAGTCATATTTCCGCAAACGGTTACATACACCACAAACATATTAATACATGAAAAATTAAGATAAATTAAACTCACATGTCTAGTCATTAATACAAAACTATTTATATAATTATTTTTTAATGAAGAAGATACATTTTTTGTAAAGACTCGATCTTTACAGTCGACTATTTACAAAATAATATCCAAAACACAAACAAACTTTATTGTAATCACGCTTGTACAACTATTTTAATTTTTTCCTTCAAAAATTTTCCTCCAAATTTTCCACAATATTTTTAAATTGTGCACTACAATTCTCTCACCTCACTTGGATGGATACAAGTAGTTCCCGCCATATTATTTGTATTTTCCGTCCAAGATTTATTTTATATTTCTGGCCAAATCTTTCCCCTTACCCTTGTCTCCACTTCGATTTGGTAGGGAGAAGAGTGGATGGAAATGTACTTGATTCTTTCCCCTCCATTCCCTACCCTTCCCCTTCATCATGTGCAACCAAACAAATTAAGTCATTTCTCCTCCCTTCTCCTCCTCTCCATTTACTATGTTCCAAACAAGCCCTAAAGGCCAAACATGTTGCCAAGGGATACACAAAATAATTTAGAATTGATTACTTTGAAACCTCTTATCCAATTGCTCATCTTTATTCTATCTAAATTCTGATTTTTGTTGCTATTAATAAGGTTGGCACTTACATCAACTAGATCTTAAGAATCTCTTTCTATATGGAGATTTATAAGATATATCACAATCTCAAAGTTATGTTGATCAAGGGAATATTCTGGAAAAGTATTCATTCTAAAGAAATCCATTTGTGACCTCAAATAGAGTCCCCAAGCATTGTTTGACAAGTTATTCCTTGTACTGCACACACACTACTATAGAAAATTCTTTTTACAACAATTCATTTTTTCAATTTACAATAAGTGTCATCTATTTTATTAGATCGTGTGGTCTTATGGGGGTGCTTTATACAATATGTGTGAGCATGTTGTAGTACATGTGTTTTATACAACAATTTAAGCATGTTGTCTTCAATTGATCACACTCATTGTAATATGGGTGTTTTATGCAACAAGTTGTGGGCATGTTTTAATATATATTTTTATACAATGGTTGAAGCATGTTGTCTTTCATGAATCGCACTCGCTTTAATAGGGGTATTTCTTACAAAATGTGGTGGGTCTGTTGTAATATATATATGTTTATAAAACTGCTGAAGCATTTCGTCCTTCATGAATCACAATCATTGTAATAGGGGTATTTTTTACAATGTGTGGTGTGCCTGTTGTAATATATATGTTTATACAACAATCAAAACATTTTGTCTTTCACTAAATAGACCCATTATCATAGGAAGGTGATTTCCATATACGTCAGTTGTAATATGGGTGGTTTACAACCATGTGTTGTTTGTTGTAATATAAAACCTTTTACAACATATCATTAAATGTTGTACTTGATTATGTTTTTCCTCCTATCAAACTAATTTAATTTTAAAATTAACTATACTTCAAATATATTATATTCAATATGAAACTATTATTTTCAAATTTCACAAACAAGCACATAATTGAACATAATCTGCACGAAACCATGCAAAAAGCTTGCAACAAATTTTATAAATAATCAAATGCCTATAGAAAGATTTATTCATACAAACAAGTGCTTTGTATCTACATAAACTAGTGAGTACACACTTGGATTCAAACTGAAAAATAGCTACAAAAGTTTCACACGTTTTCATATGTTGAAGAACAAACGTCGCCCACTCATGTCAGATAATTTTGTGTATGCTCAAGAACACTTCACCCACTCATTTTAGAACTCATCGGTCTCTTCTTGTTTGAAGAAACAACCAATATACTTTGTATAATACTACATTCATGTGTCAAATATATCAACATATTGTAAATGATTCAATGTATTGAGAAGTGTGATCAAACTAAAAGAATATAATAAGTAGCTTAGAGTTTTAGGAATAATTATATTTCTTTCTCAATAATGTCACTCATGAACTTCAACACATAATATCCACAATTTGTACCATTGCTTCATCAGATAAATTATAAAATTAATATTAGATAAAAATATATAAATTTGTAAATTTTATTAAAGAGATCTATATTTCAAAATAAAGTGACGTAACATATTTAAAATGAAGTAACTAATAAAGTACATACATGATGAGCTAGACACAAGTCAAAATTGTGACAGATAGAAGAAATGTTAGGAATATAAATGATGGGAGTATAAACAATTTGTGGAGAGGATTGTCTTCTTCAAAATCAAAGATGGCTTCGTGGGGATTTTCATCATCCAATTTTAATGAGAGGTTTGATGGGACCGACAAGGATATTCATGCTATAATGGAAACTTTTACAGTAATGAAGGGATAAAAGTCATATGCTTACAAGTTTGATAAAGAATCATCCCGATTCCAAGTTGAAAACATATAACTTAAGTTCAGGTTAGATAATACAAAATTGGGTGTATTTATACGCTTACAAGTTTGACAAAGAGTTAGACCGATTCCATACTGAGTGATTGTACTTGGACCCAAAAATACATACTTGTCCAGTCAATAACTAGCCCATAATCTTATGTATTACAACCAATTTTCTCATATAAAAACCCATAAACAGTGATAATACCTAAAATTTTATAAAACCAAATAAACTTTTCAATTGAAATTCACTTAACAACAACAAATAGAAATAAAAAATAGTTAAACTTCATGTGTTAATCATCTTATGTAACAATGAGTATGATTAAAATTTTAAATGATTTGAAGTTTACAATAACACTTTGTGACTCACAATCTGTAATAGCAATCTCAAAAAGAATAAGATTTTGTTATGGGAGGGTGTCTACATATTTCAATTTTTTTGAATGTGTCTTCAAGTGAAACTATGCAAATAACTAGCCTTTCTCGTTAATGGATATTACATACATAGAAAACCAACACTAACTTTGTGTTCATGATCCAGATATAAAAGCAAGAGTCTTTCTATCATATATTTTATAGAATTGATTTAAAAGATATGAGTCATGATCCTTATCTAACAGCTAGAACTTCATAACTTACATTAAGGCTTTGATTGCAGTTGGGGATCCTGACCTAAAAAAAAATTTGGGGGGGTGTGGGCAAAGTATGCAATATATTTATATTCTATTAAGTCTAATTAAACTTAAAGTTGATATATTTTCTCTTTTTTAGGAATATAAAATAAAGGCTAACTTTAAATAATTGAATAATAAAAAATATAACACATGGTTTTAATTTAACATAAATGTTTTGCAGCTAGTATATACTTTTACCTTTTTAGTATGGTATTTATTTCTTTAGGTATTTGAATCAACTGCTAGTCAAGTTGGTTTTAAGTAATGTCATTATCTCTTTCAAAATGAATAATCATTTGTATATAAAAGAAAATGTAAATATATTTTATTGTCTTTATAAATATCTTGATAAAATCTTTGTACCAAATCAAAAGAGGAAAAGTGTAAAAAATAAGTGAAAACTATGAATAATAAACACATAATGCTAAATTAGAAAAAGAAGAAACATGATAGCATACATGTATATTAAGTAACATGCCTTTTCTTAATGGAATGTCAAACTTAAAATCAAACATATTATACGATAATATTCGAATATGTTGTTTATTCTACTTTTTAAAAAGGATTGATAAATACACAATAGCTGAATCATGTCTATATGAAGTATTAACCAAACAATATTACTAACTGAATCATGTCTATATGAAGTATTAACCAATCAATATTACTAACACATTTGCTTTAGTTTTGACAATCTTGATATGGTTTCAGAGGAATGAGAGAGACAACAAGAAGAGAAAAAGTTTTTCAATTTGGTTAGATGAAGAAATATGGAAGTCATTGTAAAAAAAGTAATATTAAAGTGAGGATAATGGAAGGGAGTGATAAGAATCATTGTTTTTTACATTTTAGAAGATCTTTCTCAGAATATATTAGAGAAAAAAATAAAAAGAGGAATATAGTAGAGGAAAAATATAATGAGAAATGGAAAATGAATTGGAAGAAAAGGCTAAAAGTGTAAAGAAAGTTTTTGAATAGAGTTTTGAGTTAACATTGAAAGAAACTTAAAATCTACATTAAAAATTTATAGTAACCCAGGAAACAAAGTTAATTGGAAACATGGAGAAAATATATAATAATTATATTATAGAGGGAAAATAAATATATAGATAGAGATTTATTGAGAAAGATACTGAGATGTAGACTAGAACACTTACATATCCCACAAAAAACTAGAAAAGTAAATTAACTATGTTGTTATAGCATAAAATTTATTTTTTAGAAAAAGTTTCATAAACATAAATGACGTCACCTAATTTTCACAAATATATCTTGATCTATAAACATTACAAAATGATAGATATTTTCTCAACTATTTCAAAAAATATTTTGACACCATGTACTCTTAATGAATTATGTTTCTCAAAGAAATATGTAATTATCCTACCATGCATTATGCATGTAATGGAATACCAACATGTATCATTTCAACAATCACAATATGTACATATCTAATTATTTATTCACATTTATGTATTATAAATATGTAGTTCACTACATTTGATGAAGCTTTGCTTTCAATTTTTTTAATAAATAATAAAAAAAAAATTATAAACTCAACATTAACTACGTTATTAACGTTAAGTTTATCTAATAAATTTTATCTTTTTATCTGTGTATATGACAATTTTGTGTTATTTTATATTATAATATAGTGGTAAATGGTTAAATTGTATTATGTTTTATAAATGAGTTTTTTAAGATTCACAAATGTGTTTTCTTATTTAGAATAAAAGTTACTAGTACATGACAATTGACTATTTGTACCCAACTATAATTTCAACACTAGTTGTTATTTTTATATTCTAGCTGATTTAAAAGAAAATTATTTGTATTGTTACATAAAACTCTGGAATGAATAACTATATATGATGTTGAACATCTTTGGAGGGTCCATCTGCATTTCACAATTTAGTATTTAGTATAAAGTATAACATTTTTTATAAAAAAATTGGAGACCATGCCCCCCAGCTAGGGATGGTAGCGGTGCAGAAATGGTGATGTTTATAGCAAAACCATAACCACACCACATAGAAAAATCAAGAACCATATCTGAACCATATCCACTATGGTTTATAATATGAGAAACCATATCTGTACCATCAAAAAACCGTGGTTAACCGCACGACACCACACCACATCATGATTAGATTTCTATTAACCATAGTAGAATCATACATAAATTTTACAAATTGTGAAAAGTAGATGGAAATAACAACTTAGACAACAAATAAAGTGCGCATGTATATTTATTAGTTGTACAAGGAAGAAAATCCATGTCTATAGTATTTTTAGTAAAAATAAACCTTCTTCTCTATACATAAAATTCCATTTTAAAAATAGAGATCTAGCTATCTCTATGAGAATGAAAAAAATAATGTATTTAGGATGGAATTATACATAAATTCATATATAATTATTATGAATTATTTGCAGTGCGGTTTTTATCCATGGTTTTGTCTCTAAAACCATAACCGCACCACACCGAAGTGGTTTTGAAAATTTAAAACTGTATTCGAACCATAACTACTTGGTGTGCTTATGCGGTATAAAATATGGTGTGGTTATCCATGAATATAGTTTTTCTACAACACCATTGTCATCCCTACCCCCATTTCTACATATTGTACAACAAAATATTATTTCATAATAAAATGAAATTATATTGAATAATGAAATAATTAGTATCAAATGGTAGTGGATGTCATTGTATATTAGATTACAAAGTGTATAATTTTAGTTATCATGTAATCAAACAATAAAAATTGACTAAGAATATTCTACAAATAAATCCAGGATAACTAGATCAATCAAACTTGAAAAGTAACAATAATTTTGTGAATAACATGACATATAACCGAGGTTGAATCAACTTCATCACAAATCTGAGATGCAATGAACAACCAAATGTTGTCCTTTATATATTCACAAATAACAAATTACTTGAATTGTTGTTGTGTGATGCAATACAAAATCAAAATTTGTTGTTTTAAACCTATTCAGAATAGTATCAAAGTTGTGTGGTTAGTCTGTCATTCATTGTCACTATATGAGAAATGAGATGAGAATGATAGAAGTTTGGCAAAGAGAAAGAGGAGATGTGATACCATATGAGAAGCTGATTGAGATGGGCATTGTGAATATACAGGCATGTTCGACACATATGACACTTTATGACTAGAGTAGATTTGGATATCAGACGGGTCGGGTCAGGTTTGGATCGGGTCATTTTAGGTTGGGTCATTTCAGGTCAGAGACAATTCAAATTATTTCATTCTATCAGGTCAGGTCAGGTTTGGGTCGGGTTAGTATACAGTTGGGTCCATTCGGGTCAATTTGTATTTTTGGGTCAACTCGGGTTCAGACTGGGTCAATTTGGTTATAGAAATTTTTAGGTTACTTGATTGGGTCAGGTCGGGTTCAAGTCTAATCATTTCGAGTCATCTTAATATCCAGTCTGGTCAATTTGCACTATTTCCTCAGGTTAATTCAATTTCAGGTTGAGTCATTTTTGGCTTGGGTAGTAACTAGATTGAATCTTCTTTAGTTGTTTGGGGTTGGGTCTCAATTTGTTCATGTTAGAGAGTTGGAAATTAGGTGGGTCAGTTTGGGTTTAGCCAGGGTCAATATGGGTTGATGATAATTGAGGTTATTTTATCCTTTCATGTCAAGTTGGGTCCATATCAATTTGGTCCCTTCGGTTCATGTTGTATTTTTGGGTCAACTCATGTTCGTGTCGGGTTAATTTTGGTACACGATTGTTCATATTCATTTATTGGGTTGGTTTGGGTTCACATCAAATCACTCCAGGTCATTTCAATCTACACTATTTCTTAGGGCTAACTTGAGTTTGCATCGAGTCATTTTGAATTGGATAGTAATCAAGTTAGGGTTTCTTGGGTTGTATATTTGTATAATCAAGTTGTTTGACTTGGACCTCATTCAGGTCACGTTGTTACTTGTGATAATGAGTAATGACTAATATGTTGCATTCATTAAAAAATTAAGAAAATATTTTCACTTGTTATCTTCTTCTTTTACTATCTATTATCCCATATATTTCCCTTTCCTTTTCCTTACTATCAAATTATCAAGCAAACTATTTTTTATTAGAAAAATATACCAATAAAACTTGACTTCTCGGCTTCTCGCTAGTTACTACTCGCTAGTACTCGATCAGATTGACATTAGGTAAGGTCGATTTTGGGTTGGATTATTTCAGGTCAGTTTGACATTGATTCGGTTAGTGTAGGGTTGGTTTGACATTAAGTCCAGTTGATATTGGGATGGGTTGGTGTTGGATCAAGTTGACATTGGGTTCGGCTGGTGTTGGGTGGGTTGACGTTGGGTTGGGTCAGGTCAAGTTGATATCGAGTCAGGTCAAGATGGTTTTGATTTTTTTAGGTTGATTCGGGTCACATGATATCACCAGGTCGATTGTCATGTCAGGTTTGGGTCTAATAATTTTAGGTCATATTTTGTTTTGGATAAACATCGGGTCGGATCGGGTTGGATTTGGGTTTATATTTTCTTCGGGTTTGATCAGGTCAACTTGCGGGTAGGGTGGGTCGGGTTTCTCGGGTCAGGTCATCTTTTCCTAGCTCTAGCAACACACTTTTTTGTCCACTATCACAAGAACGGGAATGAAAGGGGAAAGTTACTTTCCCCATTATTTCCTCCAAAGTTAGGAACTGACCCTACATATACCCGTATTTTTAAAATTGAACCAGATAGGTCGGTCAGACAGATCAGACTCATAAATTGGTGACTGGCTGGTCTGGAAGTCTAAAAACTAGTTATGTGTTCTTTTTGAATTCAACCAGTCAGAAACATGGACCAACCAGTTGATCGGGCTGAACCTGACTAAAGCAGTAGTTCGAATAGAAAAAATGAAAGGTATCATACATAAATAAACTCTTGACCCACATAATCGGTACCATATTTTGATTAAATAAAAGACAAAATATGCTTTATTTGCTTGGTTGGAGGGGGAATCATGATATATATATATATACATATATATATAAATATATATATATACATATATATATGTATATGGGTTAGGAAGTGTGTATCAGACGATACATGTAACTTAAGTATACCAACAAATCATCCATTAAAATGGCACATATCAGGTTTGTTCATAAAATGCAACCATATGAATTGATTTAACATTTTTATAGATAAGATGTATTTAAAAAATCATAACTATATTCCATATAGATCAAAAGATATAGAAATATATAATCTAATTATGTGTAATGTTCCTTCAACTTATCGTTGATTAGAAAATAGATATTTATAACGAATTAAAATATGTGTATATTCTCAGTCTGGCCCTTTTTCTATGTTTTTGTTATCCTTTCTATCCCTTTTCGCCTTCATATTGAATTTGTGGAATTATTAGTGGTTTGAAGCATATTTGATATCTATTCATGTCAACATATGAGTTTATGTACAAATACCTCAGTTAATGTTTCAATCATGGTCTAGGATGAAAAATTACCACTTAAGAAATATATTGATAAAATAATTTCGTTCTAGAACATCCATTAACCTCATGGTGCAAGGAAGAGTAAAAGGAATAAATAATAAAGCTCTAAAATATTAATATGGAACTTAATGATTTAATATGAGAACTAGTGGTAATAATGGATAACGGGCTAAAACTCATAAAAGGAAGACTAATTGGATAAAAATTACTTCATATTCATTTTCTCTGGGTTTGTCTTGGCTTGGAGGCCAAGTTTCATAATTTTGGGATAATATGAACAATATCTATTTCACTTGGAAAAGAAAATGTAAGTTTCCTCCAAAAATAAAATAAAACATTTGATAACTCTAATAGTGGCAACTAATCTTAGATTCATAATCTACACATTGAAAATAGTGTTTGGATAAATTTTTATGCAATTTGGATAATATTTAATGTTCATATGTAGATTATGAGAGAGAAAGTATAAATAAAGCCCAAAATGACAAATAATGTGATAAATAACTTCAAGGGTTAAAATTAATGGCAAACTCGTGTTTCATATGTTTTAGTTTTCTTGAGGGTGAAGTTTCACATTAATCGATGGTTTCTAGATGTCTCTAAATAAAGAGGAAAGAGAAAATATGGTTTACTTTAAATGAATTAAATATAATATTTAGAGTCTCTAAAACTTAAAACTAATGTCATATTTGGATTCTACATATCCTGATTAAGTTAGGTGTCAAATTTCATTTAATTTGGAGTTTATTTGCACCCTCAAATGAAGAGAGAGAAAAAGAAAAATGATTCAAATTACACTTTAGTCGAAATCAGAATTAGATTGTAATTAAATGTCACACGAGTGGATTCTTTTTTGAGGATGCATACCTTGACCACCAAATCACGATCCAAAGTCTTGTGGATTGTCAACCACCTCTCGCTACCCATGAATAGTAGTCACGACCAAAAGGCTTGGTAATTCACGACTTTCCCGCTCAATTATCAGTCATTTTTTGGGATTTTTGGTGCTATGAGTTCGGGAGAAGATTTTGCATCTAATGAGCCCTAAAATGTGACCTAGTTTTCCTTATTTTCTAAACACCCAAATCCTTGGGATGCAAGTATTGCCATCCATGTTGCATATGCCCCAATACTGACCCACACCTATAAATAGGAGTACATGGGTGTTCTTGTTCCCCCCCAACCACTCTACTCTCTCCATTTCTTCACATGTTTTTTCTTTAGCACTCAAAGATTGAGTTTTAGCTTCTTACTTGTGGCTTCTCACCTGAGACCTCGACAACCCCATCAATCAAATTGATAGCGGATGTGAGTTCGAACGAGCATCCTCTTTCTTTCTGTACTTTTGGTTTCTTGAATCATTACTTGATCGAGTCTTGCTTAATGTCATGAGAGGCAAGCAGCTCACTATATGCCTTCCATTACATTGGTGAAGAGGGAGCAACCCACATGAATAATCCCACTTCTACCCATCTTTTTCCCATCTTTTCTTTATTTCTCACACAAGGGTATTATTGTCTTTTGGTCCTATTTTGCTCTCTTCCTTAGATGAGGCCACACGTGCTTTGACTAATGACTTGGATGCCCATGATTGGACCAAGTTATATGGCCGACCTCTCCCTCTCTTTTCCACTTTCTCGCAATTTCTTTGTTTACGTGGATTTTTAGAATTTTGTAAAAATCATATATTTTGATCTGATCTTCCAAAAATTATGTAAAAAAGTATTTTGGAATTGAAAAAATGTGATATTTCTATTTAAAATAGTTTGAGATTCTGATTTCCATGTTTCCAATAGTTGAAATTTGGGAAACTAATAAATATATGGAAAGCCCTAAAAATTGTAATTAATTCATATAATCTTCAAATTAAATAAATAGATCTATTTTCTTGATTGAAAAACATAATGAATTAATTGGTTTAGGTTTTGTTACCAAAATCAAAGATCAAACTAAGGTTTCTTTACACATTATGTTTTATAAAACCCTAATACATGTGAATAAATTGTAATTAGGTTATGGTGATCTTGGAATCTTCTACGTTGGTGAAAAGTGTTAACTCAGACTCGGATTGAGATATGTGCATCTTATCCTTTTTTGTGGGCATATTTGTTATCCAAACCCTAATTTCTCAATGAGGCATGGACTAAAACCTTGATTCTTGTTATTGCTCTTTTTGGTGCAATTATTTCATTATTTTCTTGGGTTTTGACATATTGGACATATCTCTGTTATTTGATGTTAATTCTTTCCTTTCCATATTATTTCTTTTTGCATGATGATTTGTTTGATTTATTAGCTAACGTAGTGGTACTTTTATACAACCACCCATTGTTTTGGCATGTGTTATTTTTTCCTAGGGAATGTGTTTACCCTACCCTATATATAAATGTTTACTAGGTGACTGGAAATGTGTTTAATATCCCCTCACCTTTTGGTTGGGGTCTGGTAGATTCCTCAACCCTATATATAATTATATATACATATATATGTATGTATATATATACATATATATACATATATATATATATTAATATATATATATGTATATGTATCTATATATCTATATATATGTATACATTCATCCATAAATTAATATAATATGTGTAAATATGTGCACAAATATACATACATATATGTATATGTCTATTTATAGTGTGCCTGGTTCAACTGGTCCGACCGCTCCGACCGCTAATTGCCTTATACGCTGGAGACCGGTTCGATTTTTCTAGTCCAAATTTTTTTATGTCATGTAGACCCCATTTCTGGTTCAACCGGTTTAACCACTATGATTGAACATGCTTAATCCGATCTGAGTTAACACCATTTCGACCATTAGTCCAGTTCTTAAAACATTAATATATACTTCTCTAGAAATCATGAATCCCTCTAAGATTCCCCACAACAAATTTCTGTGTCCCACCAAAATTTATTTTCTTCTACATATTATCTATATATCTTATTTCTCCGAACAACATTTTTCTCCTGATAATTTTTTATTTATGTTGTCAATAGACCCATTACCAGCTACGCTTATTTCTTTTTCATTAGAGAACTCCCTTCGAAGAATATATTTCACTTTAATTAGATTTTTTGTAAAATAGATATTTTCTCTCCATGGATGTCATTCCCAAGATCCAAGTAAAAAACCTCCTTCCAAAAAAATTCTTGCTAAAAGTTTGATTTTTATCTAAATTTTTTTTCCATCCAAATAAATAATTTTCTCTAAAAGTTATTTCTCTTTAAGAATTAATTTAATAATAAATAATTAGTCAATAACAAGATACATATGCTTATAAAATAGGTTGGGGTCTATTTGTGCAATAAGAATATATAGCAACATGCTGGAGTTTATTGTGTGATCTTGGTATATAATAATGGGTTACATCATGTTGTGATTGTGGTATATGAAAACAAGTTACTGTTACAAAAGGTGAATGCTTATTGTGTGATTATGATATGTTATAATCATTTAGTGTATGTTATGTAATTATAATCTATTACACCAGGTTAGTATATTTGACTATTATAATGTATTAGAACATGCTATTTAATTAGAGTCATTTATAATAAATTTGAGTATGTTGTGATATTATAGTCTAACAAAACATTTTAGTGCCTATTGTGGTATCATGAATACTACAATGGGTTTATCCCTTTTTAAATAACTTGTATTGTATAAAATATACACTATACAACATGCAAATGGAATTGTTTTAATAAATATGTTAACTACAACACAACCAACAAAGTTTTTGTGTTTTTGTCATCGTATAAAAAGCATTTTCTGAAGTTGTGCAATTTGACTTCATACAATCTCAATGTGACCGTTGTCTTTATCAAAACTGCTACGTCTAGCATAATTGTTTTTATTGTTTATGTGGGTGATATCATCATGTCTAGTAGTGAAGTTGCAATAATTACTTCTACAAAGAAATATCTTATGAAGCATTTTGTAACCAAAGAGTATTTTATCTTGGTATTGAGGGAGAAATTAACAAGGATGGAGTATCTTTATCATAGTGAAAATATAAACTGGACTTACTAAAACTGGAATGCTTGGTTGCAGACCTGCTTTCTTATGGATCAAGCACATGATCTATGGGAAGAATCTACTCAGCCCTTGGTAGATAAATTTATCTATAAAGCTTGATTAGAAAATGTTTATATCTTACTATAACTAGGCCATGTATTTGCTTTTCTGTTGGTGTTCTTAGCTAATTCATGGATTTTCCTAAGTAGTGTCATTAGGAAGTTGGATGCCTAATATTGAGATATTTGAAGAATACACATGGTCATGGATTGTTTCATAAAAGAAATTGACATCTAGATGTGACTGGATATGCTAATGATGATTATGTTGGGTGTAAATCTAATAAGAGACCGATCTCTGGCTATTGCACCTTTGTTGGAGCTAACTTAGTTACCTGGAAAAGTAAGAAACAAACGTTGTTGTCAAATTTAGTGAAAAATTACAGTATCATGCAATGACACATACTACTTGTGAGCTATTATGAATTAAGTCTATTCTTCCCGACTTTCAATTTTCAATCACTCATGATATTCCAATGTATTGTGACAATTGCATGACTACTTCCATTGCTAGTAATTATGGCTTTAATGAAAGGACCAAGCATATTGAGGTGGAGTGCCATTTTCTCTAAGATGATGTGTTGACTAAGAAGACATGAGAAAATTGTAGATATTTTTACAAAGCCTCTCTCTAGAAAGAGAGTTGGGGTGTTGTGTTGCAAGCTAGGCATGGTTGATATCTATGATCCATCTTGAGGGGGAGTATTTTAGAGATATATGTATCCTATTTAGTTTCATTCTACTTTCTACTTAAGTCTTATTTAATATGGGACAAAGTATAATACAACCACTAGGTTTTTTTGTGTGCTTCCTTATTGACTTTTCTCCTACTTATAAAAAAGGACTTTACTCATTTTAGAATTTCAAAAGATAACTTCTTTCTACAATTCACTTACATGGGGAAAGTGATCATGAAGAGTGTATGGTCCAATGAAGCATATCAAATGGTTGGATATTTTCCAATCAAAATAGGAGTATCTAATGGTATATCTATTGATACAAGAGGCATAAATGAAGTAGTGGCATGGGTGGTGGGTGTATAAACCCAAACAGTGCTACAAAAATTCAACTCTCATGGTTGGTCTGATGTAAGAATGCAAAATCTATTGCAAATTTCAACTAGTGTACAATTAAGTTGTCAACATTAGAGGTAATAAGATGTGGTAGGACCAACCATGAAGTGCCATTAAACTCATTCATCTCAGAGAAGGAACAACCCTATGGAGTTTGAGCATAGAGTGTGAAGGATTCAGTTCTGCAAACCACAAGTGGAGGCGGTACAATTTTTCAAACTATACAACATGAGGAGCTGTCACATGAAGGGTACATGAAGTCAAGAATGGACACACACTCTGTTCAAGCATGCATGGTAGAGTACTTCTAGAAATGAAAGTAGCTTCTAAGGGATGAAAATTGAAGAATAATGAGGCCAAAATTTATTTGAGACCCAATTACACTTCACCAGATAAAATCCAATATGATATTATTTGTATATTTTCTCTTACTATATTTTTAGGATATTATATATTAATTCACAAATTTAAAAAGTTCAAAATTTGATAAACTTAGAGTTCATGATACTATTTAGCAGTTTCCTCTCCTCCTTCATATTAAGTTTGACATGATCTCCCTATTATTATATTTAATATAACAGTCTTATCTTCTTATACTACCTTAGATTGTTTGGTCTTATCTTTTAAGATTGTCTTATATTAATATAGAAATAAGACATGTGGCATATGATACGGTGAGCCAATGTGGATGTTAATGTGAGAAAACATTGTGAGCCAAAAAAGAAAAGTAAAAAAGATATCCAAAAGGGATGAGAAAGATAGTGACTAAAAGGATTCTATCATGGGCAAGTGATTATAAGAGAGTGAAAAAGTTTGTAATTTTGTGAAAGCTTTTCCATAATAGAATCCGTTCACCAATTTGTTCTCTCTTGATTCATGTGTTAGGCATTTGTCTTTGTTGAATGGAGAAATTATTGCTTTTACATTTTTTTTAAAGAAGTCAAGAGGCCATTTTATTTATCCCATCCTCTCCATGCAGGCTATAGAGCACTAGGTTCTTACAGACCTAAACCATAGAAATGAAGAGAAATGGAAGACAGACTACAAGGTAACATTTGTTCTAATGATACACTTAGATTTAAACCCGATTCAGTCTAACATAAGGGCATCAACAATCTACAAAGGATGATCCTTCAAGTAATGCAGGCCAAGACTGGTTGTGTAAGACAGTATGGTCATCTCGTCAGTAGCATAGTTGGCTTCTCTGAAAACATGTTGAATCTTAGCAATCCAATCCCTACAAATAAAGTTCTTGATGATCATAATAAGAAGTTTACAATCATTATTAAAGACTTCAACCCCGTTGATTGCTTCCACATATATTTTGGAGTCGATATCAATGATAACTCATCTAAAACCCAAACTCCAACAAAGATGAATCCCTTCAATAATACTCCATAATTCATCCTTTAGAATAGAACAATTTCCAATATCAACGGTAAACCCCTCAATCCACTTCCCTTCATGGTTTCTCACTAATCCAAAAATGGTAGCTAACTGGTTACTCTTGTTAACATTATTTTCTTGGCCCCATCAACATGTAAGGCATCCTCAATGTCATAAAGACATACAGGGAAGATATCTGAAGTAGATAGGTGCCTTCTCTTATGCTCCTTATTGGTTAGATTTTTTTGATGGGAAAGTGTCCAAATAAAAGCTTTGATTCTTTCAGGACCACGTCAGTTCCATATATAACTCCATTTTTTGGAAATGGGTTTGTGACCAACACCATGGATGATCTCCTTGTAAGTAAAGGCTATAGAGAATCTCCCATCCATGGTCAGGACCCAAAACACATTATCCACTCCTACAAAATAACTAGGAGTTTGTATACTAGAAATCTTTAAGAGTATAGAGGCTAGGAGGTTATTGCTAAACTTATTCTAGTTCCAACACCCATCTTCACCAACAAAATGATTGAGGGTCAAGTTTTTCTTGACATCATTTGCATTTCCTGCAAAGAAATCCATGAGACAGCTCTCTTGTTTGACCCAAGGGTCATTCCAGAACTTAATCACTACAAGAAAAATGCCCATTAGTGGCATTTATTCTAGTGGCATTTATAAAAAATGCCACTATTTATTTAATTTACAGGCATCTTTATATAAAATGGCTCTAATCCCCCTATTATTTACTTTCTCAAAAAAAGTAAATTTTAAAGGCATTTATATATGTGGTTTGTGGCAATTAGAAAATGCCAATTTGATATTTCAATTGGCCAATTTGATATTTCAAATGGCCAATTTGATAGTGGGCAGCCCACTTGCCTGCAATCAGGCTTCGCTCCATTTCCCCACTCCCCCACCCATGATTCTCCCCCACGATCCCTCTCCCCTAACTTCTCCCCCACGACCCCCCTGCTCTATATCAGTGGTACGATCTCGGTGGCACGATCCTGTGTGCGGATGAGGAGGAGACGATACAAGCTAGTGTATTTTGTCTCTTGAACTCCTCTCTTCTGACCTCATCGAGTTTCTACTTTCTGTAATTGGCATCGGTGACGCTCTCCCCAAATGAAGTAGAACCCTACTTTCGGCGTGCCCTCACACATCGGCGGGAAGCGGAAACTAGAAAAGGTACGCGGCGACGGGAAGGAGCGAATGCATTGTTGTGGAAAGGAAATCAGAATGAATAGGTATGCTCTTCTCCTCTTTAATCATAGGGCCAATAATGAGATCATGGTCGCAAATTTCATGTCTCTGCTTCCTCCCCCAAATCCGAACCCATCCACGGGTTAGTTAGTTTCTATCTCTGTTATCAATCACTTGTCTGTATCCACTTGAGATCTCTCCTACAGTTCTCCTATATGTGTGATTTCCTTTTCCACATTTTGTTTAGTTCTCTCTGCCTCATAGACTCCCATAACTATTGACTTTCCTTCTCCCTTCCCCATTCACGGACACTTATAATCATCTATTTATTCCTCCCTAAACTATGTCACCAGTGTTGGGATATTGTGAGGTCTTAATCGTAGCATTATCCTCTTTGTTGTCCTGGTCTCCTACTCCTATCGTGTCAGGTTGTTAGGTTGTTGTTAGTAGTAGCATGGTGTCTCTGTCCAACACAATGCAAATGGTGTGAGAAAGCGTCAAACACAGTGGGATATCTTCATGCTTATATAATAAAGTAGCCTCACAAAACTCCAGTCAAAGGGTGACTAGATCACTTATCTTCTCCATTCACATAAAAACTATACATTTTCCCATTAAAGTATACGATTGATGCCTCTATTTTGTTTTGACCACAATAAAAAATTTGGATAGGAATTCACATATTAGCATGTTTTAAGTTGACTCTGTTTTCTATTCAGAAACAAAATGTAGGATAATATCTTGTATTGGAGAATAAGGCATTGCATTAAGGAGGAAATGTGGAAGATTTCTGATCCAAATATAACTAGTTCTACGAGGAATCATTAAAAAGTTGACAGAAAGGCTTGAGGGTCAACCTCAATTTCTACCTGGTTTCTCATGTCTAAGATAAAGTATGTAGGATCCATTTTGTATGAGTGTTTTTGACATGGATAGCATTTGGACACTGTGATGTATGCTTCCCCCTGATTTACATTGTTGTTTTGATTGTAATATATTGAATACAACTATGCCTCACTTATACAGTGAATTTAATGTGATCCACTCTATGTATATGAGATGAAACCTGTGGTTACTAATCTATTTGTCATTTAAATGAAATGAATGCAACACTACCAATCTAGAAGTGACTAATTTCCATTTTTTACTGTATTATCTAAAGTACGGCCCACAACATTAATCTAATTTGTGTTTATATTGCAAAGTAAATTTAAAGATCATACATTAAAATTCATAATTTGTTGTCAATAAAGTATGTGTGTTTATATTGCAAAGTAAATGTAAAGATCATATATATAAATACATCATTTGTTGTCAAAAATTTATTTTAGATGAAATGATAAAATAAGTACTTTCAACAGAATATTCAAGTGTGGTCGGTGTAACTTTTATTTGACAAAGATAATCTACAAAACTCCAACTCAATCATATTTATTATTTCTTACATAGTAGCATTAAGTTACCTTACATACAACTTTATACTAAACATCAAATAGAGTAACTCCAAATTAACATATAAGAATAATATTTTAATGATTAGACAACTACACGACAAAACAAGAGAAACCCATAAGCTACCTAATATATGATCTCTTATGGAGTTAAGATTGCACCATATGAGCAAATAACCTAATTTGTTTAGGTTTTTTTATCCTAGGTGGGCTGACTGAATGTGATCTCTGAAAAGAATGTAAGAAAATTATTGTAAATGTCCATGTCATTAAGATAGTCATGTTTTTTTTCATATAGTCATGACATTTCTTTGACTTGAACTCCACATTTCTTTGTATATCATATTCCATTTCTCTCTTTAATTTTGTAACTTACCTTCAAGACACAATTTTCTTTCTATGATTACAATCTAATTACCAGTCAACTAAATGCTACTTGGTAACTAGTACAACTTATTTTGTTGATTTCTTGAGTGACTTTATTATACCTGCAAGGTTTATACTGGGTTTGGGCTGAGTGAAACCCGAGCATTGTCATATTCAATTCAGTTCGGTTTGTCATCCGTTCGGTGAAACCCATCCACCCAGACCACCCTCGAGGCAAGGTCACAATGCCAATCGCACTCACACTTGTAATCCCTCTCACAATCACCTCAGCTACGTCCTCATAGGATGGGATTTGCCATCATGTGAACACTATTGCCTTGTGGGAGTCGTCATAACCTCAACTGATGATTTCTTGTATTTCCCAAAGCAAGTTGTCGGTAGGGGTGATCGTGGGACAATCACACCCTCCAAAAGGTACCCCCTTTCCGATCATGAATAATATCTCGATTTAGGTTTCCAGAGGAATGCAATAATAAGTTGCCCATTGTTCCTCACATGACTAAAGGTCTCTTCTCTCTTTCACCACCTCTACCAACTATTCCACACATAGTCTTCTCTTCTAAATTTGTTTTTCTTTTCCCTTATTCTAATTTTTGACATTTTTTAAAATAGTTAGAATGTTCGACTGACAACTCGATGTTGGTTTGTCATGACCTATAGATGATTGATATAAGAAGAGCAATTCTCATGTTGATGATCCTCGAGTCAGTCAGGAGCATGAAGGGGAGAAATAGGTTTGGGTTGAGAGTAATTAGAGCATATTTGCCCAAAAGAAAACCACCAATTTGCATTGGTCTACAAAGTCCATAAAATCACTATTTTGCATGTTGTTACTCCAAATTCAGGTTATTTGGTTCTAAGCAAATTTGAACAAGAACTCTTGAAGTTGCAGCTCATATATTGACCTAAATGAGACCAATTTTGGCTGAGTCAGACCTAATCTTCCCAAGTGAGAATTATTTCCCTCAAATAATACTTGTTTCCCCCAAATAAGACCTAATGTGCCCAAATTTAACATAATTGGCCTAAATAAAACCTAATTTCATATATTATGACCCAACCAAACCTAACCTCCCTCAATTTTCCCTTTCATCCCTTCTGTCATCTTACAATCATATTCTCGCAAACATCCCAAACATCTCTTACTAGTGAGTTCCGAACCACCAATTTTATTTTCCTATCAATTTACCAAATTAAACCACACCTAGATTCCTGGAGTTCAAATGTGATGAACTCATTTTATTCCCAACCAAACAAGCCCTAAGACATAATCTCAATGAAAACAAAATCATTTCTAAATAAGTGAAATGCAAAATCAAATTTTAAGTTAGTTTGCATAATAAGTGCAAGATATATAGTTGAATGACACTAGTAATTTATATTTTACCCTATTGATAAATGCCCTCACCCTGCCTAAATAATACTGCCTACCTTGGGTTCTAGTGGAAGAATGTAGCTTCTAAAGGCACTATATAATCATCAAGATGAATAATAAAATGTCTTATCTTAAGACTGTCCTCTATTTCTTTCCTGGCTTTGTTTTGACCTTCAAGTTTCAATTTTTGCTCTTGCAATATAGTTATGAGATTGTGTGTTCATTTATTTTTTTGTATTCAGTCAGTTTACCATGTGTTACCATGACTGCGTGTACAAATCAACCTTTAATATACTGATACCTTTGGCAACACAAATGAAATATGATAATTAATTTTCTCAGGCAATAAGAAAAATACTTTTAGTGATGAGTTTGTTATTCCACCTCCTGACCTTTTCATTTGCATCTCTCAAAATACATCGACCACAGTTCATGAAGACGCGTCTCCAGATCATACAGAATCATCAAGACAGATTAATGAAACCATATCAACTGACGCTGACATGTCTGGGCCTGTTATGGCCCAAGAGTTTGACCAGTCTAAGTCCGAATCAGCTCCGACACAAAGTGCTCCTCAATATCTGCTTGCTCGAAGCCCCCCTGCTTATTCATCATTTGGCTTGATGGCACCAGTTTTAGGGAACCAGTTGTCTGGCTTTGAAAATTCTGACACTCAAACAAGGGAAACGTCTCGTATCCCAGGTTGTGTTGTAAGTATGATAAATTAACTTATTTTTGATGTTGTTATTTGTATTTCAGTGTTGTGTCAGTTATGGTCAATCTTGGTAATGCATTTGAAGCTCAGCAATTCATTATTGAGCTTTCATATTATACAAACCAATAGATATGGTGTGAAGCCTGTCTATACAATACCAATGCAACATACTTTATTTGTTTCTGCCTTTTTGTGACTTATACAATGTTATAAATTCTAATTATTACTGTATAGATGCGCAACTAGAGAATACACATATGTGTTTCTTGACACCTGCACATATACTGATGTAGGACATGGGCACAGCAAGTCTACTTATATATACACACCCTATATGTGTATGTATGCATGTCATCATGAAAAACAATTATTTTTATTTCAAATTTAGTAAACTAATTGCTGATAGTCTAGAACTTGTCAATCCATTTATTGTTAGTTATCACTCACATCATAATAAGATCCCTTTAGCTTATGTATCAATCATTAAAGTATTCTCCTTCATCACTCTACCTTATATAAAGAGTTCTTTGATTAAAAAATGCACAGGGAATTTGTAGGTAGTGAAAATCAGAATGGTTAGAAAACAATCATCTAGGGGATAGTATCTGCTTAATTTATATGTTTGTATATACCAACTAGAAGGGTTTGATTGCACCATTAGCAGCTATAGCTATTATAAATTTAGGATCAACAAGAATAGCAGCTACAACTACTCCAAACTAACCTAGGAGGTATATTAGCTATATATTGGATGTGCTCGGTCAACTATCATCTATAAAAAAGTGGAGATGCACCAAAGCAATGTGTGCACCATACATATTGTCTATGCAATCCATATCCATATCGGACGTGCATTAGTATAGCCATGACTGCTTCCTGGAAATGTATGTGTTTCCTAGATGGGAAATCATACTGTTATAACCTGGGTTTATAGTTTCTTTTCCAGAAAAGAATAGTTGTGTGTGTTTTTCAGTGTTTGGGGTTTATTTTGTAACCAAAATAGATACCTAGGCAATTCTCATATTTAGCTCTTTTTCTTCTTCTCATTAGATAATTCTAAACAGTGATAAAATTTGGAGACTCAAAATGATAAACAGAGTGATTGTTAATCAAAGGCCAAGTGACAAGTGTCCATATCGATGGCTTATTAGATTGTTGTTACATTAAGCAAAATCACACATACATACATTTTGTGTGTGTATAAAATGGGGGATGAACTCCCTGGGATCTAAAAATTTCTAGAGACTCTGATGAGGAGTTGAGTAAGTTAAGAGTTGGGACAATGCAACTGTGGCACAGCACACATTTATAGTTAAAAATCCATTATTTATTGCTAGTAAAAGTTGAATTCGACATTGAGCACCTTGACTTGATCATCATCTCAGCATACCCTAAGGGGCATCCAAAAGTACATTGTATGAACTTGTCATTATGATTGGGATTCCCCCCCTCACCTTTTTAGATATATACCTGTATGCCTTTTTTTTTGTATCGTTGATATAATGTTCTTAGTTGTAACAACAATGTTTAATGTTGAACTTAAGTAATTGCTATCTAAATATTTATTCCAAAAAGGTCATGCATTTGTGACACTTGTTGACCATTGTTTCTGTACAAATGCAACTGGAAATTATGTAACTTTTGTGTATGCCATATCTTTTATGCTTACAATATACCTTGGTGGTAATTGTCACTGCAAAGTCCTTTGTATAGTTTAATTGTCATATTTGTTCTGATGCGATTAATTGTCTTCTAGTTGTAGTCGGTGTTTGTATGTCTGTAAGTCGTAATATTTATTACATCTTAATACGATGTTTCCCTTTGCAGGTTCCACAGCCATTTGATCATTCTGCAAACTATTACACTAAGATGTATCGTACTTTTGTCGAGGGTGATGGCCGCTTGTCTCCTTATCTTATACCTGGCACTACTAAGTACAATGGAAACTCTGTAGTTTTTCCCAATCCGTTTGGCCAATTACCTCAGGAGGTGATGACGTGTTATGTTCAACAGTTTTTTCATTATTATGTTGTAGTTATATCTAAGTAATGCTTGTCTTTGCTTTTAAACATCTCCCTAGAAATAGGCACATGGGGAATTTGATTATTATTAAAAGTAAATATTTATGTGGATAAGAAGATTTCTCTAAGTGTTCATATGGATGTCTATTCATTGGATGATCTTGATTGTAGTAATGTAATAAGAGTAGTTCCTGTTTATATTTTCTTATCATTTTTCCTTTTGTAATCAATTTCATTTTTCTAGACACATGGACATACAACTTTCTAATTGTTCAATTTGCACTTATGTAGCTATTCTATGTACAGTTCCACTGAATGATTAACTGAAACTGGGAAATTATGATGAATCTCTTCAAAATATTTGTTTCAACAGAAGGTGCAGCTGGAGCATCACCTATTACTGTTGGTTTGTTACCAACACTATTTTTTGACAATATCACTGCTAATTGTACTTCTGTTACTATTGCTGCAATAGAATATGGTTCGAGTGTCCCTATGAATTAAAGCATTTCTTCTTTTTTATGGATTGTGATGAAGCATGGTTTATGTCGTCCAACTATCTAACCTCTCAGGTTACTGATTTTTATGTTAGGTCTTTGACTACCTTGGGTTAAAGTGGAAACCTTTGTTAAATAAAATCCCTTTATAGTTTTTTGTAGTAGGACCCATCACATTTTTTGTCAAAACCTTTTATAAGCAAGAATGTATTTGTTATTTCTTTACTTCGTGTACCTGGACTGATAATGGATGTGCCATATAAACCACTTTATTCCAAAATAGAACCAAAACACTTCATTCCTAACATGCCAAATTAAAGCTACAAAATGAAAAACAAAATGTTCATGGCATATCTTTTTATGGTTGATTAAGAAATGCGAGTAGTATTTTTATGTTCTAAGAACCTCTACCAGTTTTGTGCTCTATGAACTTTTCTCTCTTGTAGTATTTGTTATTTTTTTACTAAATTCATTGGTATTTTCTTGTCACATTTTTTTTGAAGTATACTTATCTGCCTCTTGGACGTGCTATATTCATTGTAGAGTGGGAATGGTCCTGTCCAATCTACTTCAAGACTGGACCCTGTTGGCACCCAGGGTTCTGGAGTGATGCAGACGTCAATTGCTCTTACACAGCAGCATGTCCCTATATCTCGGCAGCCTCCTGGTGTACACCTCTCTCACACCTCACAGTTGTTGTTACACAGATGTGTCTGGCTTGAAGGTTGTATAATATAAGGATTTGATGCACTTTACTATGTTCCAAATTTGTTTGTGTTGATGATCTTTTTGAGTTCTCATCATATGGTTCTCTTGAATAAATTTAGTATTTATGATATTGTCTTCAGCTTGCCCTCATTTATAATTGCAGAATGTGTATTAATATACTTGGATCCTAATTCATATCGTGCTATAGTTAGATGGGCTACAGATACATTCTCAACTGTAGTATTTTTTTTATATGGTTCTTTCCTCTATAATTTTTTGTCTTTTTTTCTGCATGCTTTCAATCACTCGTTTATAGTTGTCTATACTAACTTATGTGTTTCACTGTGATATAGATTCGTCCTAGCGATGCTTTTGGAGAACAAATGATTAGAAACCTTGAGGTAAGAGTTGGAACTACTGCTGACTCAAGCTCAATGAATTATATAGCTGCAACAGCTATTGAAACTGGGAATTTGATGGTTGATAAGGTTGCAAGCATGATTGTTATGCTTGTCCCTATCACTGAAGTGCCATCAGAGAAGGTGCTTGTTGAATGGGTTGCTGAAGCAACTGTGGTATACTTAATCCAGGTAATTGTTGTTATAATTGGCGTTAGCCAGTGCTCCTTATACATGTGTACTGAACTATGCAAAGTAGATGACTACCCTTGAGGCACAATTGGCTGAGAAGAAGGTAACATGGTGCCTAAATCAACAAGCTGGCTTACAAGTAGAGGCTGGGTGGTTGAGGGGAAACTACTAGAAAGAGACATTTAAAGATGTTGAAGATGTATTGTAGGATGCAAGTATGGTTGAAGACGAGTTCCTTCAATCAGAACCCATGCAAGTTGCTATCTATTATTGTTTTAACATCATTGCAGGATCCTAGCAAGTTTGCAGTTGTTGCTGCCCCTACTGCTGCTTCAGGCTATGAAGTTGCACCCGCTGCTTCTGCTGCCAAGGTGGAAGAGAAAAAGGAAGAACCTATTGAGGAATTTGATGACCATATGGCCGTAATGCTATCACTGCAGCTGAGAAAAAGGATGAACCTTCATTGCAGTGTAGCTGGTCTACTCCTGTAGAAGCTCACAACTACTTGGAATGCTAGAATGGAGTTGTATGTTTTTGTAAGAAAATGAGTTTGTATTCCTTGGGGGGTCTCCAAGTGCAAAATGAGTTGTTATCCAGTTAGTGTTCATGTCTACAATATGTACCATATATAGTCATATGGGATGTTGTTGTATTCAATACAAGGGGCAAGGTAAAATGCCCTCCCCATGTAATTGTCATTTGATTATAAATAAAAAAGTTCAATACTTCTGGAATGTGTTCGGCTTCAATTGGCATTCAATTAGAAAACTTGATCATGAACTACAAATTGACTGACTAAAATCCACAAAAAATTAGTAATGCAGAACTAGTATGTCATTAGTGGCTTTTTTTCATAAGCCACTACATTCAATCAAAACCGTTTTATACAACAAAATTATATGAAATAGTGGCATTTGTATAAAAGCCAAATGATGGATAGTGGCTTTTCTATAAATGTCAAATGATGGTTTAGTGGCCTTTATGTGGCATTTATTTGAAGCCACTAAAGACAAACATTTAGTGTCTTTTACAACTTAAGCCACTATCTTCCTAGTGGCATTGGTGCTAGAGGCATTTTTTTAAATGTCAACAAATGTCGCTAAACTTGTTTACTGGATTTTTTTAGTGGCATTTCTGAAAGGCCACTAATGGGCATTTTTGTTGTAGTGAATGTATTTTCCTTCACCAGCAGTCCATATAAGGCCTTTCTAAGTCTCTCCTTTTATGATCCAAACAACATTCCAAAGGTTGGATCCCTTCTTTTCCTCAACATCCATCCAGAACTTACTCTTGTTAAAGTACTTACTTCCCATGATTCTAGCCCATAGGGGAGATGGTTCACACAAAAGCATCCACCCCACCTTCATAATGAAACTCTTGTTCATCTCTTGAGCTGGTCCCATGACACCCCTTCCCTTGGATAATCAACAAGGTGAATCTTCTTATGCTCATTAGTACTCCCCCAAATAAACTTTCCAGTTATTTTATCTATGGTTCTACAAACCATCTGAGGTAGGTTGGTTTTGCATCACATAGTAGGGTATCAATCAAAGATCACTCTTAGCTTGGGTAATACACCCAACAAAGGAGACGTGCTTGACTTTCCACTTATTAAGATTCTTTCTAAACTTTTCAATAAAAAAAGAATAAGTATTGTTTCTCACTCTAGAATGTATGATGGGGACTCCAAGATATATTCCCAAATCAGTAGTGACCTTGATATCAACCATTCTACTAATATCCCTCCACACTAATGGTTTCACATTAGTAGAGAAGAAAATACGAGACTTCTCTTTAGACATAACTTGTCCAGAGCACTGCCCAAAGATTGAAAGACATTCGATAATAAATTCTATTTGATTAATGAAGGTCTCAAAAATTAACATCATGTCATCTGCAAAGAATACATGGGATGGCTTAGAACCCACTCTAGATATAGATATAGGTCTCCACTTATCCTAGTCAATGTAGTTTTTAATATGTTGAGACAATCTCTCCATACAAAGAACAAAAATGTAAGGAGCGAGATGATCCCCTTGTCTCACTCCTCTATTAGAGAAAATCTCATCAGTAGTGCTTTCATTCCATAAGATTCTATAGGTCCCTTATTGTAGAGTTGACATGATCAATCTGATGATATTCAGGTATAGACCTGCATCAATCAAAGTGTCTTCAATTAAGTGCCAACTGAGTTTATCATATGCTTTCTCAAGGTCAATTTTATTGTTCATAAGATCTTTTCCAGTTCTTCTCTTTCTCATGGAATCAATTACTTCATGTGAAATAATGATGTTGTCACTAATTTTTCTCCCTTTGATAAAAGTGGATTGTGTGTCAGAGACTAGATTCGGCATGAGAGTGACAAGCTTGTGTTCTATGACCTTGGTAACGACTTTACAGGTAATATTACATAGAGTTATGGGCCTAAGATTGCTATACAAGCTATGTTTCTCCACATTAGCCACAAGAACAATGAGGGCTTTAGCCATATCTTTCCCACTAGCCCCCGTGTTAAAGAAATCCTTCACAAACTTTAAAAGAGATTCACCCAATTTCTCCCATTTCGACTAGTAAAAGAGATCAATCATACCATCTAAACTTGGAGCATTAAGCCCACTCATGTCAAATAGAGAAGCTTTGATCTGCTCATTATGAGGCTCCTTGATCAACATGTTGTAATCACTACAAGTAATCTTATAAAACCTTCAATGAATAGAAAAGCAACCAGTCAGCTCAGGTCCAAGAAAAATATTTTTTAAATGATTGAAGACCATACTCTTGACAAGATATAGATCAGTTTGGCATTCTCCACTATTATCCTTGATCGTTCTACTTCTCCCTTTTCTCCTGAACATACAAATTGTATGAAAGTAGCTCATATCTCTATCCCTAAGACATAGCCAATCCACCTTTTCCTTCTGAGCCCAGTAGATTTCCTCTTGGCTAAGAACTTCCTCAAGTTGACCTTGTCACCCATTCTCCTCCGTAAAGTAAGAATTGTGAAAAGATGAGTCCTGCATAGCTTGGATTTCCTCAAGTATTTTGATAATAGTTTTTTTCTTATTGAGTAAGTTGTCAAATACATGTCTCTTCCAGCTGGTAACCTTGCTATGTAAAACTCTTGAGCCTCCTCAAAATGAATATTGTTGTCCCATTCACCGCATTACAAAGCCCTCTATCCAATCTAGAAAAATGGGATTTCCTCCTCCAAGTACCATCATAGGGAATTTCAATCAAATTGTTACTATCAATCATTTTCAAGAACTAATTTATATCGACATTTTTATAACTAGAGCAGCCCTTCCTCTCATTTATGTTATCAACAAAATTAAAATCACCCTTACGATCCACAGTTCATTAATCAGCTTGCCCAAATGTTTAAATCTCTTCCACAGATGTTCTTTCAATATTGGGTTAAGACTACCATAAACTACCATGACCACTCACTTAGTCCAACTAAGATTGACTTCAATATGAATAAATTTCCTCTAATTCATGAGAATCCTAAAATGACATTCATCTAGATTTCATAGAAGCCAAATTCCTTCTGACTTCCTATTGGCTTCAACCCTATGACTTCTAGTAAAGCTACACATACTAATAATCTTGTCATCATACTGACCACTGACCTGGGGCTCAATTATATCATCTAGTAGGGGTTTATTAGCATCTACTACATTATGTAAAATCCTTCTTCTTTTATTGGTAGTTATTCCCTGACAATTCCACACAAGGATATTAACTTCCATTAACAAATAGGTGGTTGGATTGTGGCAATATCCTCATTTCCTTCCTTAGACCTCTCAACACATTGCACATCTTCCTCCTCCACCATCCTTTTCTTTCTAGTGCCACTTCTTTTTTATATATTTGAACTTGACGTCTCTTTAGGTTAAGGATCGCTTAATGGGACTCACTTCTTGGCCCATGCATAGAGAAGGCTAAAGTCTTTGGATCATCAACCAAAAAGGAGAAGTTCCTGGGTATACATGTTTGTGGTTCCCATCCTTCCTTTTGTGCTTGCCCCCTATATGCCTACTAAAATTACATGCCCATCTCTTTTCAAAGTCTTTATCGTTGAATGTCACATGATCCCCAACAAAAGATACCCCAATTGTTGGACATCCTGATGTGAATTTTCCTTCCCATTTCCCTCTTTGTTGTTTCTGCTTGGTAAAATCACTATGTTAGCTCTGTCCTTGTGAGGAATTCTCTACTTTGTAGTGGTCCTTCCTCCTTTACTCTTACTATTGGTCTAGACTTTAGCAACCAACGGTTGTCCCCTAGTGGTCGGTTGTTCTTGGTTCAGATCCTGCCCCTCCCCTTTGTCTTGGAGGATGACAAAAGGGTTCTGCCTTTCCCCGTTAATCAAAATCTCATTTCTATTCCTCAGATTTTGCCTCCTCCTGTTACCTTCTCAGAGGTACCAACATCCATTTACCGAAAGTTGTACCTATATCTTCATTTTGTGTGTTTTGGTGCTTGCCTGAATCACCTCCCAACTCTAGACTTGAGTGCTCCATCTCTACCTCCTCGGCTTGAGCTTTCAAAGGACATTAGAGAAAATCATGGTTGATGCATCCACGTAAGGAGCATATACAAGGCATATTACCATACATAATACAATATTCCTTCCCCTCGATGGAAAATTTGGCTAGAGGGGGTTGTTCAAGTTCATTTCAACTGCAAGCCTAGCAAATTTGCCACATTGTTGCTCCTTAGTGTTCAAGTCTACCTTCATAGTTTTTCCTATGGTATCCCCTATCCTCCGTAAAGCAATCTCACCTTCCAAAGGAAGATTTGGGATTATCAACCACACCACAACAGAATTATGTGACTTGTCTAGGGGATCAAAACTTGCTTGCCAAGTCTGTACAATTAGATAGGCCCCAAAAATGGTGCATGGCCCTCACTACCAAAAAACATAGTATAGGTGACAATCATGTAAAAGGTTACATATTTTAGGTGACATGCTTGTGCATCACTTATAATTTGTATAGACCTGTGTGAAATAGATGACATACATTTTAGTATTTTAAAAAGGTTACATACTTTAGGTGACATACATGTAAATCATCTATAATATGTATAATCCTGTGTAATATAGATGACATACATTTTATCATACACGAAAGGGTTACACTGAATAGGTGACATACATTTGAATGACCTATGCTCTAATGTGGGTTTTCCATATAGGTGACATGTATATGAGTCACATATGATCTATAAAGGGGTATATATTTAGGTGACATACATGCATGTCACCAAACTTTTAGGTGACATGTGTACTTGTCACCTAAACTTTAGGTGATAGACATGTCAGTCATCCAATATCTCCCAATCAATAATGAGCATCATCTAGCTTCATGGGGATATATCAATACATTTATTGACAATTCATGAAGGAAGAAATGTGAGAGATATTGTTGTTGAGAGTCTTTCTAAGTAATCAGGAGGGTCAAACATAGAGGGATATTGGCATAAATATTTTCCCCCAAACTCATATATGTCTCTTTAGTGAACATTCTAAGGCTAATGGGCATTTGTCTTGTGAGGCAAATTGGTCCTTGAAAGCAGCTTGCGTAGACCACCCACCTCCAATAACAATTGTTGCAAAAGAGTGGTGGTTGTTGAAAGCACTCGAACAACCTTGCTCTCATCATCCCCAAACTCTTATACATCTCTTTTATGAATAGTTAAGAGGACAATACATATATACATGTCTTAAATTTAAGCATTTTCAAGGACTTGCTATGAGAGGACTCTATCATGATATGAGCCCTAGCTCTACCTAGAAGCATTTTCACAGACTTTCTACCAACACACATTGTCATGATATGGACCATGGCTCCTCACTAATACCTTATGAGATATTTCCATGAGTGGACATTCTCATGATATAGGCCTAATCTCCTCACAAATGTATTTTTAGGAACTTGCTGTGAAAGGACACTATCAAGATATGGGCCACAAGTCCTCAAACCTGCATTTTAAGGAACTTGTTGTGAGTGAACACTATCACGATATGGTTCATGAATCCTCCCAAACATATTTTCATGGGGATATATCAGTACATTTATTTGACACCTTGTAAAGGAGATGTGCGAGAGAATATGTTGTTGAGAGTCATTCTAAGTGATTCATAAAGGGATACTGGCATGAAAATTGTCACCAAACGCATACATGTCTCTTTGGTGATCATTCTAAGGCCAATGAGCCTTTGTATTACGAGGCAATTTTTTCCTGGTAAACATCTTACATAGACCTCCCACTCCCAGCAACAATTCCTACAAATGTGAGGTAGCTGCCATAAGCACCCAATTAACCAGGCTTCAATTGTCCCCAAACTCATAGATGTCCATTTATGAATAGTTAAGAGGAAAATACATATATACACATCTCAAGGACTTTTTGTGAGAAGACAACGTCACAACATAGGCCCTAGCCCCTCCTTGAAACATTTTAATGGACTTGTCTTAGAGTACATTGTCATGTTATGGGTCGTAGATCCTCGCACATGCATTTTGGGGGACTTTCCTGAGAGGATTCTCATGATATGGACCTAGATACTCACAAATGTAGTTTCAAGGACTTGTTGTGAGAGACCACTATCATGATATGGGCCAATATCCTCACAAATGCATGTCAAGGGACTTAATGTGAGATCATATTGTCATGATATGGGCCCAAGATCCTCACAAATGCTCCTCCTAAATGCATTTAGGGGCATTATCAATATATGGGCCCTTACACCTCCTTAATGCATTTGAAGGGACATGTTGTGAAAGGACACTATAATGATATGGGTCTTGGCACCTCTCTAATGCATTTTTAGGGACGCACTGTGAGACAACATTTGTCATGATATGGGCCCTGACACCTCCCAAATGCATTTTCATCGACTTGTTGTAAGAGTACGTTCTCATGATATGAGACCTGACACCTTTCAAATGCAATTTTAAGGACTTACCGTGAGATGAAATTGTCATCATATGTTCCATGGTACCTCCCGAATGTATTTTCAAGGACTTTGCGTGACAGGAGATTGTCATGATATGGGCCCAAACTTCACCCAAATGCATTTTAGGGGCTTATTATGAGAGGAAACTGTCAATATATGGGCCATGTGTCCTCCTTAATGCATTTGAAAGGACATGTTGTGAAAGGACACTATCATCATATGGGCCGTGGGACCTCCCAAATGCATTTTTCAAGACTAGTTGTGAGATAACATTTGTCATGATATGGACCCTGACACCTCCCTAACGCATTTTGATGGACTTGTTATGAGAGGTCGTTGTCGTGATATGGGACCTGACACCACCCAAATGCACTTTTCATAGACTTGTTGTGAGAGGATGCTATCATGATATGGGACCTAACACCTCCCAAATGCATTTTTAAGGACTTACTATGAGATGACATTGTGATCATATGCTCCATGGATCCTCCCAAATGTATTTTTAAGGACTTGAAATGAGAAGATGTTGTCATATATGGGCCCAAACTTCACCAAAATACATTTTTAGGGACTTATTATGAGAGGACATTGTCAATATATGGACCCTGGATCCTCCTTAATGCATTTGAAAGGATATATTAGAAAAAGACATTATCATGATCTGGGTCATGACACCTCCCAATTACATTTTTTGGAGTTGATGTGAGATAACATTTGTCATGATATGGATCCTGACACCTCCCAAATGCATTTTCATGGACTTGGTGTGAGAGAAAGTTGTCATGATATGGGACCTAACACCTCCCAAATGCATTTTTAAGGGGACTTACTATGAGATGACATTGTCATCATATGCACCATGGCACCTCCCAAATGTATTTTCAAGGACTTGGCATGAGAGGACATTGTCATGATATGGGCCCAAACTTCACTGAAATGCATTTTCAGGGACTTATTATGAGAGGTCACTGCCAACATATGGGCCATATATCCTCCTTAATGCATTTTAAGAGACGTGTTATGAAAGGAAACTATCACGATATGGGTCGTGGAACCTCCCAAATGCATTTTTAGGGACTTGATGTGAGATGACATTTGTCATGATATGGGCCTTGACACCTCCCAAATGCATTTTTATGGACTTGTTATGAGAGGATGTTATCATGAAATGGGACTTGACACCACCCAAATGCATTTTTAAGGACTTGCTGTGAGATGACATTGTCATCATATGTGTGATGGCACCTCCCATATGTATTTTCAAGGACTTGGCGTGAGAGGACATTGTCATGATATGGCCCAAAATTTACTAAAATGCATTTTGAGAGACTTATTATGAGAGGATACTGCCAATATATGGGCTATGTATCCTTCTTAATGCATTTGAAGGGAAAAGTTGTGAAAGGACACTATCACAATATTGGTCATGGAACCTCCCAAAAGCATTTTTAGGGACTTGATGTGAGATAACAGTTGTCATGATATTGGCCCTGACACCTCCCAAATGCATTTTGATGGACCTATATGAGAGGATGTTTTCATGATATGGGACATGACATCACCCAAATGCATTTTTAAGGACTTACTATGAGATGACATTTTCATCATATGTGCGATGGCACCTCCCAAATGTATTTTCAAGGACTTGGCGTGAGAGGGCATTGTCAAGATATTGGCCCAAAATTCACCCAAATACATTTTCAAGGACTTATTCTGAGAGGTTTTGATGGTTGGCCTTGTTTCAGTCATGATGGTCTGTTCTGCTTCTGGACATGACAATTCATTTTGGTCTGGTCCGACACTACATTTGATACGGTCGTGACGTTGTGTTGTGAGGGTGGGTAGCGAGGTTGTGTTGTGGGTTGGTCGCGAAGGCAATGTGTACCATTGGTCGTGACACCTTGCTTTAATGATGATGTATCATGTTCTATCGTAGTCACGATGTGCATTGTAGAGATAGTCATGATGTTGCTTTGTAAGATATGGATCGTGGCACATCCCAATCTATTTTGAGGGACTTGTTGTAAGAGGATATTGTCATGATATGGGCCATGTCTCCTCCTAAAAGTATATTTAGGGACTTTCTATGAGAGCACACCGTCATGATATGGGCCTTGGTTCCTCACAAATTTATTTTTAGGGACTTGCTGTGAGAAGACACTATCATGACATTAGTTGTGGCTCATCCCAAATGTATTTCCATGGACTTGTTGTGAGAGGACATTATCATGATATGGTATATGGTTCCCCCTAAATGTATTTTCAAGGACTTGTTGTGAAAGGGAATCATCATGATGTGCGCCATGGATTCTCCCAAATTTGTTTTGAGGGACATGTTGTGAGAGGACATTGTCATGATATGAGTCATGAATCCTCCCAAATATATTTCTATGGACTTGTTATGAGAGGACATTGTCATGATATGGAATGTGGCTCCTCCTAAATACATTTCCAGCAACTTATTGGGAGAGGACATTATCATGATATGGGATGTGGCTCCTCTCAAATGCATTTTCAAAGACTTGATGTGAGAGGATTCCATCATGGTATGGGGCCTGGTTCCTCCCAAAAGCATATTCAATGACATGTTGTGAGACAAAACCATCATGATATGGGCCTTGGCTCATCACAAATTTATTTGTAGGGACATACTATCAGAACACACTATCATGATATTAGTCACATATCCTCCCAAGTGAAATTACAATGACATGTTGTGAGAGGACATTCTCGTGATATGGGATGTAGCTCCTCTCAAATGCATTTTCAGGTACTTGCTGTGAGAGTACAACATCATGATATGGACATATTTCCTCACAAAATCATTCCCACGGACATGTCATGAGAGGACACTATCATGATATTGGTCGTGGATCGTCCCAAATGTATTTTCCAGGACTTGCTGTGAGAGGACATTGCCATGTATGTGATGTGGCTCCTCCAAAATGCATTTTTAGGGTCTTCCTATGAGAGGACATCGTCATGGTATGGGCCCTAACTCCTCACAAATTCATTTTCAAGGACATATTCTGAGAGGAAATTGTCATTATATGGGCCATGGCAACTCCCAACATTTCGAGGGACTTTATGTGAGAGGAAATTGTCATGATATGGGCCATGTCTCCTCCCAAAAGTATATTCAAGGACTTGTTGTGAGAGCACACAATTATTATGTGGGCCCTGGATCCTGACAAATCTATTTCTAGGGACTTGTTGTGAGATGGTGGCTCCTCCTAAATGTATTTGTAGGGACTTATTATGAGGGGACATTGTCATGATATGGGATATGACTACTAAATACATTTCCAGTGACTTGTTGGGAGAGGACATTGTCATGATATGGGATGTCGCTCCTTCTAAATGCATTTTCAGAGACTTGGTGTGAGAGGACACCATCATGATACATGCACTGGTTCCTCCCAAAAGCATATTCAACGACTTGTTGTAAGAGGACACCGTCATGATATGGGCCCTAGATCCTCACAAATTTATTCAGGGACTTGTTGTGAGAGCACACTCTCATGATATTGGTCACTGATCCTCCCAAATGCACTTCCAGCAATATGTTGTGAGAGGATATTCTCATGATATGGGATGTAGCTCATCTCAAATACATTTTCAGGTACTTGCTGTGAGAGGACACCATAATGATATAGACATATCTCATCACTATATCATTTCTAAGGACATGCTATGAGAGTCTTCATTCCTGAAACTCTACTAGAGCCTTGGGTAGTGATCCCATGTGTTACAGATATTGTCATGATATGGGATGTGGCTCCTCCCAAGTGCATTCTCAGTGACTTGTTGGGAGAGGACATTGTCATGATATGGGATGTGGTTCCTCCCAAATGCATTTTTAGAGACTTGATGTGAGAGGACACCATCATGATATGGCCCCTAGTTCCTCCCAAAAGCATATGCAGGGACTAGTTGTGAGAGGAAACCATCACGATATGGGTCCTGGCTCCTCAAAGTTTATTTTTAGGGACTTGTTGTGAGAGCACAATGTCATGATATTGGTCATAGATCCTCCCAAATACACTTCCAGCCACATGCTATGAGAGTACATTCTCATGATATGGGATGTATATCATATTAAATACATTTTTAGGTACTGGTTGTGAGAGGACACGATCATGATATGGACTTGTCTCCTCACAAAATGCATTTTAGTGCATTGTCATGAAATTCCATGTCCTCATTCTAGCATAGGTATCCTCTATGATGTGATTCCATGAACTTATCATGAGGCAACATTCTAATGAGGATGATATCTTCTCATGATCAATGTAGTGTTACAAACTTGATGTGAGATGAAACTTCCTCATTATGTGGGCCTAAACTCATCCCTAGTGTCATTCTCATGATATGGGCCCAAACTCATCACAAATGTAATTTTAGGGACTTGTTTTGAGAGGACATTGCCATGATATGGGTCGCATCTCCTCAAAAATGCATTTCAAGGGACTTAATGTGAGAGGGCCCTGTCATGATATGGGTCGTGGTTCCTCCCAAATGCATTTTATTGGGATATACCAATACACTTATTTGACAATCAATAAGAGATACACGTGAGAAAACTATTGTTGAGAGTCATTTTAGGTCATTCCAAGTCATTATGAGAGCCATTCATACATGGATATCTACATGATGATCATCTTCAAACTCATAGATGTCTCTTTTATGATCATTCTAAGTATAATGGGCCTTTGTCTTGTGAGGAAAACTTCTTCTCCACGACAACTTGTGTATGCCACCCACCTTTAGTAGTAATTGCTACAAATAGGAGGTGGCCGCCACAAGCACCTGATTGACAATCCTACCATTATCCTAAACTCATAGAGATCTCCTTTATATATAGTTAAGATGATAATAAATATATAAATGTCCTCAATCAAAACATTTCTAGGGACTTATAGTGAGACGACGTTGTAATGATATGGGCCCTAGCTCCTCGTAAGTGAATTTGTAGGGACTTTTTGTGAGAGGCATTCTCATGATATGGGCACAGGCTCCATACAAATGTATTTTTATGGACTTGTTGTGAGAGGACATTGTCATGATATGGGCCCACCTTTCTCAACAATATATTTCAAGGGACTTTTCATGAGAGGGCACTGTCATGATAGGGGTTGTCTTTCCTCTCATATACATTTTTGTTGGGATATATCAAAAAACTTTATTGACAATCCATAAGTGACATGCGTGAGAGAAATTGTTGTCGAGAGTCATTCTAAAGAATTCTAAGTCATTTTGAGAGTCATTCATTAAGGGATATTGACATGATGATCTTCACCAAACACATAGATGTTTTTGTATTAATCATTCTAAGTATAATGGACCTTTGTCTTGTGAAGTAAATTTCTTTTTGGAAACATCTTACGTAGGCCACCCACCTTCGATAGCAATTGCTACAATAATAGGATAATCTAATGTAATCATATTATTAAAGGAGGCATGTGAGAAAATTCATGCTAGGAGTCATTTTAAGTAATTTTAAATCATTCTGAGAGTCATTCATAATCAAAAATTGGCATGAAGATCTTCCAAAAATTCATATACATCTCCTTTGTGATCATTCTAAGGCTAATGGGCCCTTGTCTTGCAAGGCAAATTGCTCATTGATAGCTGCTTGTATAAACCACCCACCCCTAGTAACAATTATTGCAAATGGGTAGTGGTTGTCGAAAACACCCAACCGATTGTGCTTTGATCATCCCCAAAATCATACACATCTAACTTTATGAATAGTTAAGATCACAATACATGTATACACATTTTCAATCAAAGCATTTCCAGGGACTTTTTGTGAGAGCACACTATCATGATATGGGCCCTAGCTCCTCCCATAAGCATTTTTACAGACATCTTGTGAGAGGATATTGTCAAGATATGGGCCCTAGATCCTTGTAAATGCATTTCTAGGGACTTCCTATGAGAGGACATTCTCATGATATGAGCCTAGACTCCTAACAAATGTATTTTTAAGGACATGTTGTGAGAGGATATTGTCATGATATGGGTCACAACCCCTCAAAAATGCATTTCAAGGGACTTCTTGTGAGAGGGCACTATCATGATATGGGTCGTAGTTCCTCCCAAATACATTTTATTGGGATATATCAATATACTTATTTGATAATCAATAACAGATACATGTGAGAGAAATTGTTGTCGAGAGCCATTCTAAGCTATTCTAAGTCATTCTAAGAATCAATCACATAGGGATATTGACATGATGATCATTGCCAAACTCATAGATATTTATTTTATGATCATTCTAAGTATAATGGTCCTTTGTCTTGAGTTGCAAATTTCTTCTCCACAATGCCTTACGTAGGCCACCCTCCTTCAAGTAGCAATTTCTACAAATAGGAGGTTGTTTATGCAAGCACCTTATTGACCATCATACCTAAACTCATACAAATCCCCTTTATGAATAGTTAAGATGCAATAAATATATGCATGTATTCAATCAAACCATTTTTAGGAACTTACTGTGAGAGGACATTGTAATGATACGGGCCCTAGCTCCTCCCAGAAGCATTTTCACGGACATGTTGTGAGAGAACACTGTCATGAAATGGCCCTAGCTCCTTGTAAATGTGTTTATAGGGACCTTTTGTGAGAGGCATTCTCATGATATGTTCCCATTCTCCTCACAAATGTATTTTTAGGGACTTGTTGTGAGAGGACATTGTCTTGATATGGGTCACTACTCCTCAAAAATGCATTTCAAGGGACTTGTTGTGAGAGGGCACTATCATGATATGGGTTGTAGCTCCTCCCAAATATATTTTATTGGGATATATCAATATACTTATTTGACAATCAATAAGGGATAGATGTGAGGGAAATTGTTGTTGAGAGTCATTTTAAGCTATTCTAAGTCATTCTGAGAACCATTCACATAGGGATATCACCATGATGATTGTCACCAAACTCATAGATTTTTCTTTGATGACCATTCTAAGTATAATGGGCCTTTGTCTTACATGGAATTTTTTTTCTCCACAATGCCTTGCGTAGGTCACGCACCTTCAAGTAGCAATTGCTACAAATAGGATGTGGTTTCCGCAAGCACCTGATTGACCATCATCCCATCATCCCTAAACTCATACAGATCCCCTTTATGAACAGTTAAGATGGCAATAAATATATACATGTCTTCAATCAAACCATTTCCAAGGACTTACTGTGAGAGAACATTGTAATGATATGGGCCCTAGCTCCTCCAAGAAGCATTTTCACAGACATTTTGTGAGAGAGCACTGTCATGAAATGGCCCTAGCTCCTCGTAGATGCATTTCTAGGGAGTTTCTGTGAGAGGCATTCTCATGATATGGGCCCATTCTCCTCACAAATGTATTTTTAGGGACTTGTTGTGAGAGGACATTGCCATGATATGGGTCACAAATCCTCAAAAAGGCATTTCAAGGAACTTTCTATGAGAGGGCACTGTCATGATATAGGTCATAGTTCCTCCCAAATACATTTTTTTTGGGATAAGTCAATATACTTATTTGACAATCAATAAGGGATAAATGTGAGAGAAATTGTAACAAATAAGAAGCAATGGATTACGTAGGCCACCCACCTTTGATAGCAATTGCTACAAATAAGAGGTGGCTTCCACAAGAACCTGACTGACCATCCTTCGTTCATCCCCAAACTCATACATGTCTCTTTTATGAATAGTTAAGAGGAAAATACATATATCCATGTCTTCAATCAAAGTATTTCTAAGGACTTTTTGTGAGAGGACATTGACATGATAAGGGTCCTATCTCCTCCGAGAAATATTTTCATGAATATGTTGTGAGAGAACACTGTCATGATATGGGCCTTGACTCCTCGTAAATGCATTTCTGGGGACTTGTTGTGAGAGGACATTTACATGATATGGGCCCAAGCTCCTCACAAATGTATTTTTTGGGACTTACTGTGAGAGGACATTGTCATGATATGGTCTCAGCTCCTAAAAATGCATTTCAAGGGACTTGTTGTGAGATGGCACTGTCATAATATGGGCCATGATACCTCCCAAATAGATTTTTATTGTGATATACCAATACACTTATTTGAAAATTCATAAGCGATACATGTGAGAGAAAATGTTGCTAAGATTCATTCTAAGCCATTCAAAGTCATTCTGAGAGTCATTCATAAAGGGAATATTAGCATGATAATCTTCGTGAAACTCATAGATGTATCTTTTATGATCATTCTAAGGATAATATGCCTTTGTCTTGCAAGGAAAACTTCTCCTTGGCAATATCTTTCTTAGTTTCCCCTATTTCTACAAAGTCTTGGCCACAAGTAGGTAGTAACGTGAGAAGCAGTGAGGTCGCAAGCAGTGGTGAGGCTCACGGCCCTAGTAGCTTGACCAAATCTTGACCTAAAATTGACTCCTAAAATTTTGACCAAATCTTGAGGTCGAAGCAGTGAGGCCGTATGTTTCAACCATAAAATTGACTCATCTTGAACTAATTTTACCAAAATCTTGACCTAAGATATGCTAAATTATTCTTCAAGTGGATTCATTTGGTCCTGTGAGTCCTTACGCAGCCACTTAAGTCATCTTTAGTCTAGGCCCCTATTTGAGGTGCCTTGCCTAGATCCATGGGAACCTAGGAGGGCCCCTTGATTACTAAGTAGAAACGTAGGTAATGGGCCAACATGTTGTTGAGGTGGCTAGGAGATATGCATTTCATAGGAGAGCCTACGAACCTAGGTGAGCGCCCATGTGTTTCCAAGCATTTTGTTTTTTAGAATAATATTGACAATCAAATATCAAAATTCATGATGTTAGAGTTGTAATTATGTGTTGATGGTATTATTACATAGTATTTAGGCTAAATGCAATTTAAGTGAGACCATGGAGTGTATTAACAAGATGGATTCTTGGTCCGGGCCGTGATTGGGCTTTTGACCCCACCTATCATGCACTTATCTCCTTTCTCCTTGTCTATCCCATCCCCTTTCCTTCTTCACTATATGTTCTTATCAAAAAACTCAATTACCTACCTCGGTGAGGCGTAGTGTCACTTAAACCATAGCATGTCTCATGATGTATGATTCGCGCTAGGCCACTTGCTTTAGTCAACATTGTATTTCACATGTAATTGTCCTACTCCATCCTTTAAATAATACGATGGCTAAAAATAGATCAAAATATGAATTAGTGGAAGAATATTATTGAGGTTGGCTTTCATATAAAAATTAAACTTCAGTATTATGACTATAATATGACAAAAGAAAAAAGTACACATGGGCCAATGAAATAAGAGAAAAATGAAGTTCATGTAATTTAATCATGTAAACTAGAGGTATATCTTATTGGAAGGTAATTGTTAGTGGTGGGTAGACCATTTAATAGTAGGAATAAGATATATTTATTATGAAAGAAAAATAAAAATTAGTCAAAAGTAGATGCAAACCACACATTAATAGGTTGTGGGTCTGTAGGGATGTCTATGTAAAAGTATTAATTTCTGGATCTATCTCATTGTTGGAGTACTACTTTTTCTCTCTCAATCACAAGTCACCAGGATCAATTTGTAATTAATACATGACTAAATCAGTTGTTTGGTATCGTCACACCCACTTTCTCCGGTTAGGCACAGTTTTCATGTGGTACCCCTTTCAGCTCCCCATAGAACCCATCCCCCGACTCGTCGCCCTTTCCCCCTCCGCCCCCTCGACGCTGATCTTTTGCCGCTGCCCCCCCACCAAAAAAATGAACACTACTACCCAAAACACCCACGCGCTGGCAACTAGTCAGCCCACAAAATTCACCCAACCGCACCACCTCCCCACACACTCCCCGCTGTCGATGTATCACCTACATCTTCCTCATCGACAAGTCTCTCCACCACCTACATACATGTATTTCTAGAATCTCTTCTACTATCGCCTCCCGCGGTGCTTCTCCAAGATGAAGACTGGTGTCACGGGCATTGAAGTCGCAGTGACCGGTCTTGGATTCCACTTGCAACCAAGGAGTACAACTTTTCCACCACCGCCCAAGATAGATGGCGATCATTACTGGAGTGTCGGCCAAGGCAGCGTCTGGTATCACCATCGTTGAAGCCCCTGGTGCCAACACCTTGCCTCTGACTTGCAATGAAGGAGTCTAGCTCCTTGTCGGCGCCCTAGCTTAAAATTGAGGATTTGGAGACTCTAGAATTGTCCCAGTATATCCTCTTCAATTTCACTTGCCCTTTCCAGGTTAGTATGTTATTCTCTTATCGATCAAGGCATATCCCAAGTCTTCCCATACGCCTCCCCTGGGCATATGTGTTGCATCTTTTCACACACACATTGTGAGGTATAGGAATCTCACCATTCACCAGAGAGTACTAGCTATCATCATTGTGCCTAAATAAGTTTTTTCAATATATGTTTTGGTGCTCTTTGAACTGCCTTGCAATCCTCTATTTCTCTCCTGCACAATAAATTGTGGGGTGCTTGCTTATGCGATGGGTTCAACTCTCTTTTCTATTTTTCCCTATTCAAGGATATGTCAGTGGATGTGTGCTTAGGTCATGGTTTGTAGTTTGTTCCAAACAAGAAATATTAGGGCGACAGAGACCCTAATCTCTTTTTCTAATATTATCTGATGAACTTTTCATTATTCTTTTCTAGTTAATGAATGATAAATTGAACTAATGGCTTCATGATGAGTAACTAGATTCGTCTAGTCCACTATGTGATTCTACTCTAGATTGTATTAATTTAGACAAAGGATATTTTTGGGATCATATTTAACAAAGAAATCTCTACTTGCAATATGATTAAACCCACCATCAATGGTTTATTTTATACTTGGCCTAACTAGTAGGAATGCAATAGAAGTACTAGACTAAAACCAACATGATCTTTCACATGCTTATACTATACTTGGCAAAACTAGGAGGAATGCAATAGAAGTACCCATACTAAACTTTACACAGTCTTTCACAACATCTCCTCAGATGATTTCCTTAGATGTTGGGCCAAAGTCTCAGTAGACATGTGACTATTAGAACCACACTGAGAAAATTTAGTAGAATTTTGGACATCATCAAGATGATGAATGGCAGTCGTCTGACTAGTAGAGATCTAAGTTGTTATATTGCATACCTCGTACTTCATTACTTTCTATTCCTATTAGCTTGAAAAATATTTATATCTCAACTAAATTAGAACACACGTCAAGGGAGATAAAATGTCGCTATGAGTTGTTTGTGTCTCAAGGGACTTGCATGAAAGATCTTTAATATATGGAATTGGGATATTGGATGAAAGTCCCACTCGTTAATAGATTAAGTTGGTATTTAACAAATATGATTGAAATGTAGGTAGAGACGTGTTAATTTTCAAATCAATTATCAGTCAAAATGTCGTCCCACTTTCCCAACTTCACCAATCTCGTGGTAACCCTCCCTTTGGACTCTTCCTTTTCCGCCACCCCCTCTTATGTCATTGCTTCCTCTGCCTCTCCCCTTCGCTTCAGACTTTGTGTCCTCTATGCCTCCCCTTCCTTTCGGCTCCGCTCACCCACCCGACTTCATTTCCTCGGTCTCTTTTTCTTTTGGCTCCTATCCTTTGAGGGCCTTTGAGGAAGTCGTAGTTCTCCAGAGCCAACAAGAAATCCACCACCATGAACATGATAAGATGAGATCAGAAATTTGAGTAATTGTATGGTTGAGTCCCAAGGAAAAGATGAAGCCACCGCTGGTAAGGCTAGCGGCCTAGATTAACATTAGCGAGTAGCCGATGATGCTTGCAGATCACCTTGTACGTTGCAAATTAGCTCCTCCAAGCACAACAATGAAGGTTGCACAAACTCCATGCACTCTCTCTATCAAAGTCATCCCTTGTGGTATTTATTAGCAACCGCTCGTCCCCAATTTATCCCCTTTTTTTAGAACTCAAAATGGAGCCTTTTTTATTCCTTTTAATGTCTTTAGGTGTTGGCTAGATGATGACAACATGAGGACCACCCGTGAGCTATAGAACAATTGATCATGTCTTTCTATGCACAAGGCTAGAGTAGACGAAGGAGGTACCAAAGGACATGCACATCATCTATAGGTCCATGAATATATGTCTGATCAAAATTGGGAATAGTAATCCTACAAATTATTAATAATAAAAGAATCATTGGAATGTTGATCTATTATTTTCATTTCCAATTTGATTTCTTGCTTTGTCGAGTGACTCTATATTCTTGCCTTAACCAGTGAGATACATAAGGCTTCCATACAGGAAAGGAGAAAATCCTGGTAAATAGGGCGATGAGGAAACTATGGGGGGTGAGGTCTAGCAGAACTGGTGGCAGACTTAGATGGTAGGGTTTTGACGGTTGGCATAAGTAGCAGCAGAGGTCAGGTCAGGAGGGTTGTCTTGCTCAATAATTGAAGGTAACCATTGTACTTCGAGACATATTACAATTGCATTTTAACTATTTTAAAAAAATGAAATTGTTACTACATCTTACTTTTGTTTACTAGTACAATACGCAATCCGGCTCATCTCATCAACTTTGAAAAGATATCAATGATTCAGACTAGTGCCAAACTGGTGAGCCCGAAGCTAAAGTTGATTGTTAAAATTGATTAGGTCTTTTGCTTTATATAATCCCCTTCAGATTAAAAGCCAATCTTACGTAATGGATTTGTATTTATGATATTTCCATTCAGGAGACCGAGGACATTCTTAGTCAACTTTCTCAAACACTCAACCAGGTGAGTCAGCAAAATCTCTTTACCTAAATTTGGATCATTATTTCATGTATTCAAATTATTGAGTATAGAAACCAATAATTCTGTACTAATGGGTGACACATGATTTTATGTATGATGGTTATTTGTAATCATAGTGTGTCCATGTTCAACACTGTGTCTAGGGTGACGATGAAACCTCCCTGGAAGTGTTTTTGCTTTGTATATGTTAAGCGACTTATGACACGTGCAAAGCCTCCACAATCTATTTTTGTTATGCTCACCCAACTTTGTTCTGTAATGGCTGCAACAATGAGATTATAGTGTCGACCAACAATGGGAATCGTGATTTGTCATTCCTAAATATACTTGTTCTAGTCTTAGTTGAACTTCTTTCTGGGTATCAACTACAGCAAGTAAAAACACAATCTATATTCACAATGTACTTATGTCTTGAACGCCCGTCAACATGTTCTTCTTGACCAATGAAGGACTGTATATCTATCTAAACTATTCCTAGGTAATTTGTTATGCATCTATTCTATATCCATCCATTACTTTCTCTGTTGCTTATGTTATGCATTTCCTTTTTCAATTCTATTATTTTCTTCTAATGTTTGGTAGTTTATTAGATGATGACTTGTGGGCATGCTTTCGATGTCAGCTTGCCTTGGACTCTGTTGGACAAGGAAATCTTTGGTGGTTTCCAGCGAAAATATATGGCTTCTATATCTGTCAATCTTTTTAGGTAACGTTCTTTTTTAGTTGTTCTCAGAGCTACATGCTTTACATGTTATGGATGGCTTCTCCATAAGAGTTTGACTGTAAGCTATTGGCGAGGAATGTAAAACTCATTTCTTAAGAATATTTTTATAATGAAAGTTTATTTCTTTCTATTTGAAACTTTATCACTAATATTTCATGATGTATTTTTATGTTTACAAATTTTCCTTATTCTATTTGTATGTATGAATTTTGCTTGAATTGCTTCAAGGGGGGTCATTTTTTTCCTCCATTCGAGGTCACTCGTAGAGAATGGGAGGCCTAACTAAGAGTTATGGCAGGCTTCTATTGAGTACGACATGAATTCAAGAGATTCATCTCTATTCTCCCCGATACAGGACTCGAGATGGCCATGTTCAGCTTGGGTAAGTCATATGTGTGATATCATCTAACATTCACCATAGAGATATGCTCAAATTACTATATTAAGTTGCTGCCTTTAATTACTACTCCAATAGAATTAGTCTAATGGAGATGTGATAAATAACATGCATGTATCTAATTATATTTTAATTTAACTTGCAGGTATGGTCATGGCTCTACAACACAAGATCATAACATTTGGCGAGTCCGCGGTCGCCTTTTCCATGAACGTCAGGTTCCCCACTTAATTTGCAGGTCTTTTCAGCCTTCCCTAGAGCTTTGAAGTGATATCCAAGTTCAACCATCCTTCATGTTGCAGCTTCAACATCTGATTGGAGGTCAAGATGGTCTTTCTGAGCATGGGAGGGAGCAGTAGTAGTACTGCTATGCTTACTGTGTCGGCTGTTCCTAAAACACCATGAGGTGAGTACGGAGTGTGATTTCTTACCTCAAAAATTTGAATTAAACAACTTTTTTTCATGGTTATGTAGCTATATATTATATTACCATGAGGCCAACTTAAATTTTTTAATTAGAATCTGATCACATAATTATTGGATTATACTTGTTGCAATTTCACACAATGCGTGGATCTCTCTCTGTATCTTACTCTAATTCTTCTTTGTGGCACCCGGGTGGAGATTGACCCAGCTAGGCAACTCCACCATGGATTCCCCATGAACAAAGTCTGACAAAACAGTGCGGGTCGACCCTCTGGACAACTTCACAAAATACAGGGGTGGGTATGACATCACCAAGAAGCATTACTGGAGTGTAAGCCACTACATCCCACTCGACACATTTTCCTTTTCAAATCACAGCATGTTTTTTGAAGAAAGCGTCCCGATTGTGTGCCAGATACTCTCATAGCTTGGTAATCGATTCGAGTTAGCTAACAACTCACCTCTCCTTTTGCTTTCCAGTCTTTGATCTTCACAGGTATCTATGGCTACTCAATCGCCGTCTTGTGTCTCCTCCTGGGCGCGGTGAAGTTAGCCAATACCATCATGCTGGTGATGGGCTTCTTTCTGTCCGCTACCTTCCTGGTCATGGCATTTCTATCCATGGATGGCTACTTGTTTGGAATAATAAGCATCCTCAGCTTTGTGCTCATCGGGATCGGCGGCTACCACAGCAACTAGCTCTATATCGCCATAGACAACCAGTTGGGGCATGTCGAAAATGACAACAGCGACAATCACGAGCAGCTGAATGATGGCCAGGTAACCTCGAGCACTCTAAATCAGTCAGTTAAACGAAATTGTATCCATATTTACTTCAGATGGGATTGCAATGTTAGGGCACGATATCTTGCATAGGTAGAACAATTATCTCGTGGAGTCTGTTGTTTTATAGGCTTGATTCACTATACGTTTGGTCGTTTCCGCTTCTACTGGAAGGAAGATTGATCCTATAATGGATTTTTTGAATGCAATGAAGAAGGAATCTCTAGTTTTAGGGATTGATTGTTTGCCAATAGCTTTAAATAATCTATCGTATATATAGGTTTTTGAACGCAATGATTTAAGGAATATCCACTTTCTCTTTGTTTTGGAGTTTGTTTTTATAGTGCTTTCAGGAAGCGCCATTGAATACCAAACTTATATTTCCTTGCTTCTGATATCAATGAAGTTTGGGATTGAAAGGTGACTGATTGAGATACGTGTTTTCAGCATTTAGAAACTCGTTCAATCTTTTGGTAAAGACCTGCTAAATTCTGAACCTGCCTATCAATTCAATCTTTTTAGCCATCTTCACTGGGTTGGCCAGCCGGACGCTGACATCAAGGATGTATGCAACATGTCCTAGCCAATTTTTTTTTACAAAAATCACTCTTACTCTTGATTTCTATTTGTAGAAATTCAGACTTGCGAAATATCCTCACAAGGAATTCAATGACCACTCGGTGAAGGATGGAGATCACCAGAGAGGTGGGTTATTAGCTTACTCTCAATTGTATTATACTTGTACAGGTGCATATATCCCATGGCCTTGAGTGAATTTTCTTATTCTTTTTTCATTGATGCTCTTTATCACCTGCAGCAGCGTTACATATGCAAAGGAATGCTGCTTCATCTTCTGGGGTCATGGCTAGAAACCCATCTGAGTAAGTATTAGGAAAAGAAGCACACAAAAATGTACTGCAATTTCATGTCAGTTTGAACTTACTGTACTGCCAAAACATGAACTGTTACGTGCACTGCTTTTGATCTCTTGGTTAGAGATTTGTTTGGAATTTACTAATCGAAATAAAATGCCTTTTGAAAATGTTTAGCAGAAACTACCACATTGCAGAAGCCCTTCAGATGTAGATGGAAGTGCAAAGGAGACTGCATGAACAGTTGGAGGCATTTGTTTATGATATTAGAAAAGAAAACTGAGAACAATCTAGTTATCAACGTACTTAACAAGTAATTCTTTAATTGCATGCATGCTTTTTATATATTACTTTATTTACCGCCATGCAGGTACAAAAGCACCTAATGATAAGGATTGAAGCGCAAGGCAAGTATATGCAGACCATCTTAGAGAAAGCCTGCCAAACCTTGTCAGCGGAGAACTTCCTCTCACTGCAGGATGGCCACAAAGTTCATCCACATGGTGCACGAGAAGCACCTCCACAGCTGTAGGGAAGCCTTGGATCCAACCACTGTGACTCTTGTGTCTGCTTCTATTGAACAGGAGCAAGAGACTTGGTAGAGCTAACTAGGGAGGCTCTTGCTACTGTTGCAACCATTTGTAGGTGGCCTTGGTGTTCTGTTTGATATCACAGTTGGGAGATGGACCGGCAAGAAGAGATGAAGAGTTGTAAATGCAGGCATCAGTCCCAGACTACTGACAAATGCAAGACACACCTTCTTGTTATGGTCATCTACTTTTGCTCTTAAGATTCCAATTCTGAGTCTACAAAGGCAGTTTAGAGCATGGAGGGGGCCTTCCATAGCCACAACATCGGATGCTTGAATCTCCGGTTCCTGTGTATGACTCATCACCGGCAGCAAGGTTCCTGTGAATGACATTCACTTTGACAAAGGCTAAGCCATTACTGCACCTGTTTAGATTATGAGACTGATGACGATGAGGCGATGTGTTGTTGTTAGCCTTTGCTTATATACGTAACAAGCTAACAACTTCTGTTGCCCGTTCTTGTTTGCTTATGTACTAGAATGGCTTGAAAGAGATTGAGGTGGGGTTATAGAGAGAGGGGTAATACATTGTTCTCGTATTGGCTCTGCTTTTGGCTCAAGTACAAGTTTGTCTGGAGTTGGAAGACAGCTTCCCATGTAGCATTTGTAATTGAGTTGCAGCAAAAATTAGGTTAGAATGATCAGCGAAAGACCACATGTATGATGAAGTTGTTATAGAATTAAATGTACGGATGGACCTGTTGATCTTGTACATCATTATTGCATATAATATAATGAAATATTCAAATTTTTTAAATTTGTTCGAATGCTTTTCGAGTACTCATTTTCCTGTATTGTATACTTTTTCTGTTGTGCTGTGTTATTAGGATTATACAACGAATAGAATATCTGTACACTTTTTTACTGTGCAGTGTAATGAAGGCATTATTTTGTAACCCCAAATGAAAAATTTAAACTTGGTGGCAGCTTGTATTACAGAAAAAGGTGATGTTTCATGTCATCATCTTCTATTCTTGTATATAGATGACATACAAAGCTATCATATTTTATCGATAAGATGATTGCATCTGTTGTCATCTTTTACATGTATGTGGCATCGCTTGATGCAATTTTTTTGTCTAAGTGATATTCTACTACGTCACCTATTGCCATTCCTGACTTGTTGAAAAATTAAGAATAGATGACGACATTCTAAAAAGCTAACATATGGTATAGATTATGTCTAAAAGATGACATACATTTAAACCACAACACCCAGCTGCGTAATTTTTGTGTGAAAGGTGACATTGTAAAACGTCACACAAGAACAATTTTTTAGTAGCCTTCTGTCAGTGCGACATCATAGTAAACCCTATTCGTCAGTTGTACCTCATAGAATCCTCCTTCCAAATCGACAAGATTAAGTAATCCATATGGACGCCATAACATCTTAATCCGATTTTTTATCACAGAAAATGATATCTTTGTCTCTATAAGCTTGATGATAACAACGAACTTCCATGGTCTTTCGGAAAGCTCCTTGGCTCTAGGAGAAAGCAGAGAAATTGGGAATAGTACTACAGAGATCGACAGAGATATCCTCATCAGAAAGATTTACCTTCTCATCTTCCGTTGCAGTCCCTAACAACGCCATTGACTCCAGGAGCAGGTCCCTAAACGACTTCTTCCCCAAACTCCCTTGAAGCCCTCTCCAATCTGTGGTCTGGATCATACATTGGCTGGTCTGTCGGAATCTCTTGCCCTGTGTCGATGTGCGTAGCTTCCTTCTCCTCTACCTCCATGGATCTAGCCATCAGTCTCCACCGACAAGCTTCGCATCTTGCTTCACCGGTCGTCAGAGCTAAACGGGTGGTCGGAGCCCACTTGGACCGCTTAAGATATGTTATTGCTTTTACTTGTATATGCTTAGGTTGTATCTTACATAAGAGATTTCCTAGGACATGAAGTTTTTGCATAAATTTATTTCAATTACCAGCTCGTTAGAATAGTCTGAATTAACGGCTTGATGCATCTACTAGACCGTTACCCAACTAAGTTAGCAGTGTCATAAAATTAAGATGGCGTGCCTTGGCCGACATTAACAGTTTCATGCACCAAATAACCTAATTATAACTTGGCTTACCTGCCACACAATAAAAGATAGATAAAACGGCAAAACATAGCCATCGGTTCATAGCGTGGCATATGAAATCAAAAGCAATCTGGTAAATGGTAATAAACTTTTCTTAGAAACACCAGTCTGCTAGCTGTCGTTGAACCGTCCCGTTCCAACAACCTGCAAGCTATCTGCTAACACACCTCTCGATTACAGACGGTGGAGTACGACTATTTTGTTCGTTAGAAGAACCCTCACATCTGTAGTAGTACGCTTACTGCAGCTTAATCTGCCCGAACATTTGGCGGTTGGTTAATCGGATGGTGGTGGAAGAGGCGGCCATGTTCATGGCTTCATGCAATGGTGATTAGCTTTCTGCATTATGATGACTGAAGGAATCGCATCGATCTGTTACCAATTGGTTTAGCCATCGCTTTTGAGTTCGGTAGTGGAGTCGCAATCCGATGACTCCGGGTTTGTTGTCGAGGAGAAAACAACCAGCTGGAAGACCCGGCCATGCAACAGAAATAATGCAGCAGGTAGTAGTAGTACATGGGTCAACTCCAACCCGCTATAGAAGGTACGAAACAATCGACGGAAGACCCGGCCATGCGTGTCGGTCGATTTGATACATGATGGGTCCATCAAACGGAACAACGTCGTGTAAAATGCAAAGTCGTGGTTAAAGTGTTCGGGTTCAGTACTAAGTCGAATCAGAAAGATCCAAAACCGTCATGAGGGCCCATTTGGTTGGACGAAAAATCTAAATAAGCATTTACACCTACATTAGTTTCCTAGGTACCTTTGTTTGGTACTGTAGCCCAGAAAACAAACTACACGATCATTCCAGCTCACGTCAGCCACGGTGTTTCCGGCTTCTTTTCCGTCATCTTGCCGTTACTGCATGTGGCCACTCATGCATGGAGGTCTATACCCTTGTTGAAAACGGGATGATCGGCTATTGGGGACCAGATCCTACTACTGTGCCTCCGGTTAGTGAAAACCGAAACAGCTGTTGGAGTAACTAGGATGAGGATTGACTTGCTCGGTGACACGCTGGTGACCACATGCTAGCCGCTGGCAAGAGGAGTAACTAGGATGAGAAGTGACTTGCTGAATGCATATGGGAAACAACATCCAACCAAAGAATGCCAGACTAACCGGATGATATTACTTTACATTGATCGAACCAAACAGAAATAATTCAGTTCCATTTCTCGTTTTAGAACTCCCAGTGTTGGTTACTTTTACAACCAGCCAAACGGACCCTAAATTGAGTTGAAAGGACAAAAGAACCAAAATAGTTTGGCTAGACCGCAGCTGTAACCCAACCATTCTTGCCTCTTGTTTGGACGGCTAATATTCGGCCAATCTCAAAAGGGATTTGTTATGTAGACGGCTAATATTCGGCCAATCTCCACCACAAAACAAAAGATATTTAAATAAAATGACATGTTTTATTTGTTATATTTTTTTTATTATATCATTGTCTTATGGTGAAGAATAACTTAACTTCCATTTTAAGTTCCAAATTCTTGTCCACATAACATTAGTCATGTCAAAGTATAAATTCGTTGACATGATGAGAAAAACAAACTAAACTAGCACGTATTCTTTTAAAGTTAGTAGCAATTCTCATGCAATATCTATTGTGCCACATTTATCTTTTAGGTTAAATGCACAAAATCAATGACACGTATAAATGGATTAACCATTTACTATAGGGCACATTAGCTATGGTGTGACCATATCAAGCTGACGGGCTTATGAATGTGCCAACCTGTTTGGAACGTTTCGTGTCTACGAATAAATACCCACCCGGGGTGTATTCACCTCACATTGTACAACATGCGCCAAACATATGGCTCATTCAGTACGCAACGGTCACTTAAAAAAGGCTACTTCTATAAGTAGTCATTTCTTTAACGTTATCGTCGAATGAATATGTCATACAGTTTGACACATTGAATTAGTGAATTACGATAAATTTAAATCCCATCTTTATTTTCTTCTAACTCAAATCAATTGTATTCTCGCTTATTTCTATCTCTAAGTTTTGGCATTATGATGACTAATCTCCAATCTCTATTTTTAAAATTTAGTAATTTTGATCAACTTTAGATTATACAGGAGTTCTAATGAACTTATTCTTGAAGTTTATTTATATTTCTAGCAATCTTATTCAAAACTCCAACCATCTCACATTCAAATAATACACCGTCTTATATAATTATAATTAAATCCAATTTTAATTTTTGACATGGTTAATAAATATAACCATAAATTTGTAATGAAATATTTCATAGAATTACAATTGTAATTAACTTTAAACTTTAAACTCTGATTAATATTGACTACATGTGTGCCAACTAAATTAATATTTATTTAAGTTGGTTTATTTTATGTTGATTGTATATGCTTATAGTCATGGCTTATATCGAAATTGAATTTACACTCTCCCAACATAGTAGATCCTCTAGAACGTAGCCAATCTAAGACCTTGGTGTTTTAGAGAGGGTTATACTAGTGTGTTTTAGCATTTTAAACAAACTAAATTATGTGAAACTAGATTCTCTAGTTATTGCTTTAGTAACTCGCAGGGATAGTAGAACAAACACATTTTTTTGTATAAGATGATTGCACTCTATATGATGTAGCTAGCTGACTATTTTGAGGATGGAAGGGATTTTTTATTTCACCATAAAAACATGAGTTTGAACAAAAAGTAATTATGTTATTTATAATGGCTTTGTTAACCTGCCACTTTGAAGGCCAAGCATACATAAATATTAGTTTATCAATAATTAAAAAATTAACACAAAGAAAGATTGTTTGTGGCCATTATCCCCATAAACTATATTTTCAAATATATCATTACTAACTAAACAAACAAAATACCTATTACTCTTTCATTAATCAAGAAGCGTAATAAATCATGACTAACCTTCTTTAGACACACCATCCTCATTTTTATTTGTCTTGGGTGAACTATCTTCTAGCATTATAACCTATCCTTCACTTGTCATCATTTAAAATTGAGAAACAAAGGAAAGCATAAACTCCCTAATACAAGAGCTTCAAGATATGAAGGTTTGTAGATCCATCATTATTTTGTAGGAGGGAAAGCCGATAGGTACGGTGTGGGTTAAAAGACAAATGGGTGGCCTATCTGATGCTAGTTTTAACATCCTGCTCCTTGGGATTTTCATTATTGGTGTCCCGTAGGAAATTATTACAATCTGATGTAGCATTTGTTTGTTGTTGTCTGCATAGTCCTTAGAAGCATTTTTGGCACTATTGTCCTACCGTATCTCTTGCATGAAATTGTCATCAAAGCAAAGGGCTTTAGCCAGGGAAGATTAGGAAGATATAGCCAAAGAAATACTCAATATCATGTAAGTCATTTTCAACTTCCAGTGGGTTCATGATTACGTTGTTAGTTCCTCTTTTATATATTGACTAGATAGGAACATTCATTCTCTAATGTTTATCTTATACCTCCGCATTTCATTCACTAACACAAAAGTCGGCCATCTTCGAGTCAATTACCATCACAGATCCCATTCTTAGTATTATGTTTGAGTTCTATACATCTAATATTGTCCATAATTCTTCTAAGATGATCTCCTAGTCTAGATCCTTTAGTATCTACTTTCCATCTTTTGTTTGGGCTCCAAATGGTAGGATTCAAGGGTTCTTCCTCAACATATGTAGATACCATTAGATTTAGTTCACTGTACACATGCAACCATGCTACTATTAGTCCTTGAATCCTATATACTTACCCTAATTAATTTTATCATATTTGCATGTAATTTTTTTCCTTATGACTAAATGAAAGTTTTTTATGAGTATATTGATGATATTTCCCTTCAATTTATATTGTGTAATTGCCTATGTCATTTGTGATTTGTTTGGTTGGATCTTCCTTGAATCTACAATTTTATCCTCTAGTAAGAAAACATGTTCTAGTGTAGTTATTAGCATTGTGAACATCCTTATGTTAGATCTTATAGCCTGAAAACCTTTTTTTAGTGAACATACATACATAATAATTCATGCCCTTTTACTTGAAGAATTTCCCCACCTTTACTTTTCAATCCATATTGATTTTCTTACTATAACCATTCTTATTATATTTCTCTTAGTGTCACATTCCTTCAGGATTGAAAAACTATGTCATCAGAAAAAATGTGGATGGAGTTTATAGAGGAAGTACATTCTAAAACACGCTTCAATTTTTAAATCTATTGTGAATGGCAAAAATGCCACATTTTCTGTAACAATATTGTTAGCTCGCCTTCCAACTTGTGTAACTTAGACAAAACTAAAATCATAAAATTAGTTGGAAAGGATCCTCAACCACCTCCATCCTCAATATTTTTCACATATAGAAAAGATTATAAGATTTATAAACTATAACTATCGATAATGCTGATGATTCTTTTTTATGATCTAGGAACCTCTTGCCATTGTTATCCAAACTTTTGTGACAACATATTTTAGAATTATTATCGAATGTTATGATGTTACATTTACTAAATTGTGTCTCATGGCATTGTAAAATTTCTTCAACTAAAGTCTTTACCTTTCTCCTAGGCTTGTGAACAATTCATTAAAATAAAGAACATTGTCAAGTTGTAATAAGATGTGAGAGGTCACATGGTCCATCAAAAGGTTGTCGGTTTCTTGTATTATATCCAAACTATCATTAAAGTTCAATATGTCATACTTATATATCTCATTTGTTTGAAGAAGGTATTTATCACCTCAACTATAAAGGTAAACCATATAGGCCTCACTTACTTGAAATATTTTCTACTACCCAAATTTACATAATATTTACAATTTTAAACAAAATAAAAGTGTTTTCAACTGGTGTATGGATCTCTTTGTTACATATCCATTTTATATCTCCTAGTATTAATTTATCATTTATTCAAGGAAACATTCTTTTCACCTAGATTCATTGATAATGAAACACCTATAAAACAACCATTCATGTTTTCTTTGATTATGAAAAAGGAAGTTAGTCAATAACAATGTTCTATCTCTTAATTGAATCAACGAGTAGATTATTTAATGAATAAATTTCTTTGGTACCTTAATCATTAATTCTAAAAGTTCAGTGTCTTCTATCGACCATAGGTCACCACAGTGGAATTTGATTGTGAGATTGTGGTTAGAAAACATTAGTACTAAAATTAACTAGGTAATGAACTTACGTTTTTGTGTTTTTGAACTAAAGATTCAATCCATGGAACATTGACGAGCATAAGTGCTTTCTAATAGTATGGTACTAACCATCATTTTAAGTGTTGACATTGTTTTATGCAATGGTACATATATAATACATGAGACTCACCAAGATTGTTAAGGTCATATTAATTATTAATATGATTTGAAAATATTAAAGGTCTTAAATCACTCTAATTTTCAAAGTTGTTCATCCAATTTGACCTACAAACTTAAACAAGAATTTTAGTGCACTTAATGTCATGTTTATGTAAGAAAATGCTATACATAATTTGCAAAGTACATTTTATATTAATCTAAACATCTTCATGAGATTCAAAAAGAAAAATTATATATTTTAGTTAATTTATTACACTTTCTGACTCAAAAAACACCTCATATGAAAGACCCCTAACCTGGTTTAATTCTTGAACATCCTTATTTTGGGTTCTTAGTTTTGTAAATAAACCTTAGATTATGTTTTGATATCAGTTACAAAACAATGTTTCAAATTTTGGACAAATCGCACTTTGTTTGCTCAAGTTTTGCAATTTTATGTACTTGTGCTGACCTATATTCAATCATTCCTTTTCTAGGGATCTAACTACAAATTTAACACATGTATATTTTGATTCATAGTATTCTTTATAATATGGATAAGTTCCATTTTATTTCAATGCTTTTTAACCTTATTCCATAAAGAAACCAACTCTTGATGTTAGTTTTGTGTGGAAATGATGGTATGTGCCTTCCAATGGTTGGTCTGGGTGTGCTTTCTAATTGGTTGGTCTGGGTGTTCCCTCCAACGGTTGTTCTCAGTGTGCCTTCAGATGGTTGGTCTGGGTGTGCCTTCTGATGGTTGGTCTTAATGTGCCTTCTGATGGTTGTTCTGGATGTTCCTTCCTTTAGTTGGTTTGAGTGTGCCTCCCAATCATTGGTTTGGGTGTGCCTTCCGATGGTTGGTCTGGGAGTGACTTCTAATGGTTGGTCTGGATGTGACTTTCGATGGTTGTTCTAGATGTTCCTTGTGATGGTTGGTCTGGTTGTGCCTTCTAATGGTTGGTCGGGGTGTGCCTTCTAAGGGTTGTTCCAGATGTGCCTTCTGATGGTTGGTGTAGGTGTATCTTCTAATGGTTAGTTTGGGCGTGCCTTCCGATAGTTGTTCTAGGTGTGCCTTTTGATGGTTGTTCTTTGTGCGCCTTCCAATGATTGTTTTGGGTGTTCCTTCTAAGGGTTTTTCTGGGTGTGCCATCTAATTTATGTTATACATATTCGTAAAGCAATGGTTTTTCCTGGATGGCTGCAAAATCAATGGAGGTTCTAGTTGTATAAATTGAAGGGAAACCTGGCCTTTGACTGATGGAAGCACAGTTTCATCCTTTGAGCTCCTTTCTATTTCATCCTAGCTATAAATGACTTCCCTCTATTCCTTATAACAAACTTCTACCCCAAGTACGTTCATGCTATTGGAGACCATTATAAGCCATCGATTGATCAAGGAGGAGCTTCTTGAGGTCAAATATTTGCTATATTTTGGTTGCATTTAGGTGTAAGCCTCTAATCTTGCTCTCTTAGGACTATTTGAAACTTACTACTTAGTTTCTTACTTCTTACACATAAGATGTTTCCTCCTAACCTCATTTTCTTACTATTTTCTTTCTTATCTCTTCTTTCATGGACAGAATATATGGTGTTCATGGCTAGAAAATCATGCATATAGATGAAGAACCCTCTTTCTTCTCATTTTTTCTCTAGATTACCTTATTCTTGAAGATAGGAGCTTTTTAGGGCTTTTGGAGGGAAAAAGCTTGGGTTTATGTTCTCTTCTTTGTGACTCCTTGTTGTGTGGACGTTTCTCTTCACCCTAAGGTGAGTGATATAACCTTTGATATGTTTCTTTCCTACACATAATATGTTTTAGGTAAATCTTGTTCTAGAATACCCATAATATGAGAAAGGATGGCCTTTTTATGCACTATTTTCCATGAGAACGATGATGATACAAACTCTTAATCCTTCTTCAGACCCTATGAACGTTTTTCTTCTATAAATGAGCTTTTCTTTGGACATGCAAAGTATGAAATCTGAAACATTGGTTTAATGACTCCAAAAATGTCACATATTTGCTGTTTAGGTACCTAATGCATAGAAATCTGACCCACACAGTAAACCTTGTTGTATAGTGGTTAACCAATGGTAGTTATAATGCTTTTATTTATTGTTTTGGTGTTGATATGATAATTGGACAAAAGCATAGTACTTAAAGTAACTCCTTCATGCTAGGATATGAACATATAAATGCCTAGTTCTTAGAAACACCATAACTTTTACATTTATTGGACTTCTATGCTGAAATTTTTGGGTCATATCTTATCTATGACTTATTAGGCTATGTGAAAAAAATTAGTGGATAATGATGTTCCTACATGGATTTGTTATTGTTTTTGTCTAAGTGGGTTTTTGGGATTTTTTTTCTCTAGTTTGTTGTTTAAGCCTCTACATGGCCAAGGGTGATTGTTTTTACCATGACTGAATAACATGGAACATGTTTCATACGTTTTATATCTTCTAAAGTTGACACCTATGATATTTATTTTTGTTTACCAGAATTATTTAGGAGCTTTTATGTACCTTCATCAATGAAGTCAAAATACTTAAATGATGTAATTAGTCAAGTGTAACCCTAATCTTGTAGTGCTCTAAGATTGTTGAGCTATCGCAGTGTCAGAACTTTTCAGATAGTGAACCAAGTAATCCCAAGAGGAGATCAAAGTCATATATTATTGAGTATAAGTAGGTGCAGGGAGGGTATATCTGCCACCTAGATCCCATAGTTATAGAGAGTGGTCAAGTCCATGTCTAGAAGTTGATATGTGTTGACAGCAACTGCGTTGATAACTCGGATTTGAGGGATTATACCCTAATTTTTGGTGTAGTGGCTTGTGTAACCAGGATGGACCAAGAAGTTTTTAGTAGTTGGATGGTTGTTCCACTACAATTGTTACTTGTAGTGACTGAGAGTAAGAGATCCTCATGACTCCACACATCCTAGATCTTATACGGAGTTTGGCAACTTAATAGTGGGAAGCTAGTAGTTTGCGTGGTACTCCTCAAACTACCCAAGGCTTAATAAAATTAGTAACTCAACCACATAGCATACTTGTTAAGTTTCTTTGGAAAATCACATTGAATAATAATCAATATCTTGCTTTCCTGGTAGCATTTTATGACCTATGTATCCAACCTTTAATTATCCTTGTACATTTTATATACAAACTTCTCTGTATTTCTAATATGTAAAACTATGTACCTTAGTTGCTTTAATTATAAAACATATTTGTAAGCAATATATGTTATTCTAAGTTATATCTACCTCATGGGTTTTGACACCTTTTTAGGTGATCATAAGAATAGTTAGACTCATGGTGGAAAGGAGGCCCAATTTGGAGACAACAAGAGCTCGAGAGGTTGGTATAGTTTGGTGTAGAGTTCTAGAGTCATCACTATAGTCTCAGGCCCAAGAAGAGCGATTTCTAGATCATGTGTATCACCTCAATATTTTGGTTGTATGCCATTAGAAATGTAAATATTGTAAATATTTAGACAACACTTTTTGCATACATGTTGTGGATGAGGCCACTAATATCATATGAAGTTACCTAGTAAGAAAATACATGTGAAGTTGGACCTTTGTATAAATATTTCTTTTGAAATGTTTTGTAAACTTTAATAAGTGTTTAAGCGATTTTTTTTTATTTTTGAGTAATCTCGTTTAGCATGGGGGTTTCCACACTTGGTGTTATCAGAGATTAGGGTTCTCTATGTCTATGGGGACATAGAATTTAGGTTGTTTTACCTATTCTTACGTATCCAACATATCTATCCATAGTTTATGGTTATGCAAATATTCCTAGAGAATATGAAGAACATGATGAGTGTATTTTCTTGGGTGCTTGGAGGTGGAAGTAGAAGATGGGTACAAGAAGGAAGATTACCTGATATGGGGTTAGAACAACCCATCCCACATCCTTCTAACCCTTCAACCATAGTTGATCTAGATTTTTAGTCTTTTTTTGGATAGATGACGGTGATGATCACACATCTCAAAGATAGGGCACATGTACCTCAACTAAGGATACTTGCCACAAATGTTGAATCTCAAGGTCTAGGGAAGACCTTTGAGAGACTAAAGCATGTGGGGGACATAGAATATGTAGGAATAGTTGAACCTAAAAATGTAGATATATGATTGACTAAGTTAGAGAAGGCATTCAAGATCCTAAATATCTCCAAGGAGGATAAGGTGAGGCATGTGTCCCACCTTATGAAGGGTAGTGTTAACCATTGGTGGGCCATAGAGGATGCATAGAGACCTGAAGAGATGATCAGTTTGGAGGAGTTTTGGTGGGAGCTTGTCAGTCTTTACTTCCTATAGATGTATATGGAAGAGAAGATGGATCGGTTTGAGAGTCTACACTAGGATTTATGGTCTATTAATGACTACATGGTGAATTCTATAAATTTGTTGAGGTTTGTTTCTCACATGCAGTCAAAAAGGAGAGGATTAGAAGGTTTAAGAAGGATTGATTATCGAGTTGGCAAGGACATCATCTGCTTGGGAGTCCCGTAAAAAGTTTTCCACTTTTGTCGAGTCTATGAGGAGGATACAAAGAAGGATGTGGATAAGGAAGAATCTAGTGCAATAAAGTGGTCAACCTAGTTCCAGGGACAAGAGTCTAGTAGTTTCAAGAAATAGAGGTTTTTTACCCTCACAATACCAGCAATAATAATACAGGTTAGTTTTTTCTGAGCCAAGGACACAAACACAATCACAATGGTCTCCTAGCAATGGGAAAGGTCATAGTTTTATACCAGTTAGGGAAAATAGTTCAGGGTCAGTGTTTGTGATAGGGTCATCTAGGTCGTATTGTGATACAAGAATGTGCTTCAAGTGCAGTTAGGTTGGGCATGTGAGATGGTCTTTTCCCATGACAAACTAAGAGGTTTCATTGTAGCGAATAATAGAGCCAACAAGGCTCACAACAATAGTTGTACATTAGTGATGACAGTAGAGGTCATGGGAAGACATCACGGGCAGGGTCTTCAGGACCAACTAGTAGAGGTTGAGGATGAAAATAGGTGACAATTAGATTCTATGCCATGAGTCAGTGAAAAGGAGTGGTCAGGTAAGGAGCCTGACCTAAGTTTTGAGGTAACCCTATTTTATTTGTCTTAATAAAGTTCTTAGAACCTCTCTCTAATCTTTTGAGATATAATTAGGTCTTTTAGAGAGCTTAAGTCTCCATTTTGAGCTTGTTTGGATGTTGATTGTGCTTTTTGTGTTATTTTTGGTGCAAGTTGCAATTTACACAATGTAGAGGTTGATGTGCAATTTTCCACCTCTAGAGTGTTACCTCTCTTTCTTGACATAGTCTACAGGAAAGACAAATAGGAGGGCTCCTTGTTTTAGCCTTTGTTAAGGAGTATCACCCTAGGTGGTGACTAGGGATGATGTGGGTGTCGAGTACCTTGACCATATGTGAGTTGGTGGTGTTGTCTCGACCTTGGGTCATGACCAAAGCTTGTTTTAGAGGGTGTTGCGGTCAAGACCCTTCCCACAAGTCATTGAGTCATGAACTAGGAGGTCTAGTGTAGTCCTTGGTTGAGATGGATGACCTCGGGTTTTTGGTGGTGTTGTTGTTTGATGGTGTCGCGACCATGGGAGGTGCACCCTAGGATGGCCACGACTACGACCATGGGATATGACATGGTGATTGAGATACTGCTAAGAGTATATCACCATGTCTTTCATGTCATGTTTAAGTGGTTCCATGTTTGGGCATGTTGGTCTTTTGCGAGGACAAGTGTCCCTTGGGTCCCTTAGTGTGTTGACACCTCACCCTTGATCTCTCTATCATCCTTCATCTATTTAACTCATTAGCTTTCCTTGTTTGCAACCCTTTCGACCATCTATCTTCTTCCTCCTTTTTTTTCCTTGGATCTTGGTGGAACAAGGAGGTTCATCCTTGAAGCTTGAGAGATCAGTCTCTTCTTGCATGTGGTGGTGGTGGTGATCTGAGTTCATCATCCATCTTTGGTAAGTGTCCGTCTCCTAAGTTGATTTTTTTTAACTCCTACGTTCATCTTCCTCTCTTTTATCAACCTTAGACCATGGTTATTCCATGATTATCATTTTGGGAGAGAAACCCTCTTCAAAAGGATCATAGATCATGTCTTGACAAGGTAGACCCAAGTGTGAAGAGGATTTCTCCTCTCTTTCATCCTTCCTCTTAGGTTCTGTCAGAGCTTGTTTTCTTCTTTACTTGGGTTAGATTTGACCTTGGTGTCTTCTTCTTCCTAAGGTGCTTTTGTGTCTGAGTGTGGATCTCTTGGTGAAGCTTCTTCATCCCTTGGATCATGTTCTTGGAGCTCTTGGTATTGGAGTTGGAGCTCTTGGTGGTGATCAACTCAAGGTGGGTTATATAACTCTAAACCTACTCTATTATTGCACTCCTTTATACGTTTTGTTGCTGAATTCTATCTCTAGTATGCTTCATCATGCTTTTTCTTAATGGTATCTTCTATAGTTTTCTTGGTATGGTTATATTTTTTGGTTTGAAAGCAATCTAAAACCCTAATTTTTTTAACCCATTTTGGTAGATAATGTGATATGAAGGTTTTTCCCCATGTCTTGCTCTTCACCTTTCTCTCTTGGATGATGTTTGTAAATCTAGAGGTTGGAGGGATGTTAGTTTTGGTTTTGGTTATCATGAGCTTGGTTTTCTATTCCTTGGATAAGGTCCTTCCTTGGTAGTTTCTTGACCCATGACTAAGGGTCTTGGTGACTGTATGAATGTGACATTTTCTTCATGATAAATATAGTTTCCTCTAGTTTCCAGTTTTGTTTTAGCAATCTAGATGGCATAGGTGGTCACAAAATTCCCCTTATGATGGTCATGACCTTGATAGACACAACTTAAGATGCTCCTTTGAGGATGGGTTTGGCATAGTGATGTTGGATCAAGTCCTTTAGTGCTAAGTGGACTAGTTAACCCTAGTGTTGGGAGTCTCGTTCTTATCTAGTTTGGGTTGAGTTACACCCTAGAGAGTAGGTTCACAACCATGATGACCATGGGAAGTGACATAGGTTGAGGTCGAGATACCCTTGAGGCGGAGACACCTTCTGGTCAAAATGTTTTGATGGAACCCTAACCCTAGTGTCACTGGCGGGACATGACCTAAAGGGTAGAGGTCATGACATGTGATGGATGGCCAAAACCCATGAGGGTCGTAGTCATGATGTGGAGCATGATGGGTGGTCGCGACCTATATGGTCATGTGGTTAACATAGGGTGATGGTTGTTGGTTGTGAAGCACATATGGATACTTAATGATAACCATATATGAATGATACATAAGCCATACATAGTGTTGTTTGGAGCATTATCTAATCAACCTTAATGATTTTTCCTAATCCTTATACACCAAGATGATGGAGGGTGATGGTTCTAGGGCAGATAGTTGTACATAGTCTTATAAACTCTAGCCAACTATGAAGAAAGCTTAATCCTAATAATGAACAATGATCTTGCTTGTTTCTCTGTCATGGAATGGTTATGATGTTATGTGGTTGTCGATCTTGTTTATGAGATTCTAACCATGTAGGTATCATAAGATTGTAATCACAGATAGTGCATGACATGATGAGTATGATATAATATAGGTTAAATGGGCCTTGAGAGGCATGTTGATGTACTTGTGATACAAGATTGATGTGAATGGTCCTATGACCTGGCAGTGACGTGTGGGGTAATATGAGATGAATTGAGGGATTCATATGTAACGATAGTCATCAAACCGACAAAAAAATCATTACTAATTAAGAGGAATAAACATAAATAGTGGATTAACAAAAATCACTAAAATCTAAAACCATTTTGCAAGGAGATCCTTATCCAGAAAACTTATACTGAAAGATCTAAAACTCATACATATCATGATTTACACTGTACAACATTGTTTCATCTCATCTCGAGGACAACATATAACAGTTGCTCTATCAAAACACATACTGGAGCAACATAAAACCTCGAGGCATTCAAGACAAAATCTCAGATCATTCATGAAACCAGTACAAACCAACTCCAAGGACCTAAGAGTACAGAGATGACACATAGGACTTCTATCTACAATTCACGACAGATAGTACACTCAACCTGAGATGTTACTGCTGCCCCTGCTATTGTTCCTCCTCTACAGAAAGGTCTCCTCCGCCTCATGCACGTCCACCTAAAAATTGTGGAGTCCACGGGGTGAGACAATTGTCCCATCGAGAGATAAACTCTCCACCAACCATATTATTATTGCAGATAAACATTATAAAATAGAGTAGGGGTTCTTTTATATTTAACAGGAAGGATTAATCATTGTATTAACAAAATTAGATAATCTCCTTTCTTATGGAAAACATTGCATCTACCCATGGTAGAGTTATAAATCATCTATCTGCTTTGCAAGGAATGTAAAGAAACATAAATAACATCTATCAACTAAGATGTATAATTGTATTGTGCATCAAACAATGTTTTTTGTATTCGATCCTTAAGTAGATATGCTACACGGATGAACATATTTTACAATGACACTTATGCCCTGAGGAGATGAAGCATACCATGTTCATCTCCAACTGACCATAAACTTCTCACAAGTCAGTACCATAAAAGGTCAATGGAAGAGCCAGTTGCCATGACCTCCCTTGTCTCGGTCAGTACGAGACCACTTAGGCTTAGCTGGACATCTTGTGTCAGCAGCAATATAGCTTTCCCAGGATACATAGGCATCCTCTCTTAGAGCTACAATGTCAACTGTGCTCTCTTAGGGGAAACATCTACAACAACCTTCCCCAGTTATGAGTCATGGTCACATAAGCACCATACTCTAAGTCATGGTCACATAGGCACCATACTTTGAGCCACGGGTCAGTTCACTGTGCTCTATTGAGACTTTCTTATGAAATTACTGAGTCATGGACACTTAGGCTCCATGCCCCCACATATTCAAAAATATGCATTTCAGGTAATGTCGCGAGGAACCCATTTTACCATTCAACAAATTCTGAAGCTGATGGATCTATGGTCAGGGCAACATTTTATAGTTCCTAATGATGTATTACATGTATTACAACATTCTTTTAGCATCAAACAAGTTATCATTATTAATCACAACAAATGCTACAAATAAAGGTGTAATACATCTATCAAGTCTTTATAATGCATTTAGATACTTGGTACTTGGGATCTCAGTCCATTATCACATTACTGGGGATCCTCATCCCTTCATATCATTATCATCATGATTACTGGATCTGGGTATTCAAACGCCTAGATCATCACATAGCATTATTACCTCTATAACATGTAATTATTACCATCGGGTCCTCAGACCAAGGTATTCATTTTACTTGTTGTATAAGTATTTCACATAGCTCGCATAATTTGATTAAACATCTTGTCACCTCTCACTAGGCAACATCTATTCACATGGCTCACAATGCCATTAAGAATCTTGTTACCTCTCACTAGGCAACAACTATTCACATGGCTCACAAGGCCATTAAGCATCTTGTTACCATTCACTAGGCAACAACTATTCACATGGCTCACAAGGCCATTAAGCATCTTGTTACCTTTCACTAGGCAACAACTATTCATATGGCTCGCAAGGCCATTAAGCATTATACTTATCATATAAGTATTTAACATGCCTCACAAGGCTTATGAAATAAGAGAAATACAACCTTCCCATTATTAGGGTTAGGTTTCCCTTTTATAGTCGAATAGGGTTTCAAGTTCATATTATTAATCCAAACCCTAATTCATTTCTCCACACATCTAGGAGCATACATTAATATCATAAGTATTCAATCATGCTTATTTATTCTCATCATTTATCATTAAATGATTAACAATACAAAGTATGTGTAACACCCCTGACCTGGGTTATGAACTAACCCTGGAAGTTTTGCCTAAATATGTAATTAATATACTTGTGAACACTCCCTGGCATGTAACTAAGTTCCTCAGGAACATTTATTTTCAATATTGCTCCTTTTTGTATAAAGTTGTAGCATTGTGTTGTATGCAGGGACCCATGTGCAAATTACCCAGTTTAAGGGTTGAACTTGCAAAATTCACAAGATGAGATGTATCTCTGATGTTGAAACATCATGAGGATGCCTATGATGAAGTTTGAGGGATTTCCCAAGCTTGAGCACCAAGGTGCAGCTGTGGAAGCAATCCCCATGCTTAGAAACCCTAATTTGGGGTAAAGTGCAATTTACCCAAATTGAGGGATCCAACTTGTAATTCTTAATATCTAGAACATCTTTTATGACTCTTGACATCATTTAGAGTAGAAATGATGAAAGGGATACATCATTTAATAAAAAGATGAGAAATATGATCTTTGTGATAGAAATCACCTAAAATGGGTATGAAATCCTTTCATGTATGTACCCTAGTTGAAGGTTGGATTTCTTTACCCTTAGATCTAGAGTTTTCATGAGACTTGCACAAGGATTGATGAGTGGGACGTGCCTTTGAGCAAGGAGGGACCCAGATGTGATTTCCAATCTTGTGAGGTCCTTAGGGTGTAAAAGAGGCTAAAGTATAAAAGCCCTTTTCCCTTGCAATTGAGTGAACGATCCTTCCTTTCCTTCATTCTCTTCTTCTCTTGCTCAAACGACCAAGGACAGCTCTGGAGCTCAGGGGGACGACCTACTTGTTCTAGGTAAGGGAACTCCACCATCTAGCTCAAATTCATGGAGGAATTCACTTTCTAAGGTTGGTTTTATGGTTAGCTTACTTAGTCTTCTTGTTCTAGCCAACCAAAGCAACGTTTCCTTGGAGTTTTCACCCCTGACCAAGTTGTGGAAGCTCAAGGACGCCATTAAAAGCTTGGAGCTTGAAGGCTTGGAGCTCTAAGATCAACCTTTAGGCGGGTTTTATAACTCTAAACTCATGCTTTATATGTATGCTTAATTCTTGCAATTTACTTGGTAAATTCTCCTTCTACCACCCTTCTTCCTTGCACGTTTGCAAGCAAATCAGTGGAGAAACCGACCTTGCTAGAGGTTGAAGATGAGGGGCGTGATTCCCTATGTTACTTTTTCAAACGACCTTGGACCCTTTTGGTCCAAACGGTTGCAAACCGTTTGGGTTCAAACGGTTTCAAACCGTTTGCTCTCAAACGGTCTTGCAAGACCGTTTGGATTGAAACGGTCTCAAGACCATTTGAAAGAGTTGACCAAGGGACGACCATTTGAGGGTATGTTCCTAATATATTGAGTTTCATCTCTACAAAGAATCAAAGTCTAATTCTTAACCAATTGAGAGTTGTAGGCACTTCAACATGAAACCCTAATCGGGTGAAAAAGTGCTGATTTAACATATAGATCTTGTTGAGTTTTGGGTTGAAGGACCCAAACGGTCTCAAGACCATTTGGGGATTCCTCCAAACGGTCCCAAGACCGTTTGGGCACAACCCAAGACCGTTTGAAGGTCTAGGGTTGAGTTAATCTAATGGTTTGAAGGTCCAATTGTAGGAAATTGATGAATTGATGAAAATTGCTGATTTTGACCTAATTGGACTTCAACCTTAGTCAAAACGATTTGGATCTTGGTCAAACTTTGGGCAAATGGTCTCAAGACCGTTTGGACATCATTTGGGCCAAGTTTGAGCCCAATTGGAGGTCAATTGATAGGTTCAACCTTGAATTGATTCACATTGTTGAACATTGATGACCAATCAACTTGAAACCCTAATCGAGAACGATTGAACCCTAATTGGCTTGCAATTGAGGGTCAATTTGATGTCTAAGTGACTAAGGCTAACCCTAATTGATTCAATTTATAAGTGGTTAGCATAGCTTTAACCAATTGAGGGCTTCAACACACTTATCCATGAACATTGGTGACCTTTGAACCCCTTTGGAGGTCCAAACGGTTTGAGCCCATTTGGACCAAACGGTCTCAAGACCGTTTGAGACCAAACGGTCTCAAGACCGTTTGGGCTCAAACGACCTCAAGGTCGATTGGTCCAAACGACCTCAAACCGATTAAAGCTCCAAACGGTTTGGAAGTCAACCCTTCCAAACGGTCTTCACCTCCAAACGGTCTCAAGACCGTTTGGATCCAAACGGTCTCAAGACCGTTTGGGGTCAAACGGTCTCAAGACCGTTTGGGTGGTTGAAACCGTTTGAAGGTTGAAACCGTTTGGAGATTTGTGATGGTTTGTACTTAACCATTTGATGGTGTAATTAGCTCAATGATGATTCAATCTAAACCCTAATGGTAACCTAGGTCATTAAGGGACTATGTGATTAGTGAGTTAACCCATGATTGTGATCATGTGGCAAATTACCAATATACCCTTGAGGGGTCTAAAGGGATAAAACCTTGTTCTAATCAAACCCTAATCACATGATGTTGATGTTTTGGCTTATGTTAGTCAATGGAGACTTATCTCAACCTGATCTAGAGTGGTGTTGTCACCATCTACTAGTGAGAAGAGAGAGAAAGTATTTCTAGAGTGAGAAAGTATCCTAAGAGAGAAAGTACCCTTTTTAAGGTGGAAACTTTAGTGAGATACTTCAATTACACATGAATGTGCATGTTTAGGGAATGACCCACCTATGTGAGGTCATGGAAACCCTATTTATAATATCTAATGGATCTTAATCCTAATTAAGAGCCTTAATAATGATGTTTCTCTTACATGATGATGTAATGAGTACAATTCACCATGGAGTGAATAGTAAACCCTAAGTTTAGGGTGAAGACATGAAAGATGAATAGTAAACCCTAATTCAATTGAATAAAACCCTAATTGATGACCAGTTGAGGGTTATTTAAGGGTCAAATCGGTTGAAGGTTGACCTATTTAACTCAATTGAAGTATGAGGGTAGGCCCAATTGAGGACTGGTTCCATGTATCCAATGATTGAAGGAATCAACATTGGAAACCCTAATTCAATTGGATGCTTTATGTAATGGAGGTCCAATGTGATTGAATCTCTTGAGAATTAAGATGATGAATGAACCATTGACCCAATGATGATTAGTAATGATAAACAAATAAGGTACAAAGGTTGAAACCCTAACAGTATCTAAGGGACTAGTACCAATTAAGGAATGAATCCCTAATTGCTTACTGGACCAATGACTTGATACACTACGTTAAGCAGAGTTGTATGCTCTTGATTGAAGGGTTGATATGACCTAATCAATTTGAGATGATGTTAACATGAATTCATACATGAATATGATTCATGTGGTGATTAAGGGTATGATCCTTAAGAAGAGAGATCATGAAACCCTAATCATGAATATGAACCCTAATTGACAGGGCTTTTGGGTTTTAACCCTAGTTGAGGGTAATTCCATGTGAAACCCTAGTTGAAGGTGATTCCATGTGAAACCCTAGATAAGAGTGATTCCATGTGAATCCCTAGTTGAGGGGGATTCCAAGTGAAACCCTAATTTGAGAATGCATCCTTAATTGTTGAATTGTTTACTATTATCTGTTGAATGTACCATGCAGGTTGTTATGAGATGATGGGCATATCCAGATATGGAGTGCCATGTTATATTAATGAACCATGCAGGTTGTTATGAGATGATGGGCATATCCAGGTATGGAATGCCATGTTATATTAATGAACCATGCAGGTTGTTATGAGATGATGGTTATATCCAGGAATGGAATGCCATGTTATATTCATTAAAAGCATGTCTTAAGCTTTATGAATAATGAATCATCTTGATGCACTGTTAGGTGACATCTTTTGTGATTTACGGGCTGTAAGAGCCATAAATGTTATCAAGGTCATGCTTGACAGATGACTTGAGATGAAATAACTGATGATTGTGATAAGTTAGGCCTGCTACATTCTAGTATTCTCATATATAGCTGTGTTGTTGGATGATGATAAGAATACTGAATGTACCTAACTAATCAAGTGAAATGTAGAGTCCTGATCATAGATCCATCATTGTCAGAGTCTAAATGATGATGAAGCAGGTTTTCCCCAGGGAACTCCTGGATCATATACTTTTGAGAATATGGGGTACATGGATGTGTAGAACCTTACATCCTAGTGTAGGTATTTGATGTAGATTCTTGTAGTCCGTCATACCTTCACTAAAAGAGAAATGGAGAAAGGATTTGATGTAGATTCTTGTAGTCCGTCATACCTTCACTAAAAGAGAAATGGTGAGAGGATTTGATGTAGATTCATGTAGTCCATCATTCCCCATCACACAGTCTAAAAGGTGAGATGCATCCCTATACTCCCTTAAAAACATAATCAACGGCGTAGTATATCTGTTAGAGTTATCTACGAGTTATTTGATTGATGTTACCTTGAATAGCATAGATGTTCTCATATTTCATTATTGGTTGAACTCTTGCTTACCATCAAACTGCTAGTGAATACCTTGAAGGCTTTTATTGCTTTAGTTATTCCCTGCTTTGCTTATAAAGCTTCTAGTGGAGAGTTATAACTCTCGCTGGGGCAATTATGTATAATTGTCTCACCCCGTAGACTTCTACTTTTTAGGTGGTCGTCGAAGACGGAGGGACAAGAACTCAGGTGACCAATCCCAGCAGCATCAAGAGCAGTAGTTATCTCAGGTGGAGATCTAGCCTGCTGCATGGTGTAGTATAGAGTCAGTCTTATGTGTCCTCTGTACTTTCAGGTCCTGGAGTGTTTTGAGTATGAATTCTTGAGAAGTTTTGTATCATGTTGTATATAATTACTCAAGAAGTAATTGTCAGTGATGTAAACAGTTAAATCCTTTTTGTATGGAAAAGGTTTGAGGTTTCAAGCTCTTGTCTCAAAAAGTTTTAATTTCCTGTGATTTTTGGTCTTCCGCTGTTTACCGAATGCTTCCGCACATGTTTAAATCGAGATTAATTCGTGGTTTGGAGATCGGAGCCCACAATTAAGTGGTATCAGAGCTCTAGGTTCGCCGAGTCTACAGAGGCATAGGACATAGGAAGTCGAGTCTATCTTTAGTATTCCTTCCTTATCTAATAGAGTCTTCTACTCCTCAGGAGAAGAAGATACTTAAGATGTCAGTGCCACATGATGAGTATGTGGGAGAAAGTAGTGTCAGTGCACCTCAAGGCAGTGCAGAAGTACCAGAGGTGGAACAGCTTGTACCAGAACAACTTAGAGAGCCACCCCAGTTTGACCCAGCTGATATGGGTAACCCAGCAGTCCAGACTATGTTTGGGCAGTTTATGACTGCCATAACACATATAACCGACAGGTCGCCTATGCCTGCACCTAGGGCACCTGTCCAACCAGAGGGGCAAGGTATCGGGAAGACGTTTGAGCGACTACGTCATGTCGGAGCTACCGAGTACCATGGGACTGCTGACCCCGCAGATGCTGATCTGTGGTTGACAGAGCTGGAGAAGGCTTTCAGGATCCTCAACATCCCTGAAGGTGAGAAGGTTAGACATGCTGTCTATCTTCTCAAAGGAAGTGCTGGTCACTGGTGGACCATGGAAGAGCAGAAGAGACCTGGAATAGAAATCTCGTGGGAAGACTTTCAGCGGGAATTTGTCCAAAGATATTTCCCGAAGACCTTCCTAGACGAGAAGATCTCTCAGTTTGAGAGACTGAGACAGGGTATGATGAACATTAGCGAGTATGAAGCTAAGTTCATGGAGCTGTTGCGGTTTTGTCCGCACATGGCTACCACAGAAGGAGAGAGAATCAGGAGATTCGAGAGGGGTTTGAATGCTGACATGTCTACCCCAGTGTCTGCCTTAGAGAACCGAGACAGATTCTCTACCTTCGTTGAATCAGTCCGAAGGGTAGAGAGATCTGTGGTTGAGAAGAGGCAAACCCAGAAAAGATATCCACAATTCCAGGGTTCTTCATCTATGGACTTTAAGAAGTCTAGATCCTCTACACCTAACCCTCCACCATCTAGACCTAGTTCTCAGACTGAGTGGTCTCCAAGTAGGGAGAGGGATCTTAGTTATATTCCAAATCAGGCCTCCAATATAGCATCAACATCGGTGTCTGGACCTCACCGACCTTATGCTATACCTAGAATCTGTTATCAATGCAGACAACCCGGACATCTGGTAAAAGATTGTCCAGACAGGAATCCAATGATGACTCAACCTCAGGGGCAGACTCAGCAAGGATCACAAAGGAGGCAGTTTTCTAGTAATAATAGAGGACGTGGACAGACGTCCCGGGCAGGTCAGAGGAAATAAAGTCATTCTGATATTTCATTTTCATGTTTCTATGTGTTAAAAATATGAAAATAGTTATTTTTGAAATTATTTTGACTAGTCCTATAAGGACACAAGGGAGATGAGAACTTATATCTCACTCAATGTTCCTTAAAATGTTTTATAATCTCTCTTATCTGTATGTCAAAAGATGAAATTTAGAAATGATGCCTGGAGGAAATATAGAAATGGAAAATCTTGTGTGTATAAGGATATGAAAAGTGAGGAATGAGACAGTATGTAAGTGCATACTACTAGATCTCAGTATTTGTAAACCCTGGCCAGGTATACAGCTATTGATGATAAAGTGAGTATGGAAACTCCTAGATTGATATCTTTTTGATTGCCCTGATCAAGCAATCATTCTGATACAATCTAATGAGTATCATGAAATAAGAAATATGAAACAAACAAAAAGGGAAAAGCTATGTGTCATTCCCAAACCAACAAAAAGGGAAGAGCTATGTGTCATTCCCAAACCAACAAAAAGGGAAGAGCTATGTGTCATTCCCAATCAAAGAGGGAAAAGCTATGTGGCATTTCCAATTAATAAGAAGAACTGTGTGAACTATCCCAATTACATAGAGTTGTAAAGGATTACTGAGTAAATTATCCTTGTTAGATATATATGTTGTTCCTTTTGATAAATATTCTTGGGTGATGATAGAAGTATGTTCTTTTATGCTTCTTCTTTCCAATAATATGGACATCATATGTTAGGGGTTTATGCTCTGCATAAACATTGGTAAGGTTGAATTAGTGAAAGGAGCCTTGTGTGGAATTGCAGAATTCATGATACCTCCATGATATTAAGATAATATGTGGAGACTTGAGGGCATGATTAATAAATACTCTGTTTTTCCTTTTGTCTGAGATTTCGGGGACGAAATCCTTGTTAGGGGTTTATAATTTGTAACACCCCTGACCTGGGTTATGAACTAACCCTGGAAGTTTTGCCTAAATATGTAATTAATATACTTGTGAACACTCCCTGGCATGTAACTAAGTTCCTCAGGAACATTTATTTTCAATATTGCTCCTTTTTGTATAAAGTTGTAGCATTGTGTTGTATGCAGGGACCCATGTGCAAATTACCCAGTTTAAGGGTTGAACTTGCAAAATTCACAAGATGAGATGTATCTCTGATGTTGAAACATCATGAGGATTCCTATGATGAAGTTTGAGGGATTTCCCAAGCTTGAGCACCAAGGTGCAGCTGTGGAAGCAATCCCCATGCTTAGAAACCCTAATTTGGGGTAAAGTGCAATTTACCCAAATTGAGGGATCCAACTTGTAATTCTTAATATCTAGAACATCTTTTATGACTCTTGACATCATTTAGAGTAGAAATGATGAAAGGGATACATCATTTAATAAAAAGATGAGAAATATGATCTTTGTGATAGAAATCACCTAAAATGGGTATGAAATCCTTTCATGTATGTACCCTAGTTGAAGGTTGGATTTCTTTACCCTTAGATCTAGAGTTTTCATGAGACTTGCACAAGGATTGATGAGTGGGACGTGCCTTTGAGCAAGGAGGGACCCAGATGTGATTTCCAATCTTGTGAGGTCCTTAGGGTGTAAAAGAGGCTAAAGTATAAAAGCCCTTTTCCCTTGCAATTGAGTGAACGATCCTTCCTTTCCTTCATTCTCTTCTTCTCTTGCTCAAACGACCAAGGACAGCTATGGAGCTCAGGGGGACGACCTACTTGTTCTAGGTAAGGGAACCCCACCATCTAGCTCGAATTCATGGAGGAATTCACTTTCTAAGGTTGGTTTTATGGTTAGCTTACTTAGTCTTCTTGTACTAGCCAACCAAAGCAACGTTTCCTTGGAGTTTTCACCCCTGACCAAGTTGTGGAAGCTCAAGGACGCCATTAAAAGCTTGGAGCTTGAAGGCTTGGAGCTCTAAGATCAACCTTTAGGCGGGTTTTATAACTCTAAACTCATGCTTTATATGTATGCTTAATTCTTGCAATTTACTTGGTAAATTCTCCTTCTACCACCCTTCTTCCTTGCACGTTTGCAAGCAAATCAGTGGAGAAACCGACCTTTCTAGAGGTTGAAGATGAGGGGCGTGATTCCCTATGTTACTTTTTCAAACGACCTTGGACCCTTTTGGTCCAAACGGTTGCAAACCGTTTGGGTTCAAACGGTTTCAAACTGTTTGCTCTCAAACGGTCTTGCAAGACCGTTTGGATTGAAACGGTCTCAAGACCATTTGAAAGAGTTGACCAAGGGACGACCGTTTGAGGGTCTGTTCCTAATATATTGAATTTCATCTCTGCAAAGAATCAAAGTCTAATTCTTAACCAATTGAGAGTTGAAGGCACTTCAACATGAAACCCTAATCGGGTGAAAAAGTGCTGATTTAACATATAGATCTTGTTGAGTTTTGGGTTGAAGGACCCAAACGGTCTCAAGACCATTTGGGGATTCCTCAAAACGGTCCCAAGACCGTTTGGGCACAACCCAAGACCGTTTGAAGGTCTAGGGTTGAGTTAATCTAATGGTTTGAAGGTCCAATTGTAGGAAATTGATGAATTGATGAAAATTGCTGATTTTGACCTAATTGGACTTCAACCTTAGTCAAAACGATTTGGATCTTGGTCAAACTTTGGGCAAACGGTCTCAAGACAGTTTGGATGATGTCCAAACGACCTCAAGACCGTTTGGGCCAAGTTTGACCCCAATTGGAGGTCAATTGATAGGTTCAACCTTGAATTGATTCACATTGTTGAACATTGATGACCAATCAACTTGAAACCCTAATTGAGAACGATTGAACCCTAATTGGCTTGCAATTGAGGGTCAATTTGATGTCTAAGTGACTAAGGCTAACCCTAATTGACTCAATTTATAAGTGGTTAGCATAGCTTTAACCAATTGAGGGCTTCAACACACTTATCCATGAACATTGGTGACCTTTGAACCCCTTTGGAGGTCCAAACGGTTTGAGCCCATTTGGACCAAACGGTCTCAAGACCGTTTGGATCCAAATGGTCTCAAGACCGTTTGAGACCAAACGGTCTCAAGACCGTTTGGGGCCAAACGGTCTCAAGACCGTTTGGGCTCAAACGACCTCAAGACCGTTTGGGCTCAAACGACCTCAAGGTCGATTGGTCCAAACGACCTCAAACCGATTAAAGCTCCAAACGGGTTGGAAGTCAACCCTTCCAAACGGTCTTCACCTCCAAATGGTCTCAAGACCGTTTGGATCCAAACGGTCTCAAGACCGTTTGGGGTCAAACGGTCTCAAGACCGTTTGGGTGGTTGAAACCGTTTGAAGGTTGAAACCGTTTGGAGATTTGTGATGGTTTGTACTTAACCATTTGATGGTGTAATTAGCTCAATGATGATTCAATCTAAACCCTAATGGTAACCTAGGTCATTAAGGGACTATGTGATTAGTGAGTTAACCCATGATGGTGATCATGTGGCAAATTACCAAAATACCCTTGAGGGGTCTAAAGGGATAAAACCTTGTTCTAATCAAACCCTAATCACATGATGTTGATGTTTTGGCTTATGTTAGTCAATGGAGACTTATCTCAACCTGATCTAGAGTGGTGTTGTCACCATCTACTAGTGAGAAGAGAGAGAAAGTATTTCTAGAGTGAGAAAGTATCCTAAGAGAGAAAGTACCCTTTTTAAGGTGGAAACTTTAGTGAGATACTTCAATTACACATGAATGTGCATGTTTAGGGAATGACCCACCTATGTGAGGTCATGGAAACCCTATTTATAATATCTAATGGATCTTAATCCTAATTAAGAGCCTTAATAATGATGTTTCTCTTACATGATGATGTAATGAGTACAATTCACCATGGAGTGAATAGTAAACCCTAAGTTTAGGGTGAAGACATGAAAGATGAATAGTAAACCCTAATTCAATTGAATACAACCCTAATTGATGACCAGTTGAGGGTTATTTAAGGGTCAAATCGGTTGAAGGTTGACCTATTTAACTCAATTGAAGTATGAGGGTAGGCCCAATTGAGGACTGGTTCCATGTATCCAATGATTGAAGGAATCAACATTGGAAACCCTAATTCAATTGGATGCTTTATGTAATGGAGGTCCAATGTGATTGAATCTCTTGAGAATTAAGATGATGAATGAACCATTGACCCAATTATGATTAGTAATGATAAACAAATAAGGTACAAAGGTTGAAACCCTAACAATATCTAAGGGACTAGTACCAATTAAGGAATGAATCCCTAATTGCTTACTGGACCAATGACTTGATACACTACGTTAAGCAGAGTTGTATGCTCTTGATTGAAGGGTTGATATGACCTAATCAATTTGAGATGATGTTAACATGAATTCATACATGAATATGATTCATGTGGTGATTAAGGGTATGATCCTTAAGAAGAGAGATCATGAAACCCTAATCATGAATATAAACCCTAATTGACAGGGCTTTTGGGTTTTAACCCTAGTTGAGGGTAATTCCATGTGAAACCCTAGTTGAAGGTGATTCCATGTGAAACCCTAGATAAGAGTGATTCCATGTGAATCCCTAGTTGAGGGGGATTCCAAGGGAAACCCTAATTTGAGAATGCATCCTTAATTGTTGAATTGTTTACTATTATCTGTTGAATGTACCATGCAGGTTGTTATGAGATGATGGGCATATCCAGATATGGAGTGCCATGTTATATTAATGAACCATGCAGGTTGTTATGAGATGATGGGCATATCCAGGTATGGAATTCCATGTTATATTAATGAACCATGCAGGTTGTTATGAGATGATGGTTATATCCAGGAATGGAATGCCATGTTATATTCATTAAAAGCATGTCTTAAGCTTTATGAATAATGAATCATCTTGATGCACTGTTAGGTGACATCTTTTGTGATTTACGGGCTGTAAGAGCCATAAATGTTATCAAGGTCATGCTTGACAGATGACTTGAGATGAAATAAATGATGATTGTGATAAGTTAGGCATGCTACATTCTAGTATTCTCATATATAGCTGTGTTGTTGGATGATGATAAGAATACTGAATGTACCTAACTAATCAAGTGAAATGTAGAGTCCTGATCATAGATCCATCATTGTCAGAGTCTAAATGATGATGAAGCAGGTTTTCCCCAGGGAACTCCTGGATCATATACTTTTGAGAATATGGGGTACATGGATGTGTAGAACCTTACATCCTAGTGTAGGTATTTGATGTAGATTCTTGTAGTCCGTCATACCTTCACTAAAAGAGAAATGGAGAAAGGATTTGATGTAGATTCTTGTAGTCCGTCATACCTTCACTAAAAGAGAAATGGTGAGAGGATTTGATGTAGATTCATGTAGTCCATCATTCCCCACCACACAGTCTAAAAGGTGAGATGCATCCCTATACTCCCTTAAAAACATAATCAACAGCGTAGTATATCTGTTAGAGTTATCTACGAGTTATTTGATTGATGTTACCTTGAATAGAATAGATGTTCTCATATTTCATTATTGGTTGAACTCTTGCTTACCATCAAACTGCTAGTGAATACCTTGAAGGCTTTTATTGCTTTAGTTATTCCCTGCTTTGCTTATAAAGCTTCTAGTGGAGAGTTATAACTCTCGCTGGGGCAATTATGTATAATTGTCTCACCCCGTAGACTTCTACTTTTTAGGTGGTCGTCGAAGACGGAGGGACAAGAACTCAGGTGACCAATCCCAGCAGCATCAAGAGCAGTAGTTATCTCAGGTGGAGATCTAGCCTGCTGCATGGTGTAGTATAGAGTCAGTCTTATGTGTCCTCTGTACTTTTAGGTCCTGGAGTGTTTTGAGTATGAATTCTTGAGAATTTTTGTATCATGTTGTATATAATTACTCAAGAAGTAATTGTCCGTGATGTAAACAGTTAAATCCTTTTTCTATGGAAAAGGTTTGAGGTTTCAAGCTCTTGTCTCAAAAAGTTTTAATTTCCTGTGATTTTTGGTCTTCCGCTGTTTACCGAATGCTTCCACACATGTTTAAATCGATATTAATTCGTGGTTTGGAGATCGGAGCCCACAGTATGAGTTTCTCTCTCATCCTCATAAGGATATTGAGTACATCATTCTTTATTAACTTGGCTTAACCCTTTCTCAAGGCATGTTAGCTTACACTTATCAAAGTGCATTAAACTCATTGCATATTAATGTAACAATTGACATTACACACTTCATGTGTTACTCATCCAAGTATATTATATTTGAGATGCATCAAGGTATATCAACCTTGAGGTGTTGGATGTGATATTTATCATGCTTTGGTGTATCACTTCCCTCATCACTTTTAACTTGCTTAAGTTCATCAACTTATCTTTTATTAGGGTATTTCCCATCCTAATACTTTATGCACTAACTCATCACATTTATCATGTAGTTTATTGGCCATAAGTCACACACTTGAATTACCCAACTATCATTAGTGATATGGACTCATCTCGGGTTAAGGTATTGTTCATATAAGGTTGTCCAATATCATCCTCTTTAGGTGTTTCACCTATCAAGGTATTAGCCACACCATTACTAGGTGTTACACTCATCACTCCTAAGAGTGTCTTTCCCTCACCTTTACAAAGTGTATAGGTTTGAATCATGTTTTTCAAGTTGAACACATGTATTTGGTTAGGTGTATATAGATCTAGGCATCATCATATCCCTCATACCCTTACCCATTAAGGTATCAACCCTTCCAATCATCTGGTGTATCACCCTCACCTCACTTGAAGAATTTGGCCACACAAAACTTTAATGTATTGGCCATCACATGTTGTAGGGTATTAACCACCTTACCACTTTTGTAATCTAGTGTATTGGGTTACCCACCATATCATTTTAGAGATATGTTCTCAACACCATATCGTCCAAGAGGTGTATGCTTAACCCAATATCAGTTTAGAGGTGTATGCTTTCTACCCATATCACTTTAGAGTTGTATGTGTGCTTACCATATCGGGCAAAGAGGTGTGTGCTTTCTTCCATATCTCTTAAGAGGTGTATGTGTGCTTACCATATCACTTTAGAGGTGTATGTGTGATTTACACCGTATCCGGCAGAGAGGTATGTGTTTGCTTCACACCATATCGGGCAAAGAGGTGTGTGTGTGATTCACACAATATTGTGCAAGGAGGTGTGTGTGTGCTTCACACCATATCAGGCAAAGAGGTGTGTGTGTGCTTCACACCATATCGGGCAAAGAGGTGTATGCTTCTTCCATATCACTTTAGAGGTGTATGTGTGCTTTACACCATATCAGGAAGAGAGGTGTGTGTGTGCTTCACACCATATCGGGAAAGGATGTGTGTGTTTGTTTCACACCATATCGGAAAAAGAGGTGTGTGTGGGTTTCACACCATATGGGGCAAAGAGGTGTGTGCGTGCTTCACACCATATCAGGCAAAGAGGTGTATGCCTCAACCCGATATCACTTTACCCTTGATGATGTCATCACCATCAAACTCTAGACTCTTGTTATTACTGTTCTAAGTCATGGACAACAGTCCCATGAAGCTTTTAGAACTCAAAGGATCATCAATTATTCAAGAGAAATTGAAATTGCAAATAGATCAACAAGTATGACAAAATTGAAAGTGCATAATAATATAATTGGGTTCAAGTTATATAACCCACCTCAAGAACAACTTCAAAGATCCAAGCTCCAAAGCTTGACGTTCCTAATCTTGAATATGAACTTCACAACTCCAATATATGCAACGAATCACCATGGATAAGCATTTGGTGAAGAAGAAAAGAAAGGAAGATCATAACCCTAGATCCATGCTTCAATCCAAGGTTGAAGATGATCATGGCCTCACCTTAGGGTTAAGACTTGAGCTCCTTCTTGCTCCTTAGCACCTTGCATGATACCTCACAACTAATGCACGATATTCCATCACTTTTGGTCGATATCCCCCTCACTTGTGGTGAAAAACACTCCACTTGGCCGATAACAACATGTTGTGGCCAATATCAACTTGGTATGGCCAATACCACTTCATATGGACGATAACCAAGCCCTATGAACGATACCAGATCACCTATGCATGATAACAAGGCTCTATTCAAGACATCTAAGAGAAAGGAGGTGGTAGGATTCGAAAAAGTTCACTAAGGGGTGAAAGGAAGGGTATATATACTTGAGGTTCATGAAAAAGTGTGTATATGAGGTGTCATCAATTAACTACTAGTTGGTGCCACATGGACATGCATGGATTGACACATGTACTTGCATGCACTACATCTTTATCTTTACATGAAAAATAAAAACTTGAGGATAATGCAAGGGATAAGGGTCTTCCCCCTTTGGTTATTTTCTAGGACAAGCCACTTCCACTCATATTATTATTATATTCACAAATCAATGCAACCTTTCCCAAGGAAAGTTGCAAGCCAATAACCATTGCTTTATTGAGGTTTTTAGCTCGTTTTTGAAAATTAAAAAATTTAACAACATGATATGGGGGTCTCTTCTTTGGCTCCTTGGCCGATAGGGACTCCCATTTAATCACTACAACCCGATACACTTAATACAAGCTCAAATTAGGGTTTCCATTCAACCCCTTTCTTGGTCTTTTCATCACCAAGAATACTACCACTCATAAATGATTCCAACATGGTGTCTCATTCATTCTCTCTCCTATACATGATACATAGACTAAGTTGGAACACTCTAGAGGTGGTAATTTTCATATGAACCCCACATTTTGGGTAAATTACAATTTATACCAAAATCGGTGCACAAGGTATTAACATTATTCAAACAAGTTCAAACTAGGAATTTAGGCTTTATACAAGACACCACTCATAATCATTCTATCTCTTATGATTCTAAAGAACTTAATGCAAGTTCAACATGTGACATATTGCAATATAACCCCTCATATTGGGTAAATTGCACTTTGGTCCAAAATAAAGGAACATTGCTCAAACAACATTCAATTAGGACCAAACTTGAAACATAAGTGTGTCACATGATAAAAAAACTCCTTAGAGGATTATATTAAATTTCTAAGCAACTTACTTAGACAAAACAAACAAGGTTACCTCATAACCCAGGTATGGGTCATTACAAGTTATAAACCCCTAACAAGGATTTCGTCCCTAAAATCCCATGTAAGGACATTGACCCATGTTTAGGGCTAACCCTATTTTCTTTGCTTAATTAAGATTATTATAACCTTAATCTAATCCCTTGATATGTTTTTATATCATGAGACAAGATTATGTTTCCAGTTTGGTCCTGTTTGGATGTTGTCTGCTTGTTTTGGACCAAAGCACAATTCACCGAAGGTAAGGGTTATCTTGCAATATGTCACATGAAGAGTGTGCCTTTAGTTCTCTAGCATCATAATAAAGAGAATTTTTCTGTGGGTCACCTTGTAAAGGGTCTATGTTCCAAGTTTGAGCTTGGTTGGATGATGCTTGTGCTTTATGTGTCAGTTTTGGTGTAAATTGTAGTTTATCAAAAGTAGAGGATCAATATGCAATTTACAAGCTATAGAGTTTTCTTCCTTCTATTTGGAATAATATAGGACGTGGATGAAGGTTTGGTCACCAAGTTTGGATGTTAGATGAGGAGTGAAATATCTCTATATAGTTTTAATGCCATATATGTCACATGTGCTATCTTATCCTTTAGTGTATCGGGTAGGAGCTTGGGGTGTGTATCGGCTTGGGAGGTGTATCGTCCATGGAATATGGTTAGCTGCATGATACACAGCCTGGAGTGTATCACCAGGCCGTGCATGTGGAGGTTTGGTGGTTACAAGTGGCCTTATATCATGAGCAAGTGGCATCTAAGTTTATGTGGTTATGACACTTTTCCTTTGCTACCTCTCTCTTCCTTGGTGTATATAACCTCTTTCCTCTTTCCCCAAGTTATCCCTTTCATCCATCTCTTTTCTCTTCTTGTGTTGGGCGAGCTTGGAAGCTTTGGGAGCTTAAGAAAACCCCCATGGAGCTTGGGAGGTTGAGTTCCTTGCTTATGGAGATTTCTTGCTCAAGATCCGACCTTGGTGACTCATGCTTCTTTGATAGATTTTCTTTGTGCTTTCTTCTTCATCTCCTTCTTCCCCTCTCAGACATGGATGGACCTTTGTTTATAGTGGACATGACCATGGTTATCTATCTCTTTTCTTCTTCTTGAGCTAAGCATAACCATGGTATCTTCTTCTTCACTTTTTGTTTCTTGAGGTGATGATGATGGCGCCGAAGGCAAGTTTGGAGCTTTGGATGGATGATCTTCATGGTGAGGAACATGAGTTTGATGCTTGGATCAGGAAGCTTGATTTCTTACATGGATATCCTCTTAAGTAGGGTTCCATAACTCTCAATCATCTCTATTATTTTCACTCTTCATATGTGCTTAAATCGATTCTGGTCTTTAGATCGATACCTTTCACTATGATAGTTGTTTATGTTGAACTTGAGATATGATCTAATGGAAAGGTTACATTTTATTAATTCCTTTATCTTGTTCTCCTTGTGTGTGATGGTATGGGTTGTCTTGAGGTTGAAGATGACCTACCCGATATAGTGTTCTACCCGATATAGTGTTCTACCCGATATAGTGCTCTACCTAATATAGTGCTTTGCCCGATAGGTTATCCTTCGGTTGATAGATTGTGAGAAATACCCTTATCTCATTTAGTTGATAGGTGAGATTAGTATTTCTTGATCCAAAGATGTATGTTGAAGTGGTGAGTCCTTGGGTAAAACCCCTCTCTCACTTTGTTGTTGAGAGGTGAACCTATGCTCTAGAGGTTTGGGAAATATGATAGTTAGCTTGGCTGATAGAAGTGCTGACCTTAGTGTTGAGATGATGATCTACCCTAGTTTCACGACATGTTCTTGAGGTGGAACCATTAGTTGGTACCTTTACGATACGGATGGTGGTGTCTTGGTGCTTGTTGCCCGATATCCCTCTTCTTCCTTTGAGTTATAGCTTGGACGATACTGTAGTATGAGGCTTGGGCATTATAGTAGGTAGATGCCTTGTTGATCCTTCACCCGATATGGTGCTTGATAGTTGAGTTAAGTTGGGCGTTGTGAGGCTTGTACCCCTTGGATGATAAGTGGTCTGTGTGGGGCGTTATGGTTTGTTCGAGCTTGCACGACATCCTCTTGGATGGTGCTGCCCGACACTCTATTTAGATGCGTTGTCCATTATGATATGTTGCCCATTATGATGCGCTGGGAGATATGTCTTTGATGAGTTTTGCACGATACCTTTAGATGTAAACCCTACCCTTGAGTAAGCTTTTGGGCAATACTAAGTATCCATGCCTGATATGCCTTGGTGTAGGACCTAACCCGACACCCTTGCTTACCCGACACACACCTGTAGAGGTCTTGGCCGATATGCCTTTGCCTGGTACATGCTTGGTTACCTGACACATAGGGAGTTATAGGTTGTTATATCTCTGATCTTGGGTGATATGGTGTCTAGGACGACACATGTTGAGAGCTTTAGTGGTATGGCATTATATATGAGGTCCATATACTTATCCTTATGTAAATATGCACCCTAGGGTTAGAATTTTATTGTCTTAGATAGTATGCATGATAATAATGATCATGGACGAGGTAAAAGGGAGTTAAAAATGCTACGGTTGACCTAGAGAGTACCCTAGTAGATATATGTCTGTGTGGTCCTTGGTCGGCATGGTTATGAGGTTGTCTAACTTGAGATGAGGTTAGACGTGTTAGACATATGAGTTTCCCGATATCCCTGAAGATGGTCCCTTGACCAGGATGGGCTGAGGTGTGTTTGAACGATATAACCTTGGTGGCTTCTTTGCGCATAATGATTTTCCCCATACCAGGCATAGGTGGAGTTGTGGGTCTCACCCAATATGAATCTTGTCTGATATCACCTTGGTTTTTGGTGTTGAAGCTTTGTAGCTGACACCGGCTTTTAGTGAGGGTTTGTGTGGTCGCTGCCTGGTTTTGGTGAGGGTAGGCAACACCTTTAGTGATGTTTGTACCCTAATCCAATAACCATAAGTGTTATCTTGAGCCCTAGATGTTAGTATGCTTATCTTATTACCTTGGGCCATAACTTTGGTCATGATGATGAGGTATGATGAATAGGTTGTAAACCATAGTATTGTGGTTACCTATGGTTGATGATAACTGAACCTTTAATGAAGGTTGATGATAGTTCATGGTTGTATGATCCTTAAAGATGAATCCTTCGGGATGGTACTCATGGTGTCATGAGAAGTAGGGTATGGTGGGATACCCATGGTATGATAACATATGTTATAATGGATGTTTCTCCAACTCTATGAAACTTACTCCTAAATGATGTGATAGTCATGATATGTTTCTTTAATAAGTTGTTGTTGCTAAGTAAGTCATCCCTATTGTTGTACAATCTAACAATGCAGGTGTTACTATTTGAAATACATAGCCAGGTAAGGGATATGATGCTTATGTGAATATGTGTCTTGTGTGACACCTGGTATATGTGAAATATCTGAGTAATGATAATGTCCCTTGTTGATGAGATAACATGTATCACTAGTATGATGTGAGAGGTCTTGTGACCTAATAAAGGCTAAGTGCCTGACTGTGGTGTTATCCTCTAGTTGTGATATGAGGGATTTCTATCCCATGATGATGTATGATGATGAAGCCTTGTGAGAGGAAGTAGCTCTATGTGATGAAATGAGGGATTGATATCCCCTGGCAAACTGATAGTGTTGATGGTATTGAGAATAACAATAACAATGTGACACAAAATAATGGAATCTATGTTTTTACATGTTTATAACTCTTGTTTATGGTTTGCGTAATACAACTTGGTTGACCCTTATAATCCACCTAAAATGTATTAAATAATTACAGATGAACCTTTCATGTAGTTTGCCCTGGCCATAGATCCATCATCATCAAGAGCTAGTGATGGTGAAACGGGTTCTCCTACGGGTTAACCTGGAGCACATATTGTTGAATATGCGGGGTTTCTCCTAGCCAAAAATAGGAGGAATACAGTGCAACTTCGGTTGTAGACTCAGGATATGTATAAGAGCATGGTGAATAGACCCATGACTCAGTGTGATAGAGCATGAATGTGTTCATGTCTCGGGAGCACGGTGAACAGGCCCGTGGCTCAATGTATACTAGCATTGAGAACTATACCAAGGAAGGCTAGAGGAAAGGGTAGCTTGCGGGAGCTAACCGTGTGACTGAGGTCACTTAAGAAAGAGACTATGGTCCTACTTTGGATACTGTGCACTGACCACAAAGAGGTTCAGGTCGTGGAGTCTGGCTCTTCCATTGACCTTGTATGGCACCGATCAGGGTTTCACAACCATCAATTGGATTTGAGCAGTATGACTCACTTCCTCTGGGCATAATAATTTGTAATCAAGCCGAATAGTATATCTGTTGTAAGGCAAATACAGAACATTGGTTGAGGCCTTGGATTATGTAAGATTTCTCATATGTTCTTTATATACATGTTATTCGTGTTGCTTCTTGTATAACTGGTTAGTTATTACCTGTAGTTTAGTTGAACTATCTGCTCAATTATCTGTGATAATAATAAAGTTGGTAGAGGGTTATGTTTCTCGCTGGTACTGTGTGTCTCACCGTATTGAATAAAATCTTTTTTTAGGTTGAAGTGCCTGGAGAGATAAAGATCTTATGGTTGAAGATGATATGAAGAGTTAGAATACCTGGTAGAATAGACAGTATCTAGAAGTAGATTCTTATGTGTTGTCCCTGTACACTCAGGTCTTCGGGAGAGTTTTCGATGTTTTCTAATATGATGATCGATGTATAGTTTTCGACTTATGTACCTTGATGCAAAAAATAAGCATGTGGAACAATTATTTCATGTAACAAGATGATGGGAATTTATGTTCTATCACCTTGAAAATATGTTATAAAAAGAAAGTGTTGGCTTAGATGTAATATCTCTCATCTCATGGTAATTGTTGTAAATTAGTTTTAATTTCCTGTGGTTTTTTTTGTTAGTATGTAATCATGTTTCGTTTGAGTTGGGATGTTTCAATTTTGTGGTATCAGAGCTCTAGGTTCGCCGAGTCTATAGGGACACTACGACTATGATTAGGATGGTGTCTAAGGTTGGACCGTGACATAAAATATGGTTCATACTACCTAATCTCAGTACTTGGATGCCCTGGCCAGGTATTCAAATATTGAAGTCAAAGGTAAGTGTGGAGCCTTAGATTGTTTTCTCCTTGATTACTCTGATCAAGTAGTCATTCTGAAACAATCTAAAGAGCATAACAAATCAGGAAATATGACACTAATACCTTTGCTATAAAAGAAATAAATAATTGCACCATAACTCTTTAAAACCTGGATGCTTGATAATCCAAAAGAGGAAGTAATGGTTCTATGAAACCCAAATCCATGTAAGAATATGATGAGATAAGTTCTTAAAACCGTAATCTCAAGAGATACATCAAGCAAAAGACAGATTAACATGTGATAACAAAGTAAGTTAAAGCGTAAAACTTACACAAGATGAAGAAAATGCATGAAAACAAAGATAAGTTTAGAAGAAAAAGTAGAACAAATGATGAGTAAATAAGATGGAACCTAAGTTAATCTCAGACCAACCAATGAAATTAAGAAAAAAATAAGAAAGTATAAAGTGCAAATTCATGATAAGCAAGAGAGAATAAGGGAGATGATCCCTGTTCAATAAAGAATATGTGAAGAGTAACGATCTTTTTCACAAAGAGAAAATGAACACGTGATATAATCTGGAAAGGATCATGAATATGATGAAACAACAACAAAGGGAAAAAGTGTAATGACATGTAATTGTCTTGATGATTCCTATGCTGATTGCAAAGAAACCAAGAGGAAGCAAGAAAAAACCAAATGGAACTGGGTTTAGTGATACATAAACAGTTGAAAACTCATGTAAGGATCAAAGAAAGTAATAATTTCCTCCCCTTGATATAAAACCATAGGTGTTGATGGGGTGATAAGAGGAGTTTGTTCCCTTATGTTCCTTCCTTCTGAGGGAGTAGCCATTAAGAGGACCTTGTGTCACTTGATATGTATGCTTTTGAAGTGATCTTTGTTTGTATACTTTGAAAAGTATCAGTTGATTTTGGGCTTTAGTTTCCAAGATGGAGATACCTATGATAGATGATGTTTTGAGATGATGTTAGGATCCTCTTGACATGTTTTCATCTGGTGATGATGATAGAATATGGATGCAATACCAGAAGTGATGAGTTTTGACTCATGAGATGGATACCAAGGTAAGAAATCCTAGTATCTGAGAAGGTGAGAACATGTCTTCTGGTAAGAGAGTTAAGAGTCAGACCAAAGCGCAATTTACCCAAGGTAACGGGTTGTCTTGTAATATGTCACATTAAGAGTGTGCATTTAGTTCTATAGCATCATAAGAAAGAGAATTTTTCTATGGGGCACCTTGTGGAAGGCCTATGTTCCAAGTTTGAGCTTGGTTGGATGACACTTGTGCTTTATGTGCTAGTTTTGGTGCAAATTGCAATTTATCCAAAGTAGAGGGTCAATATGCAATTTACTAGCTCTAGAGTTTTCTTCCTTCTGTTTGGCGTCATCTAGGACATGGATGAAGGTTTGGGAACCAAGTTTGGACGTTACATGAGGAGTGACATCTATAAATAGTTTTAATGCCATATATGTCACATGTGTTATGTTATCCTTTAGTGTATCAGGTAGGATCTTAGGGTGTGTGATGGAGCTAGAACTTACACCAAAAGATTACTCTTTCAATGGAAATCCTAATATGCACCAAAAACCCTCGGGAGTTGATGTTCTCTCTAGGTTTACCTACAACTAGTGCTAGATAAATGCTCCAACCCCACAAGAGTGTGGAAGCCTTATCATAGTACATATTTAGGATTGAACCCAAAGGACAACGTTAAGAATCTGAGTGTCTTTTTCTCATTTCGTACCGATCTAAGTCAATCATCTAGACCAAAAGTTTGATTTGAGTTATTTAACCTAAAACATGCAAAAGTAAAGGCAAGAATAAAAACTAGTTTAAGGATTAAAATCTAAGATTAGCAAATGATGCTGGATCACTGGGGTGATGCGGGTATTCGCCACCACTACACATGAATTGTACTTATACCAAACATAGCAAGACTTGTAAGCAAGATACATGGATATTGTACAATACCGATGTCTTATATGACAAGAGTAATGCATGCATCCTTCACGGGTTGAGTAACTCTCATCCGGTACATATCTACGTGTCAATGAAGATATGTAGTCTCTGAAGAGAAAATCTTACTCAATCTCGTGAAACGTGCATCGGAAAACTAACAAGCGAGCGATAATTACCAAATAGATTAGTATCCTTATAGACTATCCCTCTTTCGAGGATATAGCTACGAGAAATGTGGGAGTGTTGCAACGTCAGCCATTCCCGAACGAATGGTCAAGTAATTTGCACCACTCTCTCCTTAGAGTGTGTTCGTCGACCTGTCAAGGTTGCACTTTTACATGTCAACTGATTCCATTTCATAGTACAAAAGTACAACAATGGAGGTGAGTTTACTCCGCTCCTTAGAAAGCATTCCTAGATACCGAAACAGATGCGCGGTGGATACACACACCAGAAAACAACACTAAATCAGTATTCGAGTCTCAAGAGCGGTCGTAGACAAACCACAACGAAAGACAATAAATGCATACAAGAACGCGGCCAACATTCAAGCATGTATGAAATGATATAGTATTGAATCGGAATGATAACATCTTTTTAGTACAAGTTACAAGACACAGGAAGCGGGGCTAGTCTCCACGCCCCAATGGATGGAACTACTCACTCCTCATAGAGGAAGAAACAAAGAAAGAGAAGAGAGAGAAAGGAAGCATCGTCGGAGCAGAAGAGTAGATCTGTGATAGCCCAGTGTAGATCGTCGTAGTCTCCGAGACTACTCTGTTGTGGTCGATGACGCCTGTCTCTCCACCTCGATCGTTGTGTCTACCTCCAGGATTGCACGGGTAGAATGAGGTCGAACAATGGTAGAAAGATGGTGGATGTGAGATGGTGATGGAACAACCTTCTATTCAGCCTCACATTCACGTTTGGTAATGTTCACGTGAATAGCTATGTGTTCTATCTATTCAGCCTCACATTCACGTGATCTTTTACTTCTAGCGCTTCATGCAGTTTTGGCTATTTAATAGCTCATACGTTTTCGGATCATTTGCTCATGCGGTTTGCATGGAAATCAACAAACGATCTTCGCGAGTAGTAAACAGCCAACCAGCAAACGGTCTTCGCGAGTTGCTTTGGCTCACAGTCTCGGTCATGCGGTTTGCTCCCATAATTGCTTCATGTGGTTTGCTTCTCACAAACAACAGCTCCATGCAGTTTCAGCTCCTATTGCTCATGCGATCTCGGCTCCATTGCTCATGTGGTTTGCATGGCAATCAGCAATTCCATGTGGTCTTGCTTGGTTCTTCACGTGGACTTAAACGATCTTGGCAGCAACGCAACGCTCCGTCACGTGGAGCCATGCGGTTTCGCATCAAAGCAGCAAACGATCTCATGCAAAGGTTCTAAACGGTTTGCATGCATGTGCCTGATGCAAACGGTCTTGCATGCGTGGTTGGCGAGGGCGGCATGGCTGCTGCGATGGCGGAGACGGCGGTGGCATTGCTTCGTGTATGTGCGATGGCGGCGGAGCAAGGTTGGTGAAAATGACGACGCCGGTGGTCACGGATAGTAGTGGTGTCGACGAGTAGGTTGCAGGTGTTGTTTGCGTGAGCTGCGGAACATGGATGTCGACGGCATAGGTTGCAAGTGTTGCGGGTGCCATCGTTGCTGCTACTGAAGACGCCGATGCTTGTGGCAAGCTAGCCGTCGTGGGCATCGTCGTTGCTGCTGCTGACGACGCCGACGCTTGTGGCAAGCCAGCCATCATGGGCACCGTCATTGCTGCTGACGGTGACGTCGTCGCTTGTGGCGAGAAGGTCAAGATCGCATGCGGGTCGAGACCGCATGGAGGTCGAGACCGCATGGAGGTCAAGACCGCATGAAGGCCGAGACCACATGGTTGGATGAAAAGGAACCATTGGATATCGTTACCTCTCCAAACGGTCTTGTATTTGTCTGTCCATTCGGTCTTTACAATCGCAGCAATCGGACTTGAGACCGCATGGGCTCAAACGGTCTTGGGACCGCATGGGCTCAAATAGTCTTGAGACTGCATGGACTCAAACGGTCTTGAGACCGCATGGGCTCAAACGGTCTTGAGACCGCATGCGCTCAAACGGTCTTGGTACCACATGGGCTCAAACGGTCTTGAGACCGCATGGGCTCAAACGGTCTTGTGACCGCATGGCCTCAAACGGTGTTGAGAACGCATGGGCTCGAACGGTCTTGAGACCGCATGGGCTCAAACGGTCTTGAGTCCGCTAGAGTCAGTGTTGTAGGGGTCATGACCGTTGGTGATGGTTGAGTATGATCTGCAGAGGAGAGAGAACGTGAGTAGGGGAAATGAGATCAAATAAGCTGGAAACTAGGGTAATTTGAGCTAGTAATGCACTATTTATACGAGACTGAAAGGATACTTAAAGTAAACCCAAAGTGAGGGTAGATCAGTCGATATGTGGCATAAAATCCTTAGAATTGGCGACTAAGAGGGTGAATCTGGAGGATTCATCACCACACTGAACTTAAGCGTTGCTCGTCCTGAGGAACGAAAAAGCCCAAGACAGTCGCCAAAACGCATGCATGTTGGTCTCGTAATTGTCTCACCTTCGTGCAAGTGTCAGAAATTTCACAAGAAAAAGAGAAAAGAAAAATGAGGCAAAAAAAATTCATAAATACTTTGAATTGGTGACTGCGGATGAGTCTGGAAGATTCATCACCACACCGAACTTAAGCATTGCTCGTCCCGAGAAATGAAAAACTTAAAACAGTCGCCAATGAAATCGTTCATCTCGTGATTGCCTCATCCTATTGTCATATTGTAATTTTGTTCATGGCTCAGATCGATACAGTATCAAAGCTTTCTTAGATCACGGAATAAATCTTATGATATCCTCATTTCTAAGTTCACTTCACTAAAGTATTTCCTTATCACTCTCTGTTGTATCAGTCATGTTTAAAAGTTTTATGAGACTTTGAAAAGACCCACAGAATCAACAAAAAGCATATGATTTGTCACTGGTGTTGAAAAAGGAGAGAAAGGGGGTATGATCAAGAGATAAGAGTCTCTCCTTTGATTGAATCAAGACTCTTATTATTAATTGACTCATCGAGATACTTTGAATGATTTATGCACAACTCTGGTTGACTTAGCCTTACACCCGATGTTTTTTTTTTCTTTTTTAAAGGTAACTCAGAAGTGTGTATAGGTTGGCTTAAGGCTTTTGGCTATTTTACCTCTTCGAGAGGAGGTAAGGGTTTTTTTTTTTTGAATCCTTAGGATCTCACTACTGGTCACGACGCATCTGCCTTTGTGAGGGCAGCTAATGTACCGGTCGGGCAAGATCTTTATCGGTTATCCTTATTCAGGGCACAACTCTCATGTTTTTATTCACACTCTGGCTTTTATTCATTCTCACCTGGCTGAGGAGAAAGGGTATTTTTGGATTTTTGCATATTTGGGCTGCCAGGCCTCTTTTTAGAATCAGGGTAGATTTTTCACCAACCTCGGTATGTGCATAATCATCATTATATACTCTTTGAAGTGAAATGAGAAGGTGGTACGCCCCTGTTATGTATTGAGGGGTATGGAAGAAGCGGTAGTGGAAAAAGAGGTGTGGTGTACCATGCTGAACTTAGAGTTTTACAGAGGTGTGGTTTACCACACCGAACTTAAAGTTTGGCAATGTTCTAGTTTTCACCAGAAAGAAGTGTGGCATGCCACACCGAACTTAAAACTTTGGCATGGTTAGTGAACAGAGGGGTATGAAAATGAAGGAAGAAGTGTAGAAGAGAGTTTGGATCATGATGCAGTTTTCTTAGTGATTCCATGCGACGGGTCTCTTTTCTCCATCTCACTCTGCTAAAAAAGATACATGATGAAACATCAAATGAGAAATCCATACAACATATCCATTAATCAGATAAAGGCGTGATGTATTTGATCTATCTCAGCCTTATTGAAGTGTATCATCTTTTCCTGTTTGAGGGTATGACATTAGGGTTCATAGACTATTCAAAGATGAAAAACGCACATTGGCTAGTTTTAAGCATTCTTTTCTTGGAAATTTCCAACGAAAAGAGGCGATGATCACAGATTCGAAAAACAAAAGCCGACTAGATAAAGGCTTTATTTTTGGAAGACTACAGAAAGGCAGAAAAATTATGAAAAAGAAACTAGAATGGAAAAACAGTACGAAATAAAGATAGAGGGTGGAGTGAAAGTCATACCACCCGCCCTCCACATTGAACTCATGAATTTGCTCTTTTTTGAACAAAAATTAGGTTCGAGGTGGAGGGGAAGGGTTGTGCAATGTTAACCAGGCGGTCCTCGTAGTTGGAAGAAGGGGCGGCAAAGATGTCTCGCGATAGATGGTGCCGAGAATGAGGAAGTGGCCCGAACAACCTGTTGACTGGGTGGTTGTGGAAACTCGAACAAGTCTTCTGGACTACTTGGTTGCACATTTCTTTCGCCTCATTGTCCATCTAGAAGAATCCAGAGACCTTCCCCCGTCAGCGAGGGAGGTGAAATATAAGCAGTCGAAACTAGAGGACTATGCGAGAAATCAAGGTTATTCCCACTTGTGCCCTTCTGTTGTGGCTCACCCTCGAAGTTCAAAGTAAAATTGCTTTCTTCAAAATCTAGGGCAGTTGATCGAGGGTCGGCCACTTTAACTTCCTCTTGTACAGGATGAGGTGGTGGATCTGGTTCCGGCTTTAGTTCGTCACCTGGCTTTTCTTGTGTGGGATATGGTAGCCAAGATGACGTTTCTTCATCAGAGGAGTTATTTTGAGAAGTATCATTGTCTTTATCAATGTTGAAATTGGTAAGAGCGTCATTCTTCTTTTTAAGGTTTTGTTCAGAATTTTCCTCGTAGAACATCTTTAGTTCATCCAAGTAAGTAGAAGAGGATTTGACTGGTAAAATGAACTCTTGCTCGTGTAAGGAAATCATGGGATCCTGAGATAGAGGTTCCAATGATGTATCTTCATGGGAGGGGTTAGTCCATGACATATCGTTTTGAGGGCTACAATCCCCTAATGAGCCCAATTCTTCGGTATTGGGACTAATATAAACCATTTCTGAGTCATGTTGTTGTTCCAGTTCTTCTTCATAATACTCCTCCAGTTCTATTGAGTGCTCGGGAAGAGTTTCTAGCTCAGGTAATGGGCATATCTCAGTTTCTTGAATATCAGGAGGGGCTTCTTCATAGGGATGAGTGACTATAGAGGGATAGGTTTGTGACTTGATGTCTTCCCAAGGGTCTTTTTTGTCATTACAAGAGTTTATGGTAATATCGTAATCCGTTCCAAAGTCAAGAGATGGCTCATGTTTCTATTCATAGTGCACTATCATCTCATTCAAGTGACTAAGAGTAGTTTCAATAGAAATATCATGCTCTTGTTCGAGGACTGGCTCAGTCTGGACTTCTTGTGGTGGTGGTAATTCAGGTAACATCATCTCATGAAAAGGACCTGTCATAGGATTGTCATCTTGAGACATGTCATCCTCCCTTGATTCTGTTTCATCAGTGAGATTGGTATGGTCGATTTCTGAATCAAGATCTTGATCAGTTCTATCCTCAAAGTCTGTCCCTAGACCAGCCGAATGATTAGAAATTTCTTCATAAGGATAGTTCAGATCTTGTTCTAGAAATGGAGACATTTGATTCTCATGCATGAAAGACATATCTTTGTCTGAATCGGTCACATTCATCCGAGTCTGAATGCGAAGGAGTGTAGAGTCCTTGCGACATTAATCCTTCTTTTATGGATTTTATTGATGGGATAGGTGAAGTTGAAAATATTTTGTCATTGAGGGAATTGGTTATCGCCAATTTATCTTCAATGGTTGGATTTGAGTCTATGAAGTCAGAAGGTGGGTAAGTATTGAAGTTTATTTCCAGTTGATCTCCTGACTATAGAGAATCCCCATATTGGCTACTCATCCTTCCCTCTAAGAGCATAGTGCATGAGTCATTATCCAAGTCAGACCCTGGCTCGAATAGTAATTCCTTTCCTCGTGACGTTATGAGTAAATCATCTTTGAGTTTAGTTGTTAGCCATGAGGATAGTTCCTCACCTTGTACCAATGCCTGAAGATCATTAGAATGCATATCCCACATGATTTTATACTCATCATCGTAATCGATTGCAAAATGTGAACTAGGGAAGTGCTTGGTTGAAATTGGTGGCTGTTCTACATGTTACTCAGGAGCGTTGACAAGTTGCGTAAGTTGATCAAGATCGGCTATCAACTTCTTGATCGCGGATGTCTGATCAGCTAGTTGTTGAGCCACCAATGTCTGTAGAGCACGTAGTTCTTCCATCAATGTGTGTTGATCTTCATGCACTTCATCGTCTTCCAAGTTCCCTTCTACATTGTAGTCCACGCCTTGAAATCCACCATAGTTAGGTTTTTCATAGTAGCCTCCAGGGTGATACAGATTATAACTTGTGTTATATCCATAGTTGTACGAAGAGGCCGCTTTGAGGTTCCCAACTATATGATTCACGATTACCTGACACAGAGCAATCACATAGAGAGGAGGGACATTGAAGTAGTAAATCGATGCATGATAATAGTCACCACACAGTTGACATCTAACGGTTGGTGGTGTTGACTGCTTCATCTTGAAGAGAGTTGGTACCTGAAATCAAGGAAAGAGTTTATCAGGCTTGACCAACCGTTTCAAATCCAAGAAGATATGCGAGATTAAGCCCTTCACTTTTTAGGTTTTTGAAAAGAAAATGGAAAACCCTAGAGAAACCTAAATCGACACGGAATTTGAAAAATACGATTCTTATACCATTGTCCCCGGCAACGGCGCCATTTTTTGATGGAGCTAGAACTTACACCAAAATATTACTCTTTCAATGGAAATCCTAATATGCACGAAAAACCCTAGGGAGTTGATGTTCTCTCTAGGTTTACCTACAACTAGTGCTAGATAAATGCTCCAACCCCATAAGAGTGTGGAAGCCTTATCATAGTACAAATTTAGGATCGAACCTAAAGGACAATGTTAAGAATCTGAGTGTCTTTTTCTTGTTTCGTACCGATCTAAGTCAATCATCTAGACCAAAAGTTTGATTTGAGTTATTTAACCTAAAACATGCAAAAGTAAATGCAAGAATAAAAACTATATGTTTGATTTGAGTTATCTAGATGTTTAGTTCCTTGGTTGCCTGATAGCTCCTTTGTGTTAAGTCATGAGCGATACCTAGTGTAGTGCCATATGAGCCTTGTTATGTGTATACTTGTGTTTGGTAGAGAATGCATCTTGTGATAATCCCTTCTGAGATAGATCTCCCTTGGATTAGAGGCATCCTTTGTGAAAGGAGAAGGAATAGTTGGAATGTATATAGTAGGAAAATAGTAATATGAGTCATGTCAAGCTTAAGAGTTGAGCATGTAAGATCAAAGTAGAGCATCAGAAGCATAGCAAGGAAGGTGACATATCAGTAAGGAAATGATACATGTGTGATACGATTTGCATGTATTGTTCTAGTATCTAAGGAGTGTTCCCTGACAAGGATGATGAGACGGAGGGCTGAGCTTGTGACCAGTACAGAACACCCTGTGATGACTTTGGAGGAAGGACAAGTATGTTGGTCATAGATCTATGATACCCAGGAGCTTTGTGGAGTTGTATGATGTGATACATAAGTAATACCCGTCTTCTTTCTACATGGGATTTTGGGTCGAAATCCTTATTAGGGGTTTATGACTTGTAAGGACCCTGACCCATGTTTTGGGCTAACCCTATTTTCTTTGCTTAAGTAAGATTCTTAGAACCTTAATCTAACCCCTCGAGATGTTTTGATATCATGAGACAAGCTTATGTTTCCAGTTTGGTCCCGTTTGGATGTTGTTTGAGCAATGTTTGCTCATGTGGTTTGCATGGCAATCAACAAACGGTCTTCACGAGTAGTAAACATCCAACCAGCAAACGGTCTTCGCGAGTTGCTTTGGCTCACGGTCTCGGTCATGCGGTTTGCTCCCATAATTGCTTCATGCGGTTTGCTTCTCATGAACAACAACTCCATGCGGTTTCAGCTCCTATTGCTCATGCGATCTCGGCTCCATTGCTCATGTGGTTTGCATGGCAATCAGCAATTCCATATGGTCTTGCTTGGTTCTTCACGTGGACTTAAACGATCTTGGCAGCAACGCAACGCTCCGTCACGTAGAGCCATGCGGTTTCGCATCAAAGCAGCAAATGATCTCATGCAAAGGTTCTAAACGGTTTGCATGCATGTGCCTGATGCAAACGGTCTTGCATGCGTGGTTGGCGAGGGCGGCATGGCTGCTGCGATGGCGGAGACGGCGGTGGCATTGCTTCGTGTACATGCGATGGCGGCAGAGCAAGGTTGGTGAAGACGACGACGCCGGCGGTCGCAGACAGCAGTGGTGTCGATGAGTAGGTTGCAGGTGTTGTTTGCGTGAGCTGCAGAACATGGATATCGACTGCATAGGTTGCAAGTGTTGCGGGTGCCGTCGTTGCTGCTGCTGATGACGCCGATGCTTGTGGCAAGCTAGCCGTCGTGGGCATCGTCGTTGCTGCTGCTGACGACGCCGGCACTTGTGGCAAGCCAGCCATCGTGGGCACCGTCATTGCTGCTGACGGTGATGCCGTCGCTTGTGGCAAGAAGGTCAAGATCGCATGCGGGTCGAGACCGCATGGAGGTCAAGACCGCATGAAGGTCGAGACCGCATGGAGGTCAAGACCGCATGAAGGTCGAGACCTCATGGTTGGATGAAAAGGAACCATTGGATCTCATTACCTCTCCAAACGGTCTTGTATTTGTCTGTCCATTCGGTCTTTACAATCGCAGCAATAGGTCTTGAGACCGCATGGGCTCAAACGGTCTTGGGACCGCATGGGCTCAAATAGTCTTGAGACCGCATGGACTTAAACGGTCTTGAGACCACATGGGCTCAAACGGTCTTGAGACCGCATGGGCTCAAACGGTCTTGGGACCACATGGGCTCAAACGGTCTTGAGACCGCATGGACTCAAATAGTCTTGTGATCGCATGGCCTCAAACGGTCTTGAGAACGCATGGGCTCGAACGGTCTTGAGACCGCATGGGTTCAAACGGTCTTGAGTCCGCTAGAGTCAGTGTTGTAGGGGTCATGACCGTTGGTGATGGTTGAGTATGATCTGTAGAGGAGAGAGAACGTGAGTAGGGGAAAATGAGATCAAATAAGCTGGAAACTAGGGTAATTTGAGCTAGTAATGCACTATTTATACGAGACTGAAAGGATACTTAAAGTAAACCCAAAGTGAGGGTAGATCAGTCGATATGTGGCATAAAATCCTTAGAATTGGCGACTAAGAGGGTGAATCTGGAGGATTCATCACCACACTGAACTTAAGCATTGCTCGTCCTGAGGAACGAAAAAGCCCAAGACAGTCGCCAAAACGCATGCATGTTGGTCTCGTAATTGTCTCACCTTCGTGCAAGTGTCAGAAATTTCAAAAGAAAAAGAGAAAAGAAAAATGAGGCGAAAAAAAGTCATAAATACTTTGAATTGGTGACTGAGGATGAGTCTGGAAGATTCATCACAACACCGAACTTAAGCGTTGCTCGTCCCGAGAAATGAAAAACTTAAAACAGTCGCCAATGAAATCATTCATCTCGTGATTGCCTCATCCTATTGTCATATTGTAATTTTGTTCATGGCTCAGATCGATACAGTATCAAAGCTTTCTTAGATCACGGAATACATCTTATGATATCCTCATTTCTAAGTTCACTTCACTAAAGTATTTCCTTCTCACTCTATGTTGTATCAGTCATGTTTAATAGTTTTATGAGACTTTGAAAAGACCCACAGAATCAACAAAAAGCATATGATTTGTCACTGGTGTTGAAAAAGGAGAGAAAGGGGGTATGATCAAGAGATAAGAGTCTCTCCTTTGATTGAATCAAGACTCTTATTATTAATTGACTCATCGAGATACTTTGAATGATTTATGCACAACTATGGTTGACTTAGCCTTACACCCGATGTTTTTTTTTCTTTTTTAAAGGTAACTCAGAAGTGTGTATAGGTTGGCTTAAGGCTTTTGGCTATTTTACCTCTTCGAGAGGAGGTAAGGGTTTTTTTTTGAATCCTTAGGATCTCACTACCGGTCACGACGCATCTGCCTTTGTGAAGGCAGCTAATGTACCGGCCGGGCAAGACCTTTATCGGTTATCCTTATTCAGGGCACAACTCTCATGTTTTTATTCACACTCTGGCTTTTATTCATTCTCACCTGGCTGAGGAGAAAGGGTATTTTTGGATTTTTGCATATTTGGGCTGCCATGCCTCTTTTTAGAATCAGGGTAGATTTTTCACCAACCTCGGTATGTGCATAATCATCATTATATACTCTTTGAAGTGAAATGAGAAGGTGGTACGCCCCTGTTATGTATTGAGGGGTATGGAAGAAGCGGTAGTGGAAAAAGAGGTGTGGTGTACCACGCTGAACTTAGAGTTTTGTAGAGGTGTGGTTTACCACACCGAACTTAATGTTTGGCAATGTTCTAGTTTTCACTAGAAAGAAGTGTGGCATGCCACACCGAACTTAAAACTTTGGCATGGTTAGTGAACAGAGGGGTATGAAAATGAAGGAAGAAGTGTAGAAGAGAGTTTGGATCATGATGCAGTTTTCTTAGTAATTCCATGCGACGGGTCTCTTTTCTCCATCTCACTCTGCTCAAAAAGAGACATGATGAAACATCAAATGAGAAATCCATACAACATATCCATTAATCAGATAAAGGCGTGATGTATTTGATCTATCTCAGCCTTATTGAAGTGTATCATCTTTTCCTGTTTGAGGGTATGACATTAGGGTTCATAGACTATTCAAAGATGAAAAACGCACATTGGCTAGTTTTAAGCATTCTTTTCTTGGAAATTTCCAACGAAAAGAGGCGATGATCACAGATTCGAAAAACAAAAGCCGACTAGATAAAGGCTTTATTTTTGGAAGACTACAGAAAGGCAGAAAAATTATGAAAAAGAAACTAGAATGGAAAAACAGTACGAAATAAAGATAGAGGGTGGAGTGAAAGTCATACCACCCGCCCTCCACCTTGAACTCATGAATTTGCTCTTTTTTGAACAAAAATTGGGTTCGAGGTGGAGGGGAAGGGTTGTGCAATGTTAACCAGGCGGTCCTCGTAGTTGGAAGAAGGTGCGGCAAAGATGTCTCGTGATAGCTGGTGCCGAGAATGAGGAAGTGGCCCGAACAACCTGTTGACTGGGTGGTTGTGGAAACTCGAACAAGTCTTCTGGACTACATGGATGCACATTTCTTTCGCCTCATTGTCCATCTAGAAGAATCCAGAGACCTTCCCCCGTCAGCGAGGGAGGTGAAATATAAGCAGTCAAAACTAGAGGACTATGCGAGAAATCAAGGTTATTCCCACTTGTGCCCTTCAGTTGTGGCTCACCCTCGAAGTTCAAAGTAAAATTGCTTTCTTCAAAATCTAGGGCAGTTGATCGAGGGTCGGCCACTTTAACTTCCTCTTGTACAGGATCAGGTGGTGGATCCGGTTCCGGCTTTAGTTCGTCACCTGGCTTTTCTTGTGTGGGATATGGTAGCCAAGATGACGTTTCTTCATCAGAGGAGTTATTTTGAGAAGTATCATTGTCTTTATCAATGTTGAAATTGGTAAGAGCGTCATTCTTCTTTTTAAGGTTTTGTTCAGAATTTTCCTCGTAGAACATCCTTAGTTCATCCAAGTAAGTAGAAGAGGATTTGACTGGTAAAACGAACTCTTGCTCGTGTAAGGAAATCATGGGATCCTGAGATAGAGGTTCCAATGATGTATCTTCATGGGAGGGGTTAGTCCATGACATATCGTTTTGAGGGCTACAATCCCCTGATGAGCCCATTTCTTCGATATTGGGACTAATATAAACCATTTCTGAGTCATGTTGTTGTTCCAGTTCTTCTTCATAATACTCCTCCAGTTCTATTGAGTGCTCGGGAAGAGTTTCTAGCTTAGGTAATGGGCATATCTCAGTTTCTTGAATATCAGGAGGGGCTTCTTCATAGGGATGAGTGACTATAGAGGGATAGGTTTGTGACTTGATGTCTTCCCAAGGGTCCTTTTTGTCATTACAAGAGTTTATGGTAATATCGTAATTCGTTCCAAAGTCAAGAGATGGCTCATGTTTCTCTTCATAGTGCACTATCATCTCGTTCAAGTGACTAAGAGTAGTTTCAATAGAAATATCATGCTCTTGTTCGAGGACTGGCTCAATCTGGACTTCTTGTGGTGGTGGTAATTCAGGTAACATCATCTCATGAAAAGGACCTGTCATAGGATTGTCATCTTGAGACCTGTCATCCTCCCTTGATTCTGTTTCATCAGTGAGATTGGTATGGTCTATTTCTGAATCAAGATCTTGATCAGTTCTATCCTCAAAGTCTGTCCCTAGACCAGCCGAATGATTAGAAATTTCTTCATAAGGATAGTTCAGATCTTGTTCTAGAAATGGAGACATTTGATTCTCATGCATGAAAGACATATCTTTGTCTGAATCGGTCACATTCATCCGAGTCTGAATGCGAAGGAGTGTAGAGTCCTTGCGCCATTAATCCTTTTTTTATGGATTTTATTGATGGTACAGGTGAAGTTGAAAATTTTTTGTCATTGAGGGAATTGGTTATCGCCAATTTCTCTTCAATGGTAGGATTTGAGTCTATGAAGTCAGAAGGTGGGTAATTATTGAAGTTTATTTCTAGTTGATCTCCTGACTATAGAGAATCCCCATATTGGCTACTCATCCTTCCCTCTAAGAGCATAGTGCATGAGTCATTATCCAAGTCAGACCCCGGCTCGAATAGTAATTCCTTTCCTCGTGACGTTATGAGTAAATCATCTTTGAGTTTAGTTGTTAGCCCTGAGGATAGTTCCTCACCTTGTACCAATGCCTGAAGATCATTAGAATGCATATCCCACATGATTTTATACTCATCATCGTAATCGATTGCAAAATGTGAACTAGGGAAGTGCTTGGTTGAAATTGGTGGCTGTTCTACATGTTGCTCAGGAGCGTTGACAAGTTGCATAAGTTGATCAAGATCGGCTATCAACTTCTTGATCTCGGATGTCTGATCAGCTATTTGTTGAGCCACCGATGTCTGTAGAGCACGTAGTTCTTCCATCAATGTGTGTTGATCTTCATGCACTTCATCGTCTTCCAAGTTCCCTTCTACATTGTAGTCCACGCCTTGAAATCCACCATAGTTAGGTTTTTCGTAGTAGCCTCCAGGGTGATACGGATTATAACTTGCGTTATATCCATAGTTGTACGAAGAGGCCGCTTTGAGGTTCCCAACTATATGATTCACGATTACTTGACGCAGAGCAATCACATAGAGAGGAGGGACATTGAAGTAGTAAATCGATGCATGAGAATAGTCACCACACAGTTGACATCTAACGGTTGGTGGTGTTGACTGCTTCATCTTGAAGAGAGTTGGTACCTGAAATCAAGGAAAGAGTTTATCATGCTTGACCAACCGTTTCAAATCCAAGAAGATATGCGAGATTAAGCCCTTCACTTTTTAGGTTTTTGAAAAGAAAATGGAAAACCCTAGAGAAACCTAAATCAACACGGAATTTGAAAAATACGATTCTTATACCATTGTCCCTGGCAATGGTGCCATTTTTTGATGGAGCTATAACTTACACCAAAAGATTACTCTTTCAATGGAAATCCTAATATGCACGAAAAACCCTAGGGAGTTGATGTTCTCTCTAGGTTTACCTACAACTGGTGCTAGATAAATGCTCCAACCCCATAAGAGTGTGGAAGCCTTATCATAGTACAGATTTAGGATCAAACCCAAAGGACAACGTTAAGAATCTGAGTGTCTTTTTCTCATTTCGTACCGATCTAAGTCAATCATCTAGACCAAAAGTTTGATTTGAGTTATTTAACCTAAAACATGCAAAAGTAAAGGCAAGAATAAAAACTATATGTTTGATTTGAGTTATCTAGATGTTTAGTTCCTTGGTTTCCTGATAGCTCCTTTGTGTTAAGTCATGAGCGATACCTAGTGTAGTGCCATATGAGCCGTGTTATGGGTATACTTGTGTTTGGTAGAGAATGTATCTTGTGATAATCCCTTCTGAGATAGATCTCCCTTGGATTAGAGGCATCCTTTGTGAAAGGAGAAGGAATAGTTGGAATGTATATAGTAGGAAAATAGTAATATGAGTCATGTCAAGCTTAAGAGTTGAGCATGTAAGATCAAAGTAGAGCATCGGAAGCATAGCAAGGAAGGCGACATATCAGTAATGGAAATGATACATGTGTGATACGATTTGCATGTAATGTTCTAGTATCTAAGGAGTGTTCCCAGACAAGGATGATGAGACGGAGGGCTGAGCTTGTGACCAGTACAGAAAACCCTGTGATGACTTTGGAGGAAGGACAAGTATGTTGGTCATAGATCTATGATACCCAGGAGCTTTGTGGAGTTGTATGATGTGATACATAAGTAATACCCGTCTTCTTTCTACATGGGATTTTGGGTCGAAATCCTTATTAGGGGTTTATGACTTGTAAGGACCCTGACCAAATGTTTGGGCTAACCCTATTTTCTTTGCTTAAGTAAGATTCTTAGAACCTTAATCTAACCCCTCGAGATGTTTTGATATCATGAGACAAGCTTATGTTTCCAGTTTGGTCCCGTTTGGATGTTGTTTGAGCAATGTTTGCTTGTTTTGGACCAAAGCGCAATTTACCCAAGCTAAGGGGTTGTCTTGTAATATGTCACATTAAGAGTGTGCATTTAGTTCTATAGCATCATAAGAAAGAGAATTTTTCTGTGGGGCACCTTGTGGAAGGCCTATGTTCCAAGTTTGAGCTTGGTTGGATGACGCTTGTGCTTTATGTGCTAGTTTTGGTGCAAATTGCAATTTATCCAAAGTAGAGGGTCAATATGCAATTTACTAGCTATAGAGTTTTCTTCCTTCTGTTTGGCATCATCTAGGACATGAATGAAGGTTTGGGAACCAAGTTTGGACGTTACATGAGGAGTGACATCTATAAATAGTTTTAATGCCATATATGTCACATGTGTTATGTTATCCTTTAATGTATCAAGTAGGATCTTAGGGTGTGTGATGGAGCTAGAACTTACACCAAAAGATTACTCTTTCAATGGAAATCCTAATATGCACCAAAAACCCTAGGGATTTGATGTTCTCTCTAGGTTTACCTACAACTGGTGCTAGATAAATGCTCCAACCCCACAAGAGTGTGGAAGCCTTATCATAGTACATATTTAGGATCAAACCCAAAGGACAACGTTAAGAATCTGAGTGTCTTTTTCTCATTTTGTACCGATCTAAGTCAATCATCTAGACCAAAAGTTTGATTTGAGTTATTTAACCTAAAACATGCAAACGTAAAGGCAAGAATAAAAACTAGTTTAAGGATTAAAATCTAAGATTAGCAAATGATGATGGATCACTGGGGTGATGCGGGTATTCGCCACCACTACACATGAATTGTACTTGTACCAAACATAGCAAGATACATGGATGTTGTACAATACCGTTGTCTTATATGACAAGAGTAATGCATGCATCCTTCACGGGTTGAGTAACTCTCATCCGGTACATATCTACGTGTCAATGAAGATATGTAGTCTCCGAAGAGAAAATCTTACTCAATCTCGTGAAACGTGCATCGGAAAACTAACAAGCGAGCGATAATTACCAAATCGATTAGTATTCTTATAGACTATCCCTCTTTCGAGGATATAGCTATGAGAAACGTGGGAGTGTTTCAACGTCAGTCATTCCCGAACGAATGGTCAAGTACTTTGCACCACTCTCTCCTTAGAGTGTGGTCGTCGACCTGTCAAGGTTGCACTTTTACACGTCAACTGATTCCATTTCATAGTACAAAAGTACAACAATGGAGGTGAGTTTACTCCGCTCCTTAGAAAGCGTTCCTAGATACCAAAACAGATGCGCGGTGGATACACACACCAGAAAACAACACTAAATCGGTATTCGAGTCTCAAGAGCGGTCGTAGACAAACCACAACGAAAGACAATAAATGCATACAAGAACGCGGCCAACATTCAAACATGTATGAAATGATTTAGTATTGAATCGGAATGATAACATCTTTTTAGTACAAGTTACAAGACACGGGCAGCGGGGCTAGTCTCCGTGCCCCAGTGGATGGAACTACTCGCTCCTCATAGAGGAAGAAACAAAGAAAGAGAAGAGAGAGAAAGGAAGCATCGTCGGAGCAGAAGAGTAGATCTGTGACAACCCGGTGTAGATCGTCGTAGTCTCCGAGACTACTCCGTTGTGGTCGATGACGCCTGTCTCTCCACCTCGATCGTCGTGTCTACCTCCAGGATTGCATGGGTAGAATGAGGTCGAACAATGGTAGAACGATGGTGGATGTGAGATGGTGATGGAATAGCCTTCTAGATTTGTCTCCAGTCTGGCAGATTTCTAGATCTGTACTCAGACCGGGATTCTGAGGCTGTGGGTGAAGTTTGATCAGAAACGGTGTTCGGGCAATCTGGCGGCGTCCCGGCACTGGTCTCAGTCTAGCAGCCTTGGGCCGTCGTGAGATAGATCCCCCAAGTGAGGACCCTTGGGGTCCTATTTATAGGAATAGGGTAGACCTTTAAACGGTCTTGTTTTGTTTATTCCAAACGGTCCTCACATGGCAATTGGCCATGCGGTCTTTACTTCCCAACCATCCATGTGGTCTCACGCTCATACGGTCTTGCGCAATAATCAAACGGTCTTGCACTGTGCTCTTCATGCGGTTTGCATGATTAGGTGATTCGCATGCACATGAATAGGCCATACGGTCTTGATTTCGGCTGCATATCCATTTGGTCCTCACAACAGTTGTCCAAACAGTTTGCTTTATGCAAACAGCTCGCTGCTTATTTCCTTCCTGTGGTTTTGGCTTAATAGCTCCATGCGATCTTGGCTTCTCATGAACTGCAGCTCCATGCAGTTTCGTATGCCATAGCTCATGCGATTTTCTAGGTTTATTCCAAACCGTTTGGTAATGTTCACGTGAATAGCTATGTGTTCTATCTATTCAGCCTCACATTCACGTGATCTTTTACTTCTAGTGCTTCATGCAGTTTTGGCTTTTTAATAGCTCATACGTTTTCGGATCATTTGCTCATGCGGTTTGCATGGCAATCAACAAACGGTCTTTGCGAGTAGTAAACAGCCAACCAACAAACGGTCTTCGCGAGTTGCTTTGGCTCACGGTCTCGGTCATGCACTTTGCTCCCATAATTGCTTCATGCGGTTTGCTTCTCACGAACAACAGCTCCATGCGGTTTCAGCTCCTATTGCTCATGCAATCTCGACTCCATTGCTCATGTGGTTTGCATGGCAATCAGCAATTCCATATGGTCTTTCTTGGTTCTTCACGTGGACTTAAACGATCTTGGCAGTAACACAACGCTCCGTCACGTGGAGCCATGCGGTTTCGCATCAAAGCAGCAAACAATCTCATACAAAGGTTCTAAACGGTTTGCATGCATGTGCCTGATGCAAACGGTCTTGCATGCGTGGTTGGCGAGGTCGACATTGCTGTTGCGATGGCGGAGACGGCGGTGGCATTGCTTCGTGTACGTGTGATGGTGGCGGAGCAAGGTTGGTGAAGACGACGATGCCGGCGGTCGCGGACAGCAGTGGCGTCGACGAGTAGGTTGCAGGTGTTGTTTGCGTGAGCTGCGGAACATGGAGGTCGACGACATAGGTTGCAAGTGCTGCGGGTGCCGTCGTTGCTGTTGTTGATGACGCCGATGCTTGTGGCAAGCTAGCCGTCGTGGGCACTGTCGTGGGCATCGTCATTGCTACTGCTGACGACACCGACGCTTGTGGCAAGCCAGCCATCGTGGACACTGTCGTTGCTGCTGACGGTGACGCCGTCGCTTGTGGAAAGAAGGTCAAGATCGCATGCGGGTCGAGACCGCATGGAGGTCAAGACCGCATGAAGGTCGAGACCGCATGGAGGTCAAGACCGCATGAAAGTCGAGACCGCATGGTTGGATGAAAAGGAACCATTGAATCTCGTTACCTCTCCAAATGGTCTTGTATTTGTCTGTCCATTCGGTCTTTACAATCGCAGCAATCGGTCTTGAGACCGCATGGGCTCAAACGGTCTTGGGACCGCATGGGCTCAAATAGTCTTGAGACCGCATGGACTCAAACGGTCTTGAGACCACATGGGCTCAAACGGTCTAGAGACCACATGGGCTCAAACGGTCTTGGGACCACATGGGCTCAAACGGTCTATAGACCGCATGGGCTCAAAGGGTCTTGTGACTGCATGGCCTCAAACGGTCTTGAGAACGCATGGGCTCGAACGGTCTTGAGACCGCATGGGCTCAAACGGTCTTGAGTCCGCTAGAGTCAGTGTTGTAGGGGTCATGACCGTTGGTGATGCTTGAGTATGATCTGTAGAGGAGAGAGAACGTGAGTAGGGGAAAATGAGATCAAATAAGCTAGAAACTAGGGTAATTTGAGCTAGTAATGCACTATTTATATGAGACTGAAAGGATACTTAAAGTAAACCCAAAGTGAGGGTAGATCAGTCGATATGCGGCATAAAATCCTTAGAATTGGCGACTAAGAGGGTGAATCTGGAGGATTCATCAGTGTGTATCGGCCTGGGAGGTGTATCATCCATGGAATATAGTCAGCAGCACGATACACAACCTAGAGTGTATTACCAGGCCGTGCATGTGGAGTTTTGGTGGTTACAAGTGGCCTTAGATCATGAGCATGTGGCATCTAAGTTTATGTGGTTATGACACCTTTCCTTTGCTACCTCTATCTTCCTTGGTGTATATAACCTCTTTCCTCTTTACCCAAGTTATCCCTTTCATCCACCTCTTTTCCCTTCTTGTGTTGGGCAAGCTTGGAAGATTTGGGAGCTTAAGGAAACCCCCATGGAGCTTGGGAGGTCGAGTTCCTTGCTTATGGAGATTTCTTGCTCATTATCCAACCTTGGTGAGTCATGCTTCTTTGATAGATTTTCTTTGTTATTTCTTCTTCATCTCCTTCTTCCCCTCTTAGCCATGGATGGACCTTTGATGAGAGTGGACATGGTCATGGTTATCTCTCTCTTTTCTTCTTCTTGAGCTAAGCATAACCACGATATCTTCTTCTTCATCTTTTGTTTCTTGAGGTGATGATGATGGTGCTGAAGGCAAGTTTGGAGCATTGGTTGGATGGTCGTCATGGTGAGGAACGTGAGTTTGATGCTTGGATTAGGAAGCATGATATGTTTCATTGATATCCTCTTAAGGAGAGTTACATAACTCTCAATCATCTCTATTATTTTCTCTCTTCATATGTGCTTAAATTGATTCTTGTCTTTAGATCGATACCTTTCACTATGATAGTTGTTTATGTTGAACTTGAGATCTGATCTAATGGAAAGGTTATGTTTTATTACTTCCTTTATATTTTTCTCCTTGTGTGGGATGGTATGGGGTGTCTTGAGGTTGAAGATGACCTACCCAATATAGTGTTCTACCTGATATAGTGTTCTACCCGATATAGTGTTCTACTCGATATAGTGCTCTACCCGATATAGTGCTTTGCCCGATAGGTTATCCTTCGGTTGATAGATTGTGAGCAATACCCTTCTCTCATTTAGTTGAGAGGTGAGATTAGGATTTCTTGATCCAAAGATGTATGTTTAAGTGGTGAGTCCTTGGGAAAAACCACTCTCTCACTTTTTTGTTGAGAGGTGAGCCTATGCTCTAGAGGTTTGGGCGATATGATAGTTAGCTTGGCTGATAGAAGTGCTGGCCTTAGTGTTAAGATGATGATCAGATCTACCCTGGTTGCACGACATGTTCTTGAGGTTGAACCATTGGTGGTACCTTGATGATACAGATGGTGGTTTCTTGGTGCTTGTTGCCCGATATCCCTCTTCTTCCTTTGAGTTATAGCTTGGGCAATACAGTAGTATGAGGCTTGGGCATTACAATAGGCAAATTCCTTGTTGATCCTGTGCCCGATATGGTGCTTGATAGTTGAGTTAAGTTGGGCATTGTGAGGCTTGAACCCCTTGGACGATAAGTGGTCTGTGTGGGGCATTATGGTTTGTTGGAGCTTGCACGACATCCTCTTGGATGGTGTTGCTCGACACTCTATTTAGATGTGTTGCCCATTATGATGTGTTGGGTGATATGGATTTGATGTCCCTTGAATGATAGCTTTAGATGTGAACCCTACCCTTGAGTAAGCTTTTGGGCAATACTAAGTATCCATGCCTGATATGCCCTGGTGCAGGACCTAACCCGACATCCTTGCTTACCCGACACACACCTATAGAGGTCTTGGCCGATATACCTTTGCCCAGTAAATGCTTGGTTACCCGACACATAGGGAGGTATAGGTTGTTATATCTCTGAGCTTGGGTGATATGGTGTCTAGGACGACACATGTTGAGAGCTTTGGTGGTATGGAGTTATATATGAGATCCATATACTCATCCTTATGTAAATATGCAGCATAGGGTTAGAATTTTATTGTCTTAGATAGTATGCATGATAATAATGATCATGGATGAGGTAAAAGGGAGTTGACCATTCTAGGGTTGACCTAGAGAGTACCCTAGTATCTATAAGGTCGTGTGGTCCTTGGTCGGCATGGTTATGAGGTTGCCTAACTTGAGATGAGGTTAGACGTGTTAGACATATGAGTTTCCCGATATCCCAGAAGATGGTCCCTTGACTAGGATGGGTTGATGTGTGTTTGAACAATATGACCTTGGTGGCTTCTTTGCATGTCATGCTTTGCCCCATACCAGGCATAGGTGGAGTTGTGGGTCTGACCCAATATGAATCTTGTCTGATATCACCTTGGTTTTTGGTGTTGAAGCTTTGTAGTTGATACCGGCTTTTAGTGAGGGTTTGTTTGGTCACTGCCTTGTTTTGGTGAGGGTAGGCGACACCTTTAGTGAGGGTTGTACCCTAATCTGATAACCCAAAGTGTTATCTTGAGCCCTAGATGTTAGTATGCTTATATTGTTACCTTGGGCCATATCTTTGGTCATGTTGATGAGGTATGATGAATAGGTTGTAAACCTTAGTATGGTGGTTACCTATGGTTGATGATAGGTTAACCTTTGATGAAGGTTGATGGTTCATGGTTGCATGATCCTTAAAGATGAATCCTTCGAGATGTTACTCATGGTGTCATGAGAAGTAGGGTATGGTGGGATACCCATGGAATGATAACAGATGTTATAACGGATGTTGTTCCAACTCTATGAACCTTACTCCTAAATTATGTGATAGTCATGATATGTTTCTTTAATAAGTTGTTGTTGGTAAGTAAGTTATCTCTATTGTTGTACAATCTAAAAATGTATGTTTTGCTATTTGAAATACATAGCTAGGAAAGGGCTATGATGCTTATGTGAATATTTGTCTTGTGTGACACCTGGTATATGTGAAATATCTTAGTAATGATAATGTCCCTTGTTGATGAGATAACATGTATCATTAGTATGATGTGAGAGGTCTTGTGACCTGATAAAGGCTAAGTGCCTGATTGAGGTGTTATCCTCTAGTTGTGATATGAGGGATTTCTATCCCATGATGATGTATGATGATGAAGCCTTGTGAGAGGCAGTGGCTCTAAGTGATGAAATGAGGGATTGATATCCCATGGCAAACTGATAGTGTTGATGGCATTGCCAATAATAGTAATAGTGTGACACAAAATAATGGAATCTATGTTGTTTACATGTTTATAACTCTTGTTTATGGTTTGCATAATACAACTTGGTTGACCCTTATAATCTGCCTAAAATGTATTAATTAATTACAGATGAACCTTTCATGTAGTTTGCCATGTCCATAGATCCATCATTGTCCAGAGCTGGTGATGGTGAATAGGTTCTCCTACCGGTTAACCTAGAGCACATATTGTTGAATATGTGGGGTTTCTCCTAGAAAAAAATAGGAGGAATAGAGTGCAACTTTGGTTGTAGACTCAGGATATGTATAAGAGCATGGTGAACATGCCCATGGCTCAGTGTGATAGAGCATGAATGCGTTCATGGCTCGGGAGCACAGTGCACAGGCCTACGGCTCAATGTATACTAGCGTCAAGACCTGTACCAAGGCGGGCTAGAGGAAAGGGTAGCCTACGGGAGCTAACCCTGTGACTGAGGTCACCTAAGAAAGAGACTACGGTCCTACTTTGGATATCATGCACTAACCACGAAGAGATTGAGGTTGTGGAGTCCGACTCTTCCATTGACCTTGTATGGCACCGATCAGGGTTTTGCAACCATCAGTTGGATTTGAGCGGTACGGCTCACTTACTCCGGGCATAATAATTTGTAATCAAGCCGAATAGTATATCTATTGAAGGCAAATACAGAACATTGGTTGAGGCATTGGATAATGTAAGCTTTCTCATATGTTCTTTATATACATGTTCTTCGTGTTCCTTCTTTTATAACGGGTAAGTGATTACCTGTAGTTTAGTTGAATGATCTTCTCAATTATTTGTGATAGTAATAAAGTTGGTAGAGGGTTATGTTTCTCGTTCGAACTGTGTGTCTCACCCCATTGTATAAAATCTTTTTTTAGGTGGATGTGCCTGGAGAGATAAAGATCGTGTGGTTGTAGATGATATGAAGAGGTATCATAACTGGTAGAATAGATAGTGTCTAGAAGTAGAGTCCTATGTGTCGTCCCTATACACTCAGGTCTTCGGGAGATTTTTTGATGTTTTCTAATATGATGATCGATGTATAGTTTTTGGCTTATGTACCTTGATGTAATAAATAAGCATGTGGAATGGTTATTTCATATAACGAGATGATGGGAATTTATGTTGTAGCACCTTGAAAATATGTTATAAAAAGAAAGTGTTGGCTCATATGTAATATGTCTCATCTCATGGTGCTTGTGGTAAATCAGTTTTAATTTCCCGTCATTTTTTTTTGGTAATCCGTTGGTTAGTATGTAATCGTGTTTCATTTATGTTGGGTTGTTTCATCCCAGGTAAAGGGAGACAAATATTATTCATTCATCATATCATCAAGTCTCCACATAACATCTTAATGTCATGGAGATGCTATAGAACTTTGATCAACACAAAGTTCTTTCACACAGGGTTATCATAGAATCTATCATACAGGACACATACTCCATTGTCCTTTTCATTATTGACTGTAGAGTCAACTCTATGTCAGGTAACACTTTTCTTAGTCAGAGAAACATTATACATACCTTATTTAACTCAGGTGTCAAACCTCACTGATTTGTCACCTTTCTCAACTTATAATTTTATGTGACAAGATTCTTGATTTTGGGGAGTCTTCCATACTCCTCATTCAATTTAGCATTTCACTTCTAAGGAAAGACTAGAGTTACATTCTGTCACCCACTTGGGACTACAAGTCTTATTATACATCTGTTGTGCAATCTAATCTACTGATACAACACTAAACTTTCTTACTATTTGTACCAACTATCTCATTAGTTGTACATTCTCTTGTCATAATAGGAGGTTACTTATCAATTAAGAACTTATCTCATAGGTATCTCTAGATGTTATATATCAGTTGCCTCAATAGTTCTAAATAGAGATATTCTAAGGAATTATTTTTGGCTTGATAAGCTTTTCCCAAAATGATTCTACAATTGTTCCTTTGATTAATACATCCTTATCGATGTTATGTTTATGCAGAGCATAAACCCCTAATATATGATGTCCATACAATTTTATGTAACTAGACTGATTACACAGTTGTCCATTCCAGGTAACCAACATAAATCATCTGATTAGGAATTTTATATATATATATATATATATATATATATATATTAATATATATTTTTTACTTTCCCATACCACCTGATACTTCTTAGATACCAGAATCCTTACCTTGGTATCCATCACATGTGTCGAAAACACATCACATCCTCATCATTTCCATCTCCCTGTTAAGCACACATATAAAAGGATCTTTCTTTCATCTTGGGACATTACTTGATACACATATCTTTATCTTGGAATCAAAGTCCAAGAGGAACTGATACTTTTCTAAGTATCCATCAATTGAACACTTTTAACTCATGCACATAAAGTCATAAGACTCACTTGATTGCCATGTCCCTGAAAGAAAAGAACACAAAGAAACATATTCCTCTTATCACCGCATCATTACCCAGGGTTGTTTATTAAAGAGAATAGATTATCATCTCCTCTAATTATTGCATGATCTTTCAACTGTTCATGAGTTATTTACTCTTGTTTCATCCTAGGTTCCTTTCCATCAACGTAGGAATTATAAGGATGATTACATGTCATCACTCCATTCTTTGTTATTGTCTAACATGTTCATGAACATTTTGTGATCTTATCACATTTCCCATTTACAAACCATGGTAAAAGATCTTTACTATTCACACAGGCTTTATCAGACATGGATCATCTCCCTTGTTCACATTCTCTTTATCATGAGGATTATACTTTTTACTTCCTCATACACATAGATTGATCTGAGATCATCTCAGATTCCATTTAATGCACTTAGGATGTGATAAAAATATCCATGCCATATTTCCAATTTCGTTATACTCACTAGATTGTCTCAGAATGACTATTTGATCAGAGTAATAAAAAATATAACAATCTAAGAGTTCCATACTTACCTTATCTTCAATAGTTGAATACCTAGCCAGGGTTTACAAGTACTGAGATTAGGTAGTATGGGCTTTGTTTACTATTATATTCCTTATTTTTCATATCATAAAAAACATAAGACTTAGCATCCCTAGATCTTCTCCAGGCATCACCTCTACACCTCATCCTCTTTCACACATATAAGAGCAATTATAAAGCATTTAAAAGAATATTGAACATAATATAAATTCTAGTTCTCATCATTTCTTCCCTGTGTTCCCATGGGGCAATAAATAGGGGCGTCAATAACATCAATCCTTCTTATGATTATCATATAACATCAAGAGAAGGCATATTAAAATGAAAAAGATCTATCTGACTATTATCCCTTGCGGTCATCTACCGCTTCTAGTTGACTCAACATATAGAGTCTAGTTGTTTCATGTTATTGCTTTTGCATCTTTACATTATTGGGTTGTAACTTTCATAAGCCCTATCGAGTCTGCCTCAGTTGTTGGGTCTTTTCCTTCCTTTTTTCTCAACATTTCCATATCTATAACATGTCTTGTCCTCGTACCATGGTCTTATCAGTCTTATTACTGATGTAAATGCTAAGTCAGGAGTTCTTATAAGTGGAAAGTTAGGACTTTTTCCCTCACATAATGACTACTTCCCTGGTGCACTAGGCATTTATTGCACTGGTGGCACTAAAAAATTTGGCTTTTTAGAACAACTAGGAAAATGTCTCTAAAATTGTAGAGACCTTTCCTTCATTCTCAGCTTAGTGCCCCTCCTTGGGCACTACCATCACAGATGTACTATCTATCTATACTTATGGAAGAGTCTACTTTCTTGCCATATGTCAATCCTTTCCACATTTTCCATCGTTCCAACATGACTATGTCATTCAGGAACCTTTTCAAAACCCAAAGTTTCTATATTGAGGATTGGTAACCTCGGTTGTAATGTTAGTATCTAGTCTACTATATGCATCACTGTTGTCCTAACCTGCCTCGTAAGAGCATAAAAAGTAGGATTCTCTATCCTGATTGGGTCAAGATGGAAATTCTTAGGCACTTGTTCTTCTCTTGTCTGATCCCTTGCACCCTCTCTTGGTGCAACAACATTGCTCTTAGCAATGTGTTCCTTGTGATCCCCAGTCATTTATAAACTTTACCCTTTCTTCTGCATAATCAGAAATCAATATAGGGTATACTGGAGGAAACTAACACAGACTCAACACCTTAGTCCTATCTCTCTGCAGACTCAGCGAACCTTAAGCTCCGATACCAAATTTGTAATGACAATCATCAAACTGACAAACAAATTGTTACTAAATAAGAGGAATAAACATAAATAACAGATTAAAAAAATCACTAAAATTTCAAACAATTTTGCAAGGAGATCCTTGTCCAGAAAACTTTTAATGAAAGATCCAAAACTCATACATATCACGATGTACATTGTACAACATTATTTCATCTCATCTTGAGGACAACATATAATTGTTTCTCTATCAAAACACATACTGGAGAAATATAAAACCTCGAGGCATTCAACCCAAAATCTATGATCATTCATGAAACCAGTACGAACCAACTCCAAGGACCTGAGAGTACAGAGATGACACATAGAACTTCTATCTACAAGTCATGACAGACAGTACACTCAACCTGAGCTGTTACTGTTGCCCCAGCTGTTGTTCCTCCTCTACAAAAAGGTCTCCACCGCCTTGTGCATGTCCACCTAAAAATTGTGGATCCCAGGGGGTGAGACAATTTTCCCAGCGAGAGATATAACTCTCCGCCGACCATATTATTATTGCAGATAAACATTATAAAACTGAGAAGGAGTTCTTTTAAATTTAACAGGCATGATTAATCATTGTATGAACAAAATAAGATAATCTCCTTTCTTAAGGAGAACATTACATCAACCCATGGTAGACTTATAAATCATCTATCTATTTTGCAACAAATTTAAAGAAGCATAAATAACATCTATCAACTAAGATGTATAACTGTATTGCACATCAAACAATGTTTTCCGTATTCAATCCTTGAGCAGATATGCTACATGACTGAACATATTTTACAATCACACTTATGCCCTGAGGAGATGAAACATACCCCATTCATCTCCAACTGACTACAAACTTCTCACAAGTCAGTACCATACAAGGTCAATGGAAGAGTTGGTTGCCATGACCTCCCTTGTCTCGGTCAGTACGAGACCACACAGGCTTAGCAATATAGTTGTGCCAGGGTTTATAGTTGTGCCAGGGTTTATAGTCATCCTCGCTTAGATCTATAGCATCAACTATGCTCCCTTAGGAGAAACATCTACAACAATTGTCCCCAGCTATGAGTCATGGTCACATAGGCACCGTACTCTGAGTCATGGTGTCATAGGCACCATACTCTGAGCCACGGGTCAGTTCACCATGCTCTATTGAGACTTTCTTATGAAATTACTGAGTCATGGATACTTAGGCTCCATGCCCCCACATATTCAAAAATATGCATTCTGGGTTATGTCATGGGGAACTCATTTCACCATTCAGCAAATTTTGACGCTAATGGATCTATGGTCAGGGCAATGTTTTATAGTTCCTAATGATGTATTACATGTATTACAACATTCTTTTAGCATCAAGAAAGTTATCATTATGAATCACAACAAATGCAACAAAGAAAGGTGTAATATATCTATCATGTCTTTAAAATGCATTTAGATACTTGGTACTTGGGATCTCAGCCCATTATCACATAAATGGGGATCCTCATCCCTTCATATCATTATCATCATGATTACAGGATCTGGGTATTCAAACCCCTAGATCATCACATAGCATTGTTACATATGTAATTGTTTATTATTACCTCCAGGTCCTCAGATCAAGGTATTCATTTTACTTGTACAAGTATTTCACATAGCTCGCATATTTGATTAAACATCTTGTCACCTCTCACTAGGAAACATCTATTCACATGGCTTACAAGGCCATTAAAAATCTTGTTACCTATCACTAGGCAACAACTATTCGCATGGCTCACAAGGCCATTAAGCATCTTGTTACCTTTCACTAGGAAACAACTATTCACATGGCTCACAAGGCCATTAAGCATCTTGTTACCTTTCACTAGGCAACAACTATACATATGGCTCAGTAGGCCATTAAGCATTATACTTATCATATAAGTATTTAACATGCCTCACAAGGCTTATGCAAAAAGAGAAATACAACCTTCCCATTATTAGGGTTAGGTTTCCCTTTTATTGCTGGATAGGGTTTCAAGTTCATATTATCCATACAAGCCCTAATTCATTGCTCCACACATCTAGGAGCATACATTGATATCATAAGTATTCAATCATGCTTATTTATTCTCATCATTTGTCATTAAATGATTAACAACACAAAGTATGAGTTTCTCTCTCATTCTCACTAGGATATTGAGTACATCATACTTTATTAACTTGGCTTAACCCTTTCTCAAGGTATGTTAGCCTACACTTATCAAAGTGCATTAAACTCATTACATCTTATTGTAAAAATTGACATGACACACTTCATGTGTTACTCATCCAAGTATATTGGATTTGATATGCATCAAGGTATATCATCCTTGAGGTGTTGGATGTGATATTTATCATGCTTTGGTGTATCACTTCCCTCATCACTTTTAACTTGCTTAAGTTCATCAACTTATCTTGTATTAGGGTATTTCCCATCCTAATACTTTATGCACTAACTCATCACATTTATCCTATAGTTTATTGGCCATAAGTCACACACTTGATTTACCCAACTATCATTTGGGATATGGACTCATCTCAGGTTAAGGTATTGTTCATATAAGGTTGTTCAATATCAACCTCTTTAGGTGTTTCACCTAAAAAGGTATTAGCCACACCATTACTTGGTGTTACAGTCATCACTCCTAAGAGTGTCTTGCCATCACCTTTACAAGGTGTATAGGGTTGAATCATGTTTTTCAAATTGAACACATGTATTGGGTTAGGTGTATATCGATATAGGAATCATCATATCCCTCATACCCTTACCCATTACGGTATCAACCCTTCCAATCATCTGGTGTATCACCTTCACCATACATGGGTGTAACATCCTCACTCACTTGAAGAGTTTGGCCACACCATACTTTAATGTATTGGCCATCACATGTTCTTGGGTATTAACCACCTTATCACTTTTGTCATCTAGTGTATTGGGTTACCCACCATATCATTTTAGAGATATGTGTCCAACACCATATCATCCAAGAGGTGTATGCTTAACCCAATATCGGTTTAGAGGTGTATGCTTGCTAACCATATCACTTTAGAGGTGTATGTGTGCTTACCATATCGGGCAAAGAGGAGTGTGCTTGCTTCCATATCACTTTAGAGGTGTATGTGTGCTTACCATATCACTTTAGAGGTGTATGTGTGCTTTACACCATATCGGGCAGAGAGGTGTGTCTGCGCTTCACACCATATTGGGAAAAGAGGTGTGTGTGTGCTTCACACCATATCAGGCAAGGAGGTTTGTGTGTTCTTCACACCATATCAAGAAAAAAGGTGTGTGTGTGCTTCACACCATATCAGGCAAAGAGGTGTATGCTTGCTTCCATATCACTTTAGAGGTGTATGTGTGCTTTACACCATATCAGGCAGATTGGTGTGTGTGTGCTTCACACCATATCGGGCAAGGACGTGTGTGTGTGCTTCACACCATATCGGGAAATGAGGTGTGTGTGTGATTCACACCATATCAGGCAAAGAGGTGTGTGTGTGCTTCACATCATATCAGGTAAATAGGTGTGTGTGTGCTTCACATCATATCGGGTAAAGAGGTGTATGCTTCAACCCGATATCACTTTACCCTTAATGATGTCATCACCATCAACCACTAGATTCTTGTTCTTACTGGTCTAAGTCATGGACAATAGTCCCATGAAGATTTTGAAACTCAAAGGATCATCAATTATTCAAGAGAAATCAAAATTGCAAATAGATCAACAAGTATGACAAAATTGAAAGTGTATAATAATATAAATGGGTTCAAGTTATATAACCCACCTCAAGAACAACTTCAAAGCTCCAAGCTCCAAAGCTTCACGTTACTAATGTTGAAAATGAACTTCACAACTCCTCTATATGCAAAGAATCATCATGGATAAGCATTTGTTGAAGAAGAAAAGAAAGGAAGATCATAACCCTAGATCCATGCTTCAATCCAAGGTTGAAGATGATCATGGCCTCACCTTAGGCTTAAGACTTGAGCTCCTTATTTCACCTTATCACCTTGCACGACACCTCACTACTAATGCACGATATGCCATCACTTTTAGCCTATATCCCCCTCACTTGTGGCCAAAAACACTCCACTTGGCCGATATCAACATGCTATGGCCAATATCAACATGCTATGGCCGATACCACTTGCTATGTCTGATACCCAAGCCCTATGCATGATACCACATCACAAATACACAATACCAAGGCTCTATGCACGATATCTAAGAGAAAGGAGGTGGTAGTATTCGAAAAAGTTCACTAAGGGGTGAAAGGAAGGGTATATATACTTGAGGTTCATGAAAAAGTGTGTATATGAGGTGTCATCAATTTACTACTATTAGGTGCCACATGGCCATGCATAGATTGACAAATGTACTTGCATGCACTCCATCTTTATCTTTCCATGCAAAATAAAAACTTGAGGATAATTTAAGGGATAAGTGTGATAACCTTGATTTTAGGGTTTTGATACCCAATGCAATATTTGAAGACAAACTTGGAGTAAAATAGATATGGATGGATCATGATGTGTTGTGTGGTCAAATTAAATAAGTTGGGCTTATGTTGATAATTTCAGGGGATAATTGATGCATAGATTAAGTCCAATATCTTTATATATGTACCACTTTTGGGTACTTATGGATTTGTGTACTGATCATGGTATATAGGAGCCCATATTGTTGGAATTCTAAATATTGGAATACATAATGCTCAAGATAAAGGGATTGAACATGTTTCATCATGGTTTGACTGTTAATTGATTCATATTCAAGGTTTATATAGCTAATTATGAGGTTAATTGAGGTGTTAAGTTAGTTGAATAAGTATTGGAGTTTTAGTGACAGACTTTGGTAGAAAGTAGCTTTTATGATGACCTAACTACGGTTAAATTTTAATGGAGAAATGATGCACCCACACCATTTTATGAAGTTTAAAATTGCAAATTAATGATTCATGTGTGTATTGAGGACTATAGTCACTTAGGAAACAATGCATGTCGTGACTTTATGTCACATGTCTTTTTTTTTGATCTAATGACCTAACAATAATCTTCTAGCTCCTTTTTACTCGGGGCCCATGACCAAGTCATTCCCTCAACTACTAATGTGTTGATTGTAATGAGTTTGAGACGGATCACTAGCACCGATAATCCACTATCATCAGATATGTGCAGGAATCCCTCATCGTAGTAGAACGGATCCCCCACTCTTTAAAAAATTTCTTAAGTTATCCGCTGGTGGTGGCTAGAGGTGAACGGAGAAGCCTCAAACTTTGTTGTGCGAGGGTAGGCACTAGGAAGATACGAGTGTTGGACTAGCTTGATCATGGTGGAACTGGAGAAGGGGTTGTCTTCTTCCTTGACCTTGCTACAGGTTTGAGTCAGGTTGGAGGGAAAGATCTCAGTTCTTGTGCCTTCTACCCTTCTACTTCCTCTCCTCTTCCTTCTTCATGCCTTCCTCTATCATGGCCCAGGAGCAACGCCAGACCAAGGGCGTCAGCAGCCCAAGTTGCAGTTGCAGCAAGTCTCCGACCAGGGGGAGATTTAGGGTGAGTATCACCACGAGTATGGCACCAGCAACTCCGGCCTTGAGGCCTAGATTTGAATCCACAACACCTGCCCCTCGTTCTCCTTCCTTGCTCCATGGGTTACCAAAATCTGTAGTGCAGCGCCCCTACCTGTTTGAGTAGCAGCAGCTGTAACTGTAGCTCTGTGCCACCTTGGGCATAAGAATTGGCAAGCTAGGGTTAGCATGGAGCTCGACCAAGGAGCTTGAGTAGGAAACCACATCTATAGCAACGAACAGACTGGAGGAGGTGGAGACTTTGTATGCTCGCCAGAGTTCTTGCGGCAGCGGCGCACAAGGACACCTGTAGAAGATCACGGCTGGGGGTGCACGTGAGATCGCGAGACTCGTGTGGGAGACAAATGAGCAAGGTGGGTCTGTGGGTCGAGAATCTAGTGGATTCATGCCACTGATACGACCATTGTTAACCTCCCCCAAAGGAAATCTCTATTAATATTCCCAGAAAATGTCTTGTTCTTGGAAAATGCCTAGTAAATAGCTCCCATGGCCAATAAATATGTATAAAATACCCACAGACTCAGAAAAACATTACATTTAATCCTAGACTCCTAGATCAGACCCTTGAACCATTATGAATGATGATATTTAATTTAGAGTATGATGCTCCTTTTTAGGGTTCATTAAATTAAATAAATAGTATGCAGTTGATATTAATTCTCAAAAAATTGTCCTAGAACCTTAATGATGATATACATCCATATTTATACTCTGATCTGAGTAATATATCTAAATAATAGGTCCTTTTCTATTAATGACTATTTAGATGCTTTTAATCCCATTTTCATTCTAGGAAATGGACTAAGCATCAAAAAATTATGAAAACTGAACCATACCTAAATAATGACTTCTAAACCATTATAAAAATACTAGAGACATAGTTTAGATTAGTAACACCTAGATTTGACCTAAACCCTAAAATGAACCTAAATACCATTAATAATGATGAACCATGTATTAATGATGAATATTTGTTATTAATTAGGTGCTGGGCAGTTTATTTAGATGATCATGGATATGTGAGGAATATCTGAACTCAGGTATGTGGATATAATTATATGACTAGATTTGCTAGATATTAAATATATGTACTTGCTTGCTTGTATTTGAAATACACTGTTGGATGTAGATGTATGTATATTGACAATTTTCCACCTTGAACATAAAAGAACATAAATGATGATAAATGAAATGTAGTTACTAGTGGTGCTCATTAAACTCCCTATTAGAGAGGGAAAGCTTTAATGTTGACTAGCGCCTCCCTAGAGTGCACGGTATATGTGGAGATCCCTAGAGTAAAAGGTACATGGGGAAGGGCCCACTATTTATGTTTGTGATAAGTCCACCATAGTAATGCATATTCATTCTAAATGTGGCTAATAACTTGGGATTACTTGATTTTCCATCTTTAAGAAATGTTTTCTTTCTCTTTCTTCAATTTCGAATATATTATATGCCAGCATAGTATAGCTTTTAGTTCCATGTACCAACTTTTATTGAAGACTTTGTTTCTCATATTTTCTAGGTCCAGAGCTAGAACGGGATAAAAGAATAGGATGTGAGCAAGTTGTATAGGTTGTACCTATTGTCTAAGATCCTATTAGCATACATGTTCATAGACTTGTAAATCTTCTTTCAATATGTAAATGTAATTCATGTTGTAATAAGTCATCTTGTATTAATATACATGTTAAATGTTGAGAAATGTTATAGTGTATGCATTATAGTTGTATGTTCATGTAAGCGTATTATGATTCTGCATCGCTCTCTGAAACGATTGTCTACCATTTTCAGATTTATCTTCTCGATCCTTCTAAGTCTCGAGGGGGCAGAATCCGGGGAGGTCACAGTTGGTATCAGAGCACGAACAATAGCTACACCTAATAATTGCTCACCATGAAACATAAAAATAAATTGAACCTTTCACTTTAAACCCTAGAAACATAGCAAGTTGTTCTTCAGGAACTAGGTTTGACTTAGCCTCTAGGTTAGAACCTAGATGTTCGAGAACTAGGCTTAGACAAGTGTCTGAAACACTTTCCATATAGAGCTGATATGTATTAGGTAGCTACACTAGTCTACATCTTGTTCTCACCATTTCACTAGGTGACATGACACTAGACTGACTATCAACTGTGTGTGGGGCACTCAGTTTTGCTGATTTGGTTTTATTTCCAATCGACTCAAGCCTCGAAAGTTTTCTCTGACGTCTTCTTTCTTGAAGAAAAATTATATAATATTTTATTATATATATGTAAATATGAAGACGTGTCCCCCACACTAGAGAGTAGTTAGTGTTCATGCAACCTAAGTGAAAGGGGGTGACATCAGTCTAGAAGAGAGAGTATATCTATAATAGATGTGTAGAGCCTTATAAGGATGTGTGATAGATAGATTGATAATTGAATGATAGATGATGTAAGCAAGGACGATCTAATATAAACTCAATCTCTGAAGTATATGTTGTTTATAAAGACCTAAGTTGTAAATGAGGTCTGAATCTAAATTTGGACAATGTAATAAATCCTTGATGATGAGAGTGCATTCCCTTTTCTTACTTAAGATAAGCTAAGTTAAGATAAAGTTGAATATCCAGGAGCCTCAAGCTCTTTTACAAAGGAGGACCTCAGTGTTAGGAAAAGATATGTGGTGAACTCTAGAGAGAGTGAGACCCACAAGGAGAGGGTCATAGGACCTACCCTACAATATATGAAAATATGAGATATAGGTGAAATGATGTGTCCTAAGCTGGGTTACTCCTGAGTAGATGAGTTGAGTCCTCTTGCATGATTGAATACTTGATGTGAGAGTTGGGTAAACAAAATGTGATGGGTAGAAGACTCAATCATGATGAGATGATTAATCCTTTGGCAAAGTTAGTTCCTAGACTGAGTGACTTATGTTTGTAAAACTCATCATTAGTTGCAAGTGAAATTATATATGAAACTCTTTTTCAGAGAGTAAAATGTCTTATGCCTAATATATTCATAAATGTTGTTCCTTCCACTTCTCTTTTCTAATATATGATACTAGAAACCTCACTTGAGCTATATAGATGATTTATATATGAGGAGTCACTCATATAAGCTTGGCATAGTCTATATTCCCTCCATATATCATGGATGCAAGACCCATGCTTGAAATCATGATAAGCTTGATTAAATATATTCATTTTCCCTTCATATCATACATGAAACATATAAATTGAAATCATGAAATTGAAGTAAAGATATCCTTGTATCTTAGATTATATGGTCACAAAGTATAGTGCCTAACCTCAATGCTTCTAAATCTATAATATTAGATTGATGAAAACTCTCACACCTCAGGGTGAAACCTATATTCAAGCATGTAAAGTAATCCCTTCTACAATGATCAAATCTAAGTAAGATGTCAATCATAAACCCACATTAATGATGTCAAATGAGATGATTCTAAAACAAATGAGGTGCATACTTGATATCACCTTACATGACTTAGTGGGGTGAAAGATGAAACTTAAGTAATACCTCCTTAACTTCATATGAGCAAAACAAACGTGATGCTCCACCATTATAAGGTGGGTGGGTACGTCCAAGAATCTATAGATTTTAAGATGACAACCTAGCACACATTAAAAATTATGATAACCTTGGCACTAAAAGTAGTAGCCTAGGGGTGTTATAAACTCCTTTGTATCTTCCTAAGCATGCCATTAGTTGAATTTCGAGGATGAAATTCCATTTAAGGTGGGGTGAATGTGATAACCTTGATTTTAGGGTTTTGATACCCAATGCAATATTTGAAGACAGACTTGGAGTAAACTAGATATGGATGGATCATGAGGTGTTGTGTGGTCAAATTAAATAAGTTGGGCTTGTGTTGATAATTTCAGGGGATAATTGATGCATAGATTAAGTCCAATATCTTTATATATGTACCACTTTCGGGTACTTATGGATTTGTGTACTAATCATGGTATATAGGAGCCCATATTGTTGGATTATAAATAATGTAATACATAATGCTCAAGATAAAGGAATTGAACATGCTTCATCATGGTTTCACGATTAATTGATTCATATTCAAAGTTTATATATCTAATTATGAGGTTAATTGAGGTGTTAAGTTAGTTGAATAAGTATTGGAGTTTTAGTGACAAACTTTGGTAGAAAGTAGCTTTTATGATGACCTAACTATGGTTAAATTTTAATGGAGAAATGATGCACCCACACCATTTGATGAAGTTTAAAATTGCAAATTAATTATTCATGTGTGTATTGAGGACTATAGTCGCTTAGGAAAAAATGCATTTCGTGACTTTATGTCACATGTCGTTTTTTTTATCTAATGACCTAATGATAATCTTCTAGCTCCTTTTTACTCAAGGCCCATGACCAAATCTTTCCCTCAACTACTAATGTGTTGATTGCACTGAGTTTGATACAAATCACTAGCACTGATAATCCACTATCATTGGATATGGGCAGGAACCCCTCATCATAGTAGAACAGATCCCCCACTATTTAAAAATTTTCTTAAGTTATGCACCGGTGGTGGCTGGAGGTGAACGGAGAAGCCTCAAACCTTGTTGTGTGAGGGTAGGCACCAGGAAGATACGGGTGTTGGACTAGCTTGGTCATGGTGGACCTGGAGAAAGGGTTGTCTTCTTCCTTGACCTTGCTACAGGTTTGAGTCAGGTTGGCAGGAAATATCTCAGTTCATGTGCCTTCTACCCTTCTCCTTCCTCTCCTCTTCCTTCTTCCCGCCTTCCTCTATCATGGCCCACGAGCAACGCCAGACCAAGGGCGTCGGCCGCCGAAGCTACAGTTGCAGCAAGTCACCGGCTAGGGGGAGATTTAGGGTGAGAAGCACCATGAGTATGGCACCAGAAACTCTGGCCTTGAGGCCTAGATCCGAATCCACAACACCTGCCCCTCGTTCTCCTTCCTTGCTCCATGGGTTCCCAAAATCTGTAGGGCGGCGGCCCTACCTATTTGAGTAGTTGCAGCTGCAACCGTGGCTTTGTTCCACCTTGGGCGTAAGAATTGGCAAGTCAGGGTTTGCATGGAGCTCGACCAAGGAGCTTGAGCAGGAAACCGCAGCCATAGCAACGAACAGGCTGGAGGAGGTGGAAACTTTGTATGCTCGCCAGAGTTCTTGCCGCAGCGGCGCACAAGGGCAACTGTAGAAGATCATGGCTAGGGGCGCATGCCAGATCGCGAGGCTCGCGTGGGAGACAAATGAGCCAGGTGGGTCTATGGGTCAAGAACCTAGTGGATTCATGCCACTGATTTGACCATTGTTAACCTCCCCCAAAGGTAATCTCTATTAATATTCCCAGAAAATGTTTTTTTCTTAGAAAATGCCTAGTAAATAGCTCCCATGGCCAATAAATATGTATAAAATACCCACAGACTCAAAAAAACATTACCTTTAATCCTAGACTCCTAGATCAGACCCTTGAACCATTATGAATGATGATATTTAATTTCGAGTATGATACTCCTTTTTAGGGTTCATTAAATTAAATAAATAGTATGCAATTGATATTAATTCTCAGAAAATTGTCCTAGAACCTTAATGATGATATACATCCATATTTAGACTCTGATCTGATTAATATATCTAAATAATAGGTCATTTTCTATTAATGACTATTTAGATGCTTTTAATCCCATTTTAGTTCTAGGAAATGGACTAAGCATCAGAAAATTATGAAAACTGAACCAGACCTAAATAATGACTTCTAAATCATTATAAAAATACTAGAGACATAGTTTAGATTAGTAACACCTAGATTTGACCTAAAACCTAAAATGAACCTAAATACCATTAATAATTATGAACCTTGTATTAATGATGTATATTTGTTATTAATCAGGTGCTGACCAGTTTATCTAGATGATCATGGATATGTGAGGAATATCTGAACTCAGGTATGTGGACATAATTATATGACTAGATTTGCTGGATGTTAAATATATGTACTTGCTTGCTTGTATTTGAAATACACTGTTGGATGTAGATGTATGTATATTGACAATTTTCCGCCTTGAACATAAAAGAACAAAAATGATGATAAATGAAATGTAGTTATTATTGGTGCTCATTAAACTCCCTATTAGAGAGGGAAAGCTTTAATGTTGACTAGCAACTCCCTAGAGTACACGGTATACGGGGAGATCCCTAGAGTACAAGGTACAAGGGGAAGGGCCCACTATTGATGTTAGTGCTAAGTCCACCATAGTAATGCATATTCATTCTAAATGTGGCTAATAACTTGGGATTACTTGATTTTACATCTTTAAGTAATATTTTATTTCTCTATCTTCAATTTTGAATATATTATATGCAAACATAGTATAGCTTTTAATTCCACATACCAACTTTTGTTGATGATTTTGTATCTCATATTTTCTAGGTCTAGAGCTAGAATAGGATAAAAGAATAGGATGTGAGCAAGTTGTATAGGTTGTACCTATTGTCTAAGATCCTGTTAGTATACATGTTCATAGACTTGTAATCTTCTTTCAATATGTAATTGTAATTCATGTTGTAATAAGTCATCTTGTATTAATATACATGTTAAATGTCGAGAAATGTTATGGTGTATGCATTATGGTTGTATGTTCATGTATGCGTATTATGCTTCCGCATCGCTCTCTGAAATGATTGTCTAACATTTTTAGATTTGTCCTCTCGATCCTTCTAACTCTCAAGGTGACAGAATTTGGGGACGTCATAATAACGGTCGGACCCTTTTGGTTATCTTCTAGTACAAGACACTTCCACTCATATTATTATTATATTCACAAATCAATGCAACATTTCCCAAGGAAAGTTGCAAGCCAATAACCATTGCTTTATTGAGGTTATTAGATCGTTTTTGAAAAGTAACAGAGTTAAAAACATGATATGAGGGTCTATTCATTGCATCATTGGCCGATAGGGACTCCCATTTAATCACTACAACCTGATACACTTAATACAAGCTCAAATTAGGGTTTCCATTCAACCCCTTTCTTGGTCTTTTCACCACCAAGAATACTACCACTCATAAATGATTCCAACATGGTGTCACATTCATTATCTCTCCTCTAAATGATACATAGAGGAAGTAGGAACACTCTAGAGGTGGTAATTTGCATATCAATCCCAAATTTTGGGTAAATTACTATTTGTACCAAAATCGGTGCACATGGTACTAGCATTATTCAAACAAGTTCAAACTTGGAATTTAGGTTTTCTACAAGCCACCACTTTGCATAATTATCTCTCTTATGAAGGTAAAGAACCTAATGCACGTTCAACATGTGACATATTGCAATATAACCCCTCATCTTGGGTAAATTGCACTTTGGTCCAAAATAAAGGAACATTGCTCAAACAACATTCAATCAGGACCAAACTTGAAACATAAGTGTGTCACATGATAAAAAAACTCCTTAGAGGATTATATTAAATTTCTAAGCAACTTACTTAGACAAAACAAACAAGGTTACCTCATAACCTAGGTCAGGGTCATTACATCATCTCCCACAATATATGAATTTGGTGATGAAGTTGTGAATGGTAATGATACATGTATCATGTGGTGATAGTGTGACCAACTCACACTCAATATGTTTATATATTCTGGAAGTGTACTATGCCCTTATCTTTATAGATTTTGTTATGACTTTAAATGTTGTATCTTGATTGATGCTAAATGACACTTAATTGACTTAAATAATCAAATGGAACCTAATCATATAGTTTTTCCCTGTGCCACATATCCATCCCATGGTGAAACATGTTTTCTCTTAGAGGAAACCTAGAGTCATATACTGTTGAGTATATGCATTCACAAGATTGGTTGTGGGTCATACCATGCCAGAATTGCAGATGCAGGCCACAACTCAGTGATATGTTGCTTATGTGGTTTCACAGGATTGGATACGGGCAATACCCTGGAAGGAGTGTGGCTGTTGGTCGTAGCTCAGTTTCACTAGTGTCATGACCTGTACCAAGGTGGGCTAGGACTTTCACTATTGACTATATGTCATAGGTTGCAGTTGACCGGTATCTCTCTGTTGTGTACCCGTGACTGACCACGAGGTTTGCTGAGGTTGTGGATTCCAGCTCTCCCATAGACCTTGTATGACATTGATTTTGACTTAGTAGTGGTCAGTTAGATTTGGGTGGTACAACTCAAATCCTCCAAGCATAATAAAATACGTAATCAGCTGTGTAGTATCTTGCTTAGGTTCAAATACAAAAACCTTGGATGTGGCCTTGCTTTCTTTTGTGTAGCATAGTGGGTAAGGAATTTATATGTCATTCATATTCCTTTTATGATGATAATATGTTTCATAAATCCAATTGTAATTTTTGAAACTGTTAATGATGATTACCTACTTATCATAGTTGTAGCTTTACTTTTGTTCTTTATCACCTTATCTGTGCTAATTGTAACGACCGTCATCAAACCAAAAAACAAATTGTAACTAATTAAGCAGAATAAACATAATCAGTGGATTAACAAAAATCCCTAAAATTTAAAACCATTTTGCAAGGAGATCCTTTTCTAGAAAACTCTTACTAAAAGATCCAAAACTCATACGTATCATGATTACATTGTACAACATCTCATCTTGAGGACAACATATAACAATTGCTCTATCAAAACACTTACTGGAGCAACATAAAACCTCGAGGCATTCAAGCCAAAATCTCATATCATTCATGAAACGGGTACGAACCGACTCCAAGGACCTGAGAGTATAGAGACGACACATAGGACTTCTATCTACAAGACACGACAGACAGTACACTCAACTTGAGCTGTCACTACTGCCTCAGTTGTTATTCCTTCTCTGTAGAAAGATCTCCACCGCTTCGTGCTTGTCCAACTAAAAATTGTGGATCCCACAGGGTGAGACAATTATTCCAGTGAGAGATATAACTCTCCACCAACCATATTATTATTGATAATAAACATTATAAAATTGAGCAGGGGTTCTATTATGTTAACTAGTAGGATTAATCAGTATATGAATAGAATAAGATAATCTCCTTTCTCAAGGAGAATACTGCATCTACCCATGGTAGAGTCATAATTTATCTATCTAGTTTGCAAGGCATATAACCAATAATAAATAACATCTATCAACTAAAATGTATAACTGAATTGTGCATCAATCAATGTTTTCTGTAATCGATCCTTAAGCAGATATACTACACGGCTGAACATATTTTAACAATCACACTTATGAGATGAGGAGATGAAGTATACGCCGTTCATCTCCAATCAACCACAAACTTCTCGCAATTCGGTACCATACAAGGTCAATGGGAGAGCTAGTTGCCATGACCTCAGCTATCTCGGTCAGTATGAGACCACATATGATTCAGTAGGACATCTCGTGTCATCTGCTGGAAGGACATCTCGTGTCACTGCAAACGAGCTTGCCAGAGTACTAGGCCTCTTCGCTAAGAGCTACATCGTCAACTATGCTCTCATAGGGGAACATCTACAACAACCGTCCCCAGTTATTGAGTTATGGTCACATAGGCACCATACTCTGACTAGGGCTGTCAATGGGGAGGGTATGGGGAGGGTAAGGTCTTACCCTTACCCTTACCCTCTTTGAGTAGCGGGTAAGGGTAAGGGTAATTATCCTTCTCAACAATCTCCTTACCCTCCCCTTACCCTTACCCCTTCTCTACAGGGTAAATGGGGAGGGTAAAAGGTAAGCGGGTAATTTTGACAAAAAAGAGTTTTATACACATTGTGTTGATTTTTAATAATTTTATAACTAATTTATTGATAATAACATATGAAAACATTATATCCAATTCAAAATCATATGTTTCTCCGTGTAAAATTAAGTCAATTCACACAATAACAATTTTTTATGCATAAATCATTTTTTTCCTTTGCATAAGTATGCATAACAAATAAGTGTTTCACCAACACCTCATTTTCCGCAAGATATATATATTTTTCCCTCAACAAGAAAGTAATACAAGCACAACACCAAGTCATTTTCCAATGATAGAATAAAGTATTAGGGTTAAACATTAACATACAAACCCCTTTAGAATATATTTTTGTGTAACATTTATATCATGAGCGGGTAAAAGGGTAAAAGGGTATGGATAATGTCTATACCTTACCCTCCCCTTATAGTATAGTGGGGAAATGGGGAATGGGTAAACGGGTAAAGGGTAATAAAAATCTCTACCCTTACCCTTACCCTCCAGGGTATGGGTAAGGGTAAACGGATAATACCCTCCCCATTGACAGCCCTAACTCTGAGCCATGGTCACATAGGAATCATGCTCTTGAGACATGGTCATAAGGGCACCATGCTCTGAGCCACGGGTCAGTTCACCATGCTCTTATTGAGACATTCTTATGACATTATTGAGTCATGGACACTTAAGATCCATGCTCCACATATTTAAAAATATATGTTCTGGGTTATGCTGCGGGGAACCCTTTTCACCATTCAGCAAATTCTGACACTGATGGATCTATGGTCAGGGCATTGTTTTATAGTTCCTAATGATGTATTACATGTATTTCAACATCCTTTTATCATCAAACAAATCATCATTATTAATCACAACAAATGCTACAAAGAAAGGTGTAATACAACTATTCAAGTCTTTAAAACACATTTAGATACTTGGTACTTGGGATCTCAGTCCATTATCACATTAATGGGGATCCTCATCCCTTCATATCATTATGATCATGATTACTGAATCTGGGTATTCAAACCCCTAGATCATCACACAACATTGTTATCTCTATAACAGATAATCATTACCTCTAGGTCCTCATACATAGTTATTCATTTTACTTGTTGTACAAGTATTCCATATGGCTCATAAGGCCATTACACATCTTGTCACCTCTCACTAGGCAACAACTTATTCATATGGCTCACAAGGCCATTACATGTCTTGTCACCTCTCATTAGGCAACAACTTATTCATATGTCTCACAAGGCCATTACACATCTTATCACCTCTCACTAGGCAACAACTTATTCATATGGCTCACAAGGCCATTAATCATCTTGTCACCTCTAACTATGCAACAACTTATTCATATGGCTCACAAGGCCGTTAATCATTATACTTGTTATACAAGTATTTAACATGCCTCACAAGGCTTATGTAATAAGATAAATACAACCTTCCCATCATTAGGGTTAGGGTTTCCCTTTATAGCTGAAAAGGGTTTCATGTACATATTATTAATCCAAACCCTAATTCATTGCTCCACACATCTAGGAGCATACATTGATATCATAAGTATTCAATCATACTTATATATTTTCTCATAATTTATCATTAAATGATTAACAACACAAGCATGTGTTTCTCTCTCATCCTTACTAGGATATCGAATACATCATACTTTTGATTCAATCCTCCTCTTTGAGGAATATTAGTCCATCATTAACAATTCACATTATCTTTCATTTAACACCACGTTCAACATATGTCACTCAATCAATCACAAATGATTGAAGGTGGGTCCTATTCTTAACTACTCGTGGATGTGGAATAGTATTGTTAAAATAAGAGATACTATGTTGATTCATACTAAATTTGTCCGTGGTAATGGAGAAAGTATTATGATGTGGTGAGATCCATGGCTGAAGGATGGAAAGTTTCTGGAGGATTTCTTGGATAATAAGGCCTATCTTTATCCTGGCTATGGTCTGTATGCTAGAGTGAGTTGCATCATCTTGAATGGGCAGTGGAACATTGCAAATACTAGAAGACTGGAGCCTTTGAGAAGATTTTTGGTGGATAATTATTGCCCTTCTATTGCTGAAGATCATGTTTTATTCGATGGGATGACCTATGTAAATCTGAAGAGGGAATGGAATGTTACCAGGTGTAAGGCCCCTGCTACCCTATGGAGCTCTTAGATATGGAATATAGCTGATCCTTGTAGATTCAAAGTCAATTCTTGGAATATCTTCTCTGATTGCTTGCCTATCGTGGATAATTTGAGAAGAAGTGGTATGCTGATAGAATCATTTTGTGTTCTTTGTTGTTCTGAAGGTGAAGGTTCCTCTCACCTATTCTGTTGCTGCTCGTTTGCTACTGAGCTATGGAGTAAAGCTATGATCAATGGCTATATAAGTATCAGACCTACTCAGATCACTAATTTGTTGAAGATGAAGAAGGCTAAAGAGATTGGATGCTGCCTTACCATTCTTTTCCACATTTGGAGACATAAGAATCTTGTTGTTTTTGAGGATATGATTCACAGTATAGATGGTTGTTGGTTTTCAATAGTTACAGATTTCTTTTCTCTGTATAGTTGATTCTTTTGTTTGTTCTCCTGAACTTTCTTGTACATGTTTGGAAGTGGTGTTGACCCTTCCCTTTTATCAATAAAAAGGAGTAGCTTGCTTGGGTGACCAAAAAAAAGTGAAGTGTCACTTCCATATTGTTGTCAAGATGTGTGTGTTATCAAATTATACTTTAAACCACATCCTTTAATTTATGTCATATATTCATATTGGCATGTGGTATAACCACATCACCATGTCACGTTTTGAGGGTGTAAACCCTAATCAACATATCGTGTACTCACATCAGATGGACTATCACTTAGATCTTATAACTTAAGATTAGTTTTGTATTAGGGATGAGCTAGATGCTTGACCCCATATTTGGTATAAGCTTTGTGTTTAGTGCCATATCGTGCATAAAATATGCCCCATACTAGGCATCCATATCGGGTATCATATCGGGCATCCATATCGGGTATCATATCAGACATCCATATCGGGTATCATATCATGCATCCATATCGGGTATCATATTGGGTTACCATGTTAGGTAAACCCATAAACTCATGATCCCTTCATTCCTTCAAGGTTCAACCTCATCATATAGTTGCATGACATTCTAGATGTCTTATTGAATTCTCATACCACAACCTATTTCACTAGGGCTAGGGTATATCGAGTTTCAATCCCTCATCTAGGGTTTTCCACTTAATTGGTTACATCATGCCATATTGTGCATGAAGTATGAGTTTGAACTTCATATCTTTCACAAGATAAAAGTAGGTGCTATTCTTTATCAATCTAGAGATATCATTCATCTCATACATGTGGTATCATCCACCACTCATCTCAGTTTACCCATCATCTTAGGTTTCCATCTCTATGTTGATTAGAGTGTTCACTACCTCTATATCGTGTAAGAGGTGTGGTCTAGACTTGTATCGTGCATAAGGATAAGTGGGGTATCTCTCATATCCTGCAACAATCAGGATTCTTATCGTGTATGAGCTAACATCCATCTTCATATCGGGTTAACTCTATCTAGGGTTTCATATTGGTTAGATGTGTTCCATCCATATCGGGTTACACTTTGTTCTTGAATCCATCCTGATATTGTGCATAAGCATTTTATTCATTTATTCATATTGTGCACCAAATGTGTGCTTCATGATATCATGCACAAGTGTATAATTACATGATCATATCGGTCAAGAAGTACTTACTACCTCCACTCTTATCGGGTTACTCAAATTAGGGTTTCAACATATCAAATTTCTTGAAGTACCTACTTGACACTATATCGTGCATGCATGGAGACCTTACTTGCCTCCCTATCATGCAAAGGGTTATGTTTAACACCATATCATGTTCCAAGATAGTAGCTTCATCTCCATATCATGCAAGGGGATGTAATTTCACAAGCATATCATGCAAGTGATTCAAGTATAATACCCATATCGGGTTAGAGCTACTTATGTGTATGCTCGAACCCAATATCACTTTATAAAGTGATACCATCTTCTTCAAGCTCTAGTCCTCCATTATAATAGTTAAAGTTCATGGCAACAGGTCTACGCAACTACTAGACCTCATAATTTCATCAACGATTTTAGAAGATTTTGGAATTAAAAGTAGTTCATTAAGTATAGCAATTTAGGTGACGAATAATAACATGATAGGGTTCAAGTTATATAACCCACCTTGTGAATAGCTTCAAAGCTCCAAGCTCCAAATCTCCACGTCCTAAGGTTGAATAAGATCTTCTACAAGGTCTAGGGATCGTTCACAACTCTTCCATGGACAATAGATCACCATAGTTAAGCACTTGGTGAAGAAGGAAAGAAAAGAATATCCATAACCTGATATCCTACTTCCACTAAGGTTGAAGGTGACTAAATCCTTACCTAAATCTTGATGCTAGAGCTCTCCTAGATCCTTGAGCTGATTTTGACGATACCTAAGGGTCTTTGCACGATATATCCAAGGGGAGTGGTTATGAGGATCGTAAACTTTCATAAGTTGGTGAATGGTGAAGTATATATACTTGGATTCATGAGATAAAGAATATAAGAGGTGTCTTCACCTTAAGCTACTACATGACACGTGGCCATGCATGGTGTACATGTGTACATGCATGAACACATGTATATCTTGCCATGTAAGAGTCTTGAGGATAACCTAGAGATAATATCCCGGCCCTTACTTATCCTATTGGGAAAATTATCTCATCTTTATCTCATTAAGTAAGCAACTTGATACACTTTTTGTAAGGAACTTTGCAACCCATCATGGGCCACCTCCTTGAGATGCTCAGTGCATCATGGCCTTTTCCAAGGCTTAAAAAATATATAGGAGGCTCCCACTTTGGCTCCTTGTCCGATAGAGCTCCTTATATCAATTCTACAACTCAATACAACACATGTAAGGCTCTTTCCTTCATCTCATTCTTGGTCTTTCATTACCAAGAGTATCATCAGTCAATGGTGATTCAAACATAGTGCCCCCTTCTTTTTCTTTCCTCCAAAGGATACATAGAGGAAGTGGGGTCACTCTAGAGGTGGTACTTTTGCATTTCAACCCTATTTATTGGGTAAATTATAAATTGTACCAAAATTGGTGCACACAACACTAGCATTGTTCAAACGACTTGTAACTTGGGATTTAGGCTTTCCACAAGCCACCACTTATCATCATTCTCTTTATTGAGATACTAAAACACTTAAAACAAATTACTCATGTGATATTTTTCAATGTAACCCCTCATCTTGGTTAAACTTCACTTTTCACTCAAACTTTTATATAATGCACAAATAGTTTGCAATTAAGCTCAAACTTGAAAACAAACTTCACCAGAAGTCTTAATTACTTTTCAAAAGATTAGAATTAGCTTGTAAGTATCTTACTTAAGCCAAAACTCCTAGGGTTAAGCCATAACCTAGGTTAGGGGTATTACAATTATAAACCCCTAACAAGGATGTCATCCCCAAAATCCCAGATCAAGAAAGACAATTGCCATTCATGCCTCATGTCATCAAATCTCCACATAACATCTTGATGTGATGGAGATGTCATAGAACTTTGACCAGTACAAAGTCCTTCCGCTTAGGGTTATCATTTGAATTTGTCATACAAGACATATATATTCAATTGCCTTTTCATTTTTTTTACTTGCAGTATATATATTGTGTCAGGTAACATCTTCTATATCAAAGAAGTGTTATTCATACTTTGAATGATTCAGGTGTCAAACCCCACTTAGTTTGAACATTTCTCTTTCATGGAGAGATTATGGTTAAAAATTTTCGCCCACTTGGGACTACAGGTCTTATCATACATTTTGAGCTTTGATAAGCTTTTTCTCAAATGATTCTAAAATTATTCCTTCAATTAATATATCTTTATCAAAGTTATATTTATGCAGAGCATAAACCCCTAACATTTGATTTTCCTACTAGAGTTATCTCAAGGTTGGCCCTTCTAGGTAACCAAACATTATTCTTCTGATCTGGAACCACATTCTCACTCTCCCATATCTTCTGGCACATCTTGGATACTAGAATTTGTTACCTTGGTATCCTTCACATGTGTTGAAAATGCATCATATCTATATCTTGGAACTAAATTCCATGACAAAATGATACTTTTCTAAGTATCCATCAATAGATCACTTCTAACTCATGCACATCAAGTGTCCTCAGACTCACTTGATTGCCATGTTCCTGAAAGGAAAGAACACAAAGAAACATATTATTTTCATCGCCCCATCATTACCTAGGGTTATTCATCAAAGAGGAGACCTCATCATCTCCTAGGATTATTACATGAACTTTTACCATTCATGAGTCATTTATACTTGTTTCATCTCAGGTTCCTTGCCATTTGCATAGGAATTATATGGATGATTTCATATCATCATCCCATTTTTTATTGTTGTCTAACATGTTCATGAACATTTCATGGTTTTATCACATTCCCCATTTCCACATTATGGGAAATGTTCTTTACTATTCACACTGACTGTATCAAATCGGGATCATTTCCCTTGTTCTCATTCTCATTTCATGAGGATTATACTCTTTACTTCCTCATACACAGAGACTGACCTGAGAACATCTCAGATCCCACTTTATTGCACTTAGGATGTGATACAAATGACCATACCATATTTCCAATTTAGTTATACTCACTAGATTGTCTCAGAATGATTACTTGATCAGAGTAATCAGAAAGATAACAATCTAAGAGTTCCATACTCACCTTATTTTCAATAGTTGAATACCTGGCCAGGGTATACAAGTACTAAGATTAGGTAGTATGCACTTTGTGTACTATCATATTCCTTACTTCTCATATCATCACAAACACATGATTTAACATTCCTAGATTTTCTCCAGGCATCACTTCTATATCTCATCCTCTTTCACACAGATAAGAGCAATTATAGAACATTTAAAAGAATAATGAACACAATATAAATTTTAGTTCTCATCATTTCTTACCTATGTTCCCAAAGGGCAATCAATAGCGAGGTCCATAATAGCAATCCATTTTATAATTATCATATAACATCAAGATAAGGCATATCGAAATGAAAAAGTTCTATCTGACTGACCCGTCGCAGTCATCCACCACTTCAGGTAGACTCAACACATAGAGTCTAGCTGTTTCATGTTGTTGCTCTTGCCTTTTTACACTATTGGGCTGTGACTTTCGTAAGCCATGCTGAGTCTACCTCAGTTGTTGAGTCATTTCCTCCCTTCTTTTAAAAGAAAAGAGTTTAGTATGCTCGACATGTCCATATCTATAACATGTCTTGCCCTCATACCATGGTCTTATCGGTCTTATTACCAATGTAAAAACTAAGCCATGGGTTCTTACAGATGGAAAGTTAGGATTTTTTCCTTTACATAGTGATTACTGCCCTAGTGCACTAGGCATTTATTACACTGGTGCCACTGAAAATTTTGGCTTTTTAGAACAACTAGGCAAATGTCTCTAGAATTGTAGTGGCATTTCTTTAATTCTCAACTTATTGCCCCTTCTTGAGCACTGCCATCACAGATACACTATATGTCTAAACTTATGGCAGAGTCTAATTTCTCACCATCTGTTAATCTTTCCCGCATTTTCCACTATTCCAACATGACTATGTCATTCAGGAACCCTTTCAAATCCCAAAATTTTTGCATTAAGGACTGGTAACCTAGGTTGTAATGCTACTATCTAGTTTACTATATGTATCACTGTTGTCTTAAAATGGCTATCAAGAGCATAATCATAGAATTCTCTATCCTGATCAGATCATGATGGAAATGCTCATGCACTCATTCTTTTCTTGCTTGTTCCCTTGCACCCTTTCCTGGTGTAACAATATTGACCTCATCAATGTGTCCCTTGTGTTCTCTAGTCATTTTTAAACTTCACCCTTTCTTCTACATAAGCAAAAGTCACTATAGGGTATACTGGAGGACACTAACACAAACTCAACACCTCAGTCCTATGTCTCTGTAGACTCAGCAAACATTAAGATCTAATACCAAACTTGTAACGACCATCATCAAACTACAAAACAAATTGTTACTAATTAAGAAGAATAAACATAATCAGTGGATTAGCAAAAATCACTAAAATTTAAAACCATTTTGCAAGGAGATCCTTTTCCAAAAAACTCTTATTGAAAGATCCAAAACTCATACATATCATGATTACATTGTACAACATCTCATCTTGAGGATAACATATAACAATTTCTCTATCAAAACACATATTGGAGCAACATAAAACCTCAAAGCATTCAAGCCAAAATATTATATCATTCATGAAACCAGTACGAACCAACTGCAAGGACCTGAGAGTACAGAGACAACACATAGGACTTCTTTCTACAAGACACGACAGACAGTACACTCAACCTGAGTTGTCACTGCTACCTCAGTTGTTGTTCCTTTTCTGTAGAATGATCTCAACTACTTCATGCTTGTCCACCTAAAAATTATGGATCCCGCGGGGTGAGATAATTGTCCCAGCAAGAGATACAACTCTCCACCGACCATATTATTATTGATAATAAACATTATAAAAATTGAGCAGGGGTTCTATTATGTTAACAAGCAGGATTAATCATTGTAAGAATAGAATAAGATAATCTCCTTTCTCAAGGATAATACTACATCTACCCATGGTAGAGTCATAATTCATCAATCTTCTTTGCAAGGAATATAAAGAATCATAAATAACATCTATCAACAAAAATGTATAATTCAATTGTGCATCAATCAATGTTTTCCGTAATCGATCCTTAAGAAGAGATACTACACGGATGAACATATTTTAACAATCACACTTATGCCCTGAGGAGATGAAGTATACCCCTTTCATCTCCAACCAACCACAAACTTCTCACAAGTTGGTACCATACAAGGTCAATGGGAGAGCTGGTTGCCATGACCTCAGATGTCTCGGCCAGTATGAGACCCCACAGGATCCAACAGGACATCTCATGTCATCTGCTGGCAGGACATCTTGTGTCACTACAAAAGAGCTTGTCAGGGTACTAGGCCTCTTCACTCAGATCTACAACATCAATTGTGCTCTCATAGGGGAACATCTACAACAACCGTCCCCAGCTATTGAGTTATGGTCACACAAGCACCATACTCTGAGCCATGGTCACATAGGCACCATGCTCTTGAGCCATGGTAATAAGGGCACCATGCTCTGAGCCACGGGTCAGTTCACCGTGCTCTTATTGATACATTCTTTTGAAATTATTGAGTCATGGACACTTAGGCTCCAAGCTCCACATATTCAAAAATATGTGTTCCGGGTTATGCCGCGGGGAATCCGTTTTCACCATTCAGCAAATTCTAACACTAATGGATCTATGGTTAGGGCAACGTTTTATAGTTCCTAATGATGTATTATATGTATTTCAACATCCTTTTATCATCAAACAAATCATCATTATTAATCAAAACAATTGCTACAAAGAAAGGTGTAATTCAACTATTCACATCTTTAAAACACATTTAGATACTTGGTACTTGGGATCTCATCCCATTATCACATTATTGGGGATCCCCATCCATTCATATCATTATCATCATGATTATTGGATCTCGGTATTCAAACCCCAATATCATCACACGACATTGTTATCTATATAATAGATAATCATTACCTCTAGGTCCTCAGACCCAAGTATTCATTCTACTTTTTGTACAAGTATTCCATATGGATCACAAGGCCATCACACATCTTGTCACCTCTCACTAGGCAACAACTTATACATATGGCTCACAAGGCCATTACACATCTTGTCACCTCTCATTAGGAAACAACTTATTCATATGGCTCACAAGGCCATTACACATCTTGTCACTTCTCACTAGGCAACAATGTATTCATATGGCTCACAAGGCCATTAATCATCTTGTCACCTCTAACTAGGCAACAACTTATTCATATGGCTCACAAGGCAATTAATCATTATACTTGTTATACAAGTATTTAACATGCCTCACAAGGCTTATGTAATAAGAGAAATACAACTTTCCCATCATTAGGGTTAGGGTTTCCCTTTATATACAAAAAGGGTTTCATGTACATATTATTAATCCAAACCCTAATTCATTGCTCCACACATCTCGGAGCATACATTGATATCATAAGTATTCAATCATACTTATATATATTCTCATCATTTATCATTAAATGATTAACAACACAAGCATGTGTTTCTCTATCATCCTTACTAGGATATCAAATACATCATACTTTTGATTCAATCCTCCTCTTTGAGGAATATTAGTCCATCATTAACAATTCACATTATCTTTCATTTAACACAATGTTCAACATATGTCACTCAATTAATCACACATGATTGAAGTGTCACTTCCATATTGGTATCAAGATGTGTGTGTTATCATATTATACATTAAACCACATCCTTTACTTTATGTCATATATTCATTTCGGAATGTGGTGTAACCACATCACCATGTCATATTTTGAGGGTGTAAACCCTAATCAGCATATCATGTACTCACATCAAATACACTATCACTTAGATTTTATTACTTCAGATTAGTTTTGTATCAGGTATGAGCTAGATACTTGACCCCATATTGGGTATAAGATTTGTGTTTAGTGCCATATCGTGCATAAAATACGCCCCATATTAGGCATCCATATTGGGTAACATATCGAACATCCATATCGGGTATCATATCGGGCATCCATATCGGGTATCATATCAGGCATCCATATTGGGTATCATATTGGGCATCCATATCGGGTATCATATCGGGCATCCATATCGGGTATCATATCAGGCATCCATATTGGGTATCATATTGGGCATCCATATCGGGTATCATATCGGGCATCCATATCGGGTATCATATCGGGTTACCATGTTAGGTAAACCCATAAACTCATGTTCCCTTCATTAATTCAAGGATCAACCTCATCATATAGTTGCATGACATTCTACATGTCTTATTGAATTCTCATACCACAACCCATTTCACTAGGGCTATGGTATATCGGGTTTCAATCCCTCATCTAGGGTTTTCCACTTAATTGGTTACATCATGCCATAGCGTGCATGAAGTATGAGTTTGAACTTCATATCATTCACAAGATAAAAGTAGGTGCTATTCTTTATCAATCTAGAGATATCATTCATGTCATACATGTGGTATCATCCACCACTCATCTCAGTTTACCCATCATCTTAGGTTTCCATCTCTATGTTTATTAGAGTGTTCACTACCTCTATATCGTGTAAGAGATGTGGTCTAGACTTGTATGGTACATAAGGATAAGTGCGGTATCTCTCATATCATGCAACAAGCATGACTCTTATCGTGTATGAGCTAACATCCATCTTCATATCGGGTTAACTCTATCTAGGGTTTCTTACTGGTTAAATGTATTCCATCCATATCGGGTTACACTTTGTTCTTGAATCCATCCTGATATTGTGCATAAGTATTTTATTCATTTATTCATATCATGCAACAAACGTGTTCTTCATGATATCATGCACAAGTGTATAATTACATGATCATATCGGGCAAGAAATACTTTCTACCTCCACTCATATCGGGTTACTCAAATTAGGGTTTCAACATATCAAATTCCTTGAAGTGCCTACTTGACACTATATCATGCATGGAGACCTTACTTGCCTCCATGTCATGCAAAGGGTTATGGTTAACACCATATCATGTTCCAAGATAGTAGCTTCATCTCCATATCATTCAAGGGGATGTAATTTCACAAGCATATCATGCAAGTGATGCAAGTATAATACCCATATCGGGTTAGAGCTACTTATGTGTATGCTTGAACCCGATATCACTTTATAAAGTGATACCATCTTCTTCAAGCTCTAGACCTCTATTCTAACACTTAAAGGTCATGGAAACACGTCTAGGAAACTACTAGAACTCATAATTTCATCAACTATTTTAGAAGATTTTGGAATTAAAAGTAGTTCATTAGGTATAGAAATTTAGGTGATGAATAATAACATGATAGGTTCAAGTTATTTTACCTGCCTTGTAAATAGCTTCAAATCTCCAAGCTCCAAATCTCCACGTCCTAAGGTTGAAGAAGAACTTATCCAAGGTCCAGGGCTCGTTCACACCTCCTCCATGGACAAGAGATCACCACAGTTAAGCACTTGGTGAAGAAGGAAAGAAAAGAATATCCATAACCCGATATCCTACTTCCACCAAGGTTGAAGGTGACCAAAGCCTTACCTAAAGCTTGATGCTGGAGCTCTCCTAGATCCTTGAGCTACTTTACATAATACCTAAGGTTCTTTGCATGATATATCCAAGGGGATATGAGGATCGTAAACTTTCATAAGTTGGTGAATGGTGAAGTATATATACTTTGATTCATCAGATAAAGCATATAAGAGGTGTCTTCACCTTAAGATACTAGATGACACGTGTCCATGCATGGTTGACACGTGGCCATGCATGCATACATGTATATCTTGCCATGCAAGAGTCTTGAGGATAACCTAGAGACAATATCTCGGCCCTTACTTATCCTGTTGGGCAAATTATCTCATCTTTATCTCATTAAATAAGCAACTTGATACACTTTTTGTAAGGAACATTGCAAGCCATCATGGGCCTCCTCCTTGAGGTGCTATTCCCATCATGGCCTTTTCCAAGGCTCAACAAACGGATAGTAGGATCCCACTTTGGCTCCTTGGCCGATAGGGCTCCTTATATCAAGTCTACATCTCGATACAACACATATAAGGCTCTTGCCTTCATCTAATTCTTGGTCTTTCATTACCAAGAGTATCATCACTCAATGGTGATTAAAACATAGCACCCCCTTCTTTATCTTTCCTCCAAAGGATTCATATAGGAAGTGGGCTCACTCTAGAGGGGGTAATTTTGCATTTCAACCCTATTTATTGGGTAAGTTATAAATTGTACCAAATTGGTGCACACCACACTAGCATTATTCAAACAAGTTGTAACATGGGATTTAGGCTTTCCACAAGCCACCACTTATCATAATTCTCTTTCTTGAGATACTAAAACACTTAAAACACATTCCACATGTGATATTTTGCAATGTAACCTCTCATGTTGGGTAAACTTCACTTTTCACTCAGACTTTTATATAATGCACAAATAGTTTGCAATTAAGCTCAAACTTGAAAACAAACTTCACCAAAAGTCTTAATTACTTTTCAAAAGATTAGAATTAGCTTGTAAGTATCTTAATTAAGCCAAAATTCCTAGGGTTAATCCATATCCCAGGTCAGGGGTATTACACTAATAATAGTGTTGGTGGAGAGTTATATCTCCTGCTAAGATTTGGTATCTCACCCATGGGTTCCCCATTCTAGTGCTTTTTGGTAATCTATTTGTTTAATTTTGTTTTCGCGTTTGGTTTTGAGTTATCTTGTGGCTTGTGGAATGGTAAATGTTGGTGTCAGAGCTTTAGGTTAGCCGAGTCTACATAAACCTAGGATAAGGGTTTATGTCTATTCTTGTGTCCTCTAATCTGTCTTATGATGATTTCTGCTTATGTAGAAGAAGTAGAAAAGCTTAAAGATGTTCAGAGAACATGAAGAAGATGTTGTTGAGAGAAGTGTTGCTACACCAGGTGGTGGTGCAACGAATAAGGAATGAAAAGATCAGGTGCCTGAGGGTCCACAGTTCGACCCGACTATGCTTGGGAATCATGCCTTTAAGTCTCTTTTTGGATAATTCATGGCTACTATGACGCAAATTGCGGATAGGATGCCTACACCAAAGACTAGGGCACTGTTTCCCACTGCAAAATCTTCAGGTACTGGGAAGACTCTTGAGCGACTTATCTGTGTTGGGGTATAGAGTGTGTTGGTACAACTGATCTAGTAGATGCAGATCTATGGCTAACTGAGCTTGATAAAGCCTTCAAGATCCTCAACATCACAAAGGTAGATAAGGTTAAGCATGCGGTGTACGTTTTGAAGGGGAGTGTTGGCCATTGGTGGGTCATAGAAGAGGAGAAGAGGCCTAGAGTGGCTGTTGGTTGGGAGGAGTTCTGACGTAAGTTCATCAGTCGATACTTCCCAAGGACCTACCTGGATGATAAGATCAGTCAGTTTGAGTGGATCCGGAAGGGATCTATGTCTATCAATGAGTACAAGGCTAAGTTTATGGAGCTTCTTTGGTTCTGTCCTGACATGGCTGCCACAAATGATGAGAGAATATGACATTTTGAGAAGGAGTTGAATGCTAAGTTATCTACCCCGACAGATGCCTTAGAGAATCAAGAAAGGTTTGCCATGTTTGGAGTTTGTTCAGAGGATAGAGTGATCTGTTATAGAGAAGAGGGAGGTACATGCCAGGAAGAGGCATGCACAGTCCTAAGGATAGTCGTCAGGAGGATTAAATAAGTTGAGTGTAGAGGTTTAGTTCTCAAATGTAGTCTTCCAAATGTTGGAGTTTACATCACATCGTAAGTGTCAGTTGTGGGGCCGTCTAGGTTGCAGTTTAAGATCAGATCTTGCCACAAGTGTGGGAAGGTAGGACATTTGAGATGGGAGTTCCCAATAAGAGATGACGAGGTGACTCAAAAATGGAGGCAGATCCAGCAAGGCTCGTAGAGATAGAAGAACAATGGTGTAGGAGGACGAGGATGTGGACAAGTGTCATAGGCGGGATTGTCTACTCAGGGAGCAGAGGAAGAGGGCATCAACAGGAAATGGCTAGATTCTGTGCTATGAGTCATCCTGAGACAGTGGTCAACTCATGAGTAGTGACAGATCAGATGGAGTTATTTCATTCTAATTTCTCTTCTCCTTTCTTTGTATCTATTTTGGTTGATCCAGGTGCAACACACTTTTTTATCACTCATGAAATGCTTGACAGTTGTCTTTTGCATGTTAGTAATACAAGAGATAGTTTGTTGCTAGCAACCTCGTTAGTTGGTTTTTTAGTGTTGCAGGAGGTATGTCCTTCTCTTATCCTTTCTTTTTCAAGGCACATCAATATAGTGGATCTCATACCACATGACATGCATGGGTTCAATGTAATCCTTGAAATGGACATATTGGGGAGGTATAGAGTGGTCTTGAATTGTAGTTCCAAGCAGGCAATGCATATAGATGGCGATAAGATGTGGATCTTCCAGGGAGATAAGAAGATTCTTCTAACGTGTCTGGTGTCGGTGATGGTAGTGGGGAAGTTGTTGAGACAGGGTTGTGAGGCGTTCTTGGCACATGTGTTGGATATTGAGGTCAGGAGTCCTAGTATGTAGGAGGTACCATTTGTTAGAGAGTTTGAGGACATGTTTTCTTAGGAGTTTCTAGGTGTTCCCCCAACCAAGGAGATTGATTTTAATATCAATCTAGTTCCAAACACTAATCTGATAGCCCAGACACCGTACAGGATGCCTCCAGCAGAGATGGAAGAGTTGAAGATACAATTGCAAGAGCTGCTTGATAAAGGTTTCATCAGGCTGAGTACATCACCATGTGGTGCTGCAGTTCTATTCGTGAAGAAGAAAGGTAGGTCCATGAGGTTGTGTACAGACTGCAAACAACTGAACAAGGTGATGATAAAAAACAAGTATCCCTTGCCAAGGATAGACAACCTGTTTGATCAGTTGTATGGAGAAACACCATTCTCAAAGATAGACATAAGATCATGATATAGCCAGTTAAGGATAAAGGAGTATGACATACCTAATTCATCTTTTAGGATGAGGTAATGGTCACTATGAGTTCGTGGTTATGCTATTTGGGCTAATCAATGCACCAACATTGTTCATGGACTAAATGAGTAGAGTGTTCTGACTGTTTCTTGATTAGTTTGTGGTAGTATTCATAGATGAAATCCTGATATATAGTCATGATAGTCAACAACATGAGCAACATCTTCATCAAGCATTGAACTTGTTGAGGTAGCCTCTACTTTATGTCATGTTCAACAAGTGTGTGTTTTGGCTGAAAGAAGTGGCTTTTCTAGGGCATGTTATATCTATCGGGGGTGTTCATGTCAATCCAAAGAAGGTTGAGTTACTGACATAATGGGAGCAAGAAAAGAAGCCAACAAAAGTGTGCAACATTCTAGGTTTGGTAGGCTATTATAGGAGGTTCATCAAGGACTTTAGTGCTATCACTTTGCCCCTAACAAAAATGACAAGGAAGGATGTGTCGTTCATCTGGGATGATAGATGTCAGCATGTTTTCCAGACGTTGAAAGAGAAGTTGACAAGCACACCGGTTCTGGTCTTACCTAATCAAGGAAAAGGATGCATAGTCTTCTGTGATGAGTCTAGGAACAACTTGGGTTGTGTGTTGATGTAGGACAAGCAAATGGTTTCTTTTGCTTCTCCGACAACTTAAGAAACCCAAGGAGAACTACTCGACCCATGACTTGGAGTTAGATTCCATGGTCCATGCTTTGAATATCTGGAGGCATTACCTTTATGGAGAAAAGTGTCAAATCTCCATAGATCATAAGAACTTGAAGTACATCTTTGTAAGGACCCTGACCTTCATTTTGGGCTTACCCTATTTGCTTTGCCTAAACCTTGTGTTTAGATGTTTTCTAATTACATGAGTTGTGGTTAGGGCTTGTTTATGCATTGTTGAGAGGTTGAGGTGCAACTTGCAAATTACCCGAGTTTTAGGGTTGGTGTGCAAGATTGTCACCTTGAGAGATGTCTTTCTCTCTCCTTGCATCCTTTAGAGTTGAGAGGGTGGGTTGGGAGCCTTGCTTGAGTTGGTTTGGGCCTTGTTTGAGCTTGTCAAAGCTTAGGCTTGTTGTTGGGATTTCTTGGACCTTATTTAAGCTTGGTTTCACCTCCTTGCTTGGGGTGTTGGGCAAGGGTGTATTAGCAAGAGTGTGTCGGGCAGTGGTGTATCGGCCATGACACCATGTTGGGCGATACACACCCTTCCTGACCTAGCATCATTTGTATCACCCTATGTGACCTTTTTCTCTTTTCTCGCAAGGGGGCATAGCTTGGACAAGTGGTGGTCTGGGTGAGCACATGTGGAGAAGCCCTCTAGTAGATTCCCACTTGACTCCCTTGTACATATACCCTCTTCTTTGCTAGCTTGGGATCCCTTTAGCTCCTTAGTTGCTTCCCTTCTTCCTTTTGTAGCTGATACCCCATCCCCTTGGTGGATCTTGGTGACCGATATCCTTTAGTGGAGCTTGGAGGGTGACACCCTTGGAAGCCATAACACTCGTCTTCTTCTTCCTCTAGTGGTGGCCAAAACCCTAAAGTGTCCTTGCTCCTTCTTCTCTAGTGGTGAGTATCTTTCTCTCTCTTTCATTGGCCCCTTCTCCTTCTTGGTTGTCTTTTGACCATGGTGGTTATGAGTTGTTCTTCTCTTCTTGAGGTGGCCAAAGGTGGTGCCTTGGAGCTTGGAGCTTGGTGCTTGGAGCTTGAGGAGTGTGCTTGAGGTGCATTACATAACTCCAAACCCTAACTATACTACTTCCTTACCATGTTGCTTTGTTATGTGCTATCTTGATCGGCCATGTTATCTTGCTAGATATGTTTCTTTCTTTAATGGTCATATTGTTGCCCTAGATGAACCATGGATCTTGTTGGCCGAACCTTCGATGTGGGTCCCTTGGAAAAAACCCCTCTCTCTTAGTTGTTGAGAGGTGAGCCTAGGGTCTCCTAACTCAATGGTGTGTTGTGGCGTGTTCTTGGAGCAAAACCCCTCTGTCTCACCATGGAATTGAAAGAGTGATCCTTGGGTTGGGTGTTGACCTAATTGTTGATTGGTTGGTCGAAATGGTGATGATCTGCCTTGCTGTCCGATATGTGATAGAGGTTGTGCAAGACCCCTCTCTCACTTAGTTGTTGAGAGGTGAGCCAACACTCTTGATCTTTTAGGGTTTGGTAGTTGTCTTAAGGTTGAAGATGACCAACCCGATAGGTGGTGTAACCCAATATCCCTTGATGCCCGATATCATTTTGTGAAAAGGTGAAACCTGATATCCCTCTCCTAGGGTTGAGCTTGGACGATATGTTAGATGGGTGTCTTGTTGACCATTTTGACCATTATGGGTCTTTACCCAAGATGCTTCCTTTCTCGATAGACTTGGATGTCCGAAATGTATGATGGCTATTATCGGGATAGTAAGGTGATGTTGTGTTGGCTTTGTCGTTTGAGCGATATCAACCTATCACATGGATAGCTCGTGCACCTTGTTATCCCTTACACAATATCGACCATGTTGTGTGTATGGCTGGGTCGTATCAGCATGCTATGTGCTTGCCCGGTATCGACCTGCTATGAGCAGTGTGAAAGTGTGTTAGTCGTTATCAGCCTTAGGGCATTATCAGGATGTGGTGTTAACCATGTGAGCTATTATCTGTTATGGGAGTGTGCTACCCGTTATCGACCTGTTGGGAATAGTTAGCTAGATGATATCGGCTAGCCATGGGTGACAACCCAGGAAAAGTGTTAGCTGTGAGCCCGTTATGTGTTGTTCCTTGAGTGTTCCTGTTATTGATTCAGACACAATTGGACGTTAGCCCAAGATAGATGTTATCCCAATACATGGTGATAGCCGATATCCATGTTGGTGTTTTACGATGTTAACTATTTTGGTAAGGGATATGATAACCTTTGGTGAGGGTTGTCCCTTACCCGATATATCTCTAGTGAGGGTTGTGATGCTTTTGGTGAGGGTTATCCCTTACCCGATATACCTAGGATAAGGGTTGCATCCCATCTTCTTTTGGTAACCTTAATGATTGCTTTGATAGATATATGTGAATTATTATGCATAGGCATGTTCATCTACGTTGCATAAGTTAAATCTCTCATAATAAAGTAATGAGTTAAATATGTTCCTTGTACAAGTGCCATTGTTTCTCTATGATTATGCTAACCATGCAGGTTCCATGTGTATGGATATGAAATCAGGTAATAGCCATGGTGATGGTATGATAGTGATATGATATGGAACATCAAGGGTTATGATGAACCTAGTGATATATGATGGGTGTTACACATGGAATAGCAATGTGTGCCTTGATGATGGGATTGAGTCCCTGTGATGTTGATCCTTGAGATGGATCTTGATGATTGGCAAGAGGCCAAGTGGTAACTGTAATGTTGGATCCTTGTGATGGATCATGATGATATTGATGGCTTTGAGAATAAGAGTGACAATGTAACACATGAAAATGAGATCTATGTTGCTTACTTTTGTCATAGTTTACATGTTACATAACTTTGTTGAATCTTGCAATCCACTTAAAATATGTTAATTAATTAGAGATGAATCTTTCGTGTAGTTTGCCCTTGCCATAGATCCATCATTGTCAGGAGTTTTGTGATGCTGAAATAGGTTCTCCCAAGGGTTAACCTAGAACACATATTGTTGAATATGCGGGGTGCGCATATGCCCTAAGTAGTACTGCATGTTTAGAGCATGGTTTTAGGCCTGTGGCTCGGTGTGGTTAGATCATGGTCAATAGGCCCATGGCTCAGTGATGATGGAGCATTGTGAACAGGCATGTGGCTCGGTTTTCTAGCACTAATACCTATACCAAGGTGGGCTAGGCAGAGGGTAGCCTGACCCTGTGTGACTGAGGCCACTTAAGAATGAGACTGCGGTCCTACTTGTTGGTTCTTGTGCATTGACCACAAGGGAAAGATGTCATGGAACCCAGCTCTCCCATTGACCTTGTATGGTAATCGATTGTGACCAAGCAGTGGTCGGTTTGGATCTGAGTGGTATGACTCACTTCCTCAGGGCATAATAAATTGTAATCCAGCAGTATAGTATATTTTCTTAGGACAAACACGGAACATTGGTTGAGGCCTTGTTTGTCTAGTTGTCCTAGTTATATCTTACAGCTAATTACATGTTCCTCAAATGTTATGATAAGATCCTATATGACTTGTCTTGTCAATCATGTTCCATATATTATCTATTTATATGCCTCTTAGATATCATGGTAAGATGTTATAGAGATAGTTCTGCTCAGTATGTTGCATATATGATCTGCTTATATCAGTTACCTGCTTTATTTGTTGTAGCTCTACTGAGGTTTTATAGTTTGGTGGGGAGTAATGTTTCTTGCTGGGACTGTGTGTCTCACCCCATTGGTTTAAAACCCTTTTTAGGTGGACGTGCTAGACGTGGTGGTGATCATGGTGTTGTAGTTGAGCAGTAAGAAGAATAGTAGAAGGCAAGAGATGGATATGTTATTTTGTGGCTGTTTTGTAGTAGAGTCCTAGAGTCATCATCCATGTACTCTCAGGTCCTTGGAGGTGTTTTGATGAGGTTTCACGAAGTATAGTTGATGTGGCTTTCTTATTCTATTATTGACCTAGCTAGGTCTGTTATGTACATAAACAGGTGGTATACTCTTGTGCTTATGGACAACTAGATCCTATGAGCTGTGGACACGTATCAAGTTTATGTATATTTATATAAAATGTATCTTTGCAGGATATGGATCTAGTTGTAATAGTTCCTTTCTTATATGCTTTCCGCAATTGATTTTAATTAACCCGTGTTTTTGGTAATACGATGTTTATGACGGTTCCTCACATTTTCGTGTAGTGTTTTTCTATCTTCGTGATGGTAAGATGTCACAAGTAGGTTGGTATCAGAGCTCTAGGTTTGCTGAGTCTACAAGGATCTAGGACTAGGTTTGTGTCTGTTCTTGTGATTTTCCCCAGATTTTCTCATAATGACCTTCTGCCCCCAGTAGAAGATAAAGCTAGAATATGTCTGGAAATCACAAAGAGCATGCTGCCGAGAGCAGTGATGCTGCATCAGTTGATGGAGTGAGTGTGTAGGCACATGAAGATTGGGTGCCTAAGGTCCCCCAAATTGACCCAGCCATTCTTGAGAATCCTATCTACCATCACCTCATGGGACAGGTAATGGAAACGATGAACCTCATAGTGGAGAGATTACTTGTGCCTCCGCCAAGACCATCGGTTCCCCATGGTGAATCTTTGGGTCTTGGGAAGACCTTCGAGCAGCTTCACTGAGTCAGAGCTTTAGATTATGCTGGGATGGATGATCCAGCGGATGTAGATCTTTGGATGATAGGTCTTGAGAAGGCCTTCTGGATCCTCAACATCCCCAAAGTAGACAAAGTCAAGCACGCTATCTACCTTCTAAAGGGTAGTGTTGGCCACTGGTGGGCCACCGAAGAAGAGAAGCGACCCGGTGAGGTGATCTGTTGGGAAGTCTTCTGATAAGAGTTCGTGAGTCAATACTTCTCGAAGATATATCTGGATGAGAAGATCAGTCAGTTTGAGCATCTGCAGCAAGGATCTATGAGCATCACTGAGTATGAGGCTAAGTTTATGGAGATGTTGAGGTTTTGTCCTCACATGGCAGCGACTAATGATGAGAGGATCAGACATTTCAAGAAGGGTCTGAGTGATGAGATATCGATGATAGTTGCTGCGTTAGAGAACAGAGAGAACTTTGCTACATTTGTTGAGTCATTTTAGTGGATCGAGTGATCAGTTTGGGAGAAGAAAGAGGTGATGTCCAAGAGAAAGTCTGGTCAGTTTCAGAGGCAAAGGTATGATGGATCCAAGAAACTGAGGTTTTCTACACCATCTGCCGTGAAAGGTTCTAGTGCACCGTCATAGTGGTCCCCAAGTTAGGGAAAGAGGTATGATTTTTCGCCACCAAATCCATATAGCCCAGCTTCAGTGGCAGTGATAGGGTCATCTAGGCTGAAGATAAGAGATCTGTCGTGCTTTCTCTATGGACAGGTCGAGCATATCAAGTGGAATTGTGTGAGGAGAGAGGTTGATGTATCACAACTACAGAGGCAGAGTTAGCAGGTTAGTGGTGCCAGAGGGAGAGGACACGGTCGAGTGTCACAAGTTGGATCGTCTACTCAAGGAAGCAGAGGGTGTGGACAAAATTAGGCAATGACTCGATTCTATGATATGAGTCAGCCGGAGGCGATAGTCAATCCGCGAGTGGTGGCAGGTCAGATGGAGTTATTTCATTCTGATTTCTCTTTGTCTTACTTTGTATCTGTTCTGGTTGACCTAGTAGCTACGCACGCTTTTATCGCACGTAGTGTGCTTGATAGATGTCTTTTACCTGTTAGTCATAAGAAAGATAGCGTATTGTCAAAAACCCCTCTTGTTCGTCCTGCGTTGCTTCAAGAAGTGTGTCCATCTTGTGTTCTATCTTTTTTGGGACACAACATACAAGTGGATCTCATACCACTTGATATGCATGGGTTTGATGTAATTCTTCGGATGGATACCTTGGAAAGATATAAGGTTGTGCTGGACTGTGGTTCTAAGCATGCGGTGTTTGTTGACAGTAGTGAGAAGTGGATCTTCCAAAGAGATAGGAAGATTCTTCCGACGTGATTGGTGTCAGCAATGGTGGCAGAGAATTTATTGCGGCTAGGCTGTAGAGCATTCTTGGCTCATGTTATGGATACCAATGTGAAAGGTTCTAGCCTTCAGGATGTGTCTGTCATTAGAGAGTTTGCAGATGTGTTTCCCAATGAGTTTCTTGGTGTTCCTCCACCTCAAGAGATTGATTTTGAGATCCATTTGGTACCAAGGACACAACTTGTTGCTCAGACACCGTACAGGATGGCTCCAGTAGAGATGGCAGAGTTGAAGAAATAGTTGCAAGAGTTTCTTGATAAAGGTTTCATCAGGACAAGCACATTTCCCTAGGGTGCTCCATTTGTGTTCATGAAGAAGAAGGATGGATCGATGTGTCTGTGCATAGATTACCGGCAATTGAACAAAGTTACGATCAAGAACAAGTTCCCTTTGTCGAGGATAGACGATCTATTTGATCAGTTGTATGGTGCTACAATGTTCTCGAAGATCGATCTACGGTCTGTATATCATCATTTGAGGATCAAGGACGATGACATACCAAAGACAACTTTTAGGATGAGGTATGGTCACTTTGAGTTTGCGGTGATGTCGTTTGGGCTAACCAATGCACCTTCTGCTTTCATGGATCTGATGAATAGGGTGTTCCATCCGTTTCTAGATCAGTTTGTTGTGGTCTTCATAGATGACATCTTGATCTATAGTCAAGTCAGTCAACAACATGAACAACACCTTCGACAAGCATTGACTCTCCTTTGCCAGCATTAGTTCTATGCCAAGTTCAGTAAGTGTGAGTTTTGGCTGAAGGAAGTGACTTTCTTAGGACGTGTGACACCGGTGGAAGGGGTCAGAGTGGATCCCAAAATGGTGGAGTCATTTGTAGAGTGGGAGCAACCAAAGACGCTGACTGAAGTTCTTAGTTTTCTAGGTTTAGCAGGACACTACCGGAGGTTTATAAGGAACTTCAGTGTGATCGCATTGTCGTTGACAAAGTTGACCAGGAAATATGTACCTTTTGTTTGGGATGATCGTTGTCAGCAAGCTTTTCAGAGCTTGAAGGAGAAGCAGACTAGTGCTCTAGTGTTGGTGCTTCCAGAGTTTGATAAAGGCTATGTTGTTTTCTGCGATGCTTCAAAGAAAGTCTTAGGATTTGTGCTGATGCAGGAAAATCATGTAGTTTCTTTTGCTTTGCGAAAACTTAAGAAACATGAGGAGAGTTATCTGACACATGATTTGGAACTGACAACGGTGGTCCATGCAGTAAAAATTTGGAGACACTATCTTTATGGGGAGGTGTGTCAAATCTTTACGGATCACAAGAGCCTGAAGTATATCTTCTCATAGAGTGAGCTGAACCTGCGACAGTGTCGTTGGATGGAGCTGATCAGTGATTATGATTGCACCATCGAGTATCATCCTGGTAAGACAAATGTGGTAGATGATGCTCTTAGCTGGAAGTCTTCTTCTCTTCCTATGAAGAAGGCACAGTTGAGTTCTTTGATATACCATAGGCGAGATATGTTCGTCTCTTTGCGGCATATGAATGTACAGTTGGAAGTTTCCTTGTTGGAAGGACTGTTGGCATAGATGCAAGTGAGGCCTACGTTGAGGCAGCAGATCAAAGAAGCACAGCAGGAAGATGCTACAGTTCAGTTGATCTGGATAGAGTTTGGCAGTGAGAAGAGTGATGGCTTCCATGAGTTTGAGGATGGGCTAGTTTATTATCATAACAGGATGATGGTTCCTGATGTTGATGATCTGAGGAATTTAGTGCTCGAAGAAGCGCGCACGTCTATGTATGCTATGCATCCAGGTGTCACCAAGATGTATCACAATCTGAAGGACCTGTTTGGTGGCCTGGCTTGAAGAGAGATGTGGCTGAGTATGTGGCTAGGTGTGCGGTATGCCAACAGGTTAAGGCTGAGCATCAGAAGTTGGTAGGTACATTGCAACCTATGCCGATACCACAGTGGAAATGGGGTCATGTAACCATGGATTTCATAGTTGGTCTTCTGAGGACAGCTAGAATTCATGATTCTATTTGGGTGATAGTGGACAAATTGATGAAGTCTGCCCATTTCATACCTTTGAAAATGACATATACAATAGAGAAGCTTGCTCAGGTGTATGTGGATGAGATAGTGCGTTTGCACGGTGTGCCCGCAACGATAGTCTCTGACCGAGGTCCTCAGTTCACGAGTCATTTTTGGGAATAGTTGCATAGAGCGTTGGGAATGTAGTTAAGGTTTAGTACTTCTTTCCACCTATAGATAGATGGACAATCTGAAAGGACTATTCAGAATTTGGAGGATCCTCTCCGAGCTTGTGTTTTGCAGTTCCTAGGCAGTTGGGACGTGCATCTCAATTTGATAGAGTTCACCTACAATCAAAGTTACCAACAGAGTATCGACATGGAACCTTATGAGGCTTTATATGGCAGGAAGTGCAGATCTCCTTTATGTTGGTATGAGTTAGGCGAGTATCAGCTTTTGGGTCCTACGTTAGTGCAACAGATGACATAAAAGATCAAGGTGATACAACAACAATTAAAAATGGCATAGGACATACAAAAGTCGTATGCAGATAATCGTCGACGACCTCTGGAGTTTCAGGTGGGAGATAAGGTGTATCTCAAGGTCACTCCATGGAAAGGCGTGTTGAGGTTTGGCCAAAAAGGCAAGTTGACTCCCATGTATATTGGGCCATATCTGGTGATAGCACATGTTAGCAAAGTGGCTTACAAGTTATAGTTACCGCCAGAGTCGTACAAGTTGCATCCAGTGTTCCATGTCAGTATGTAGAAGAAAATTCATCCAGGCACAGAGATAGGGATACAGCCAGTTGAGGTTGAGCTTGATGAAGATGTGACCTATGAGGAAGGTCCGGTATTGATCCTTGGTAGAAGAGTGAAGAAGCTGAAGAGGAAGGACCTGGTTCTTGTGAAGGTTATTTGGCATCATCGTGGCATTGAGGAAGCCACGTGGGAGCTTGAGGAAGAGATGAGGAGGAAGTATCCCTCACTTTTCTCTTCATATTTCGGGGGTGAAATCCTTTTGCAGGGCTTTATGGCTTGTAAGGACCCTGACCTTTGTTTTGGGCTTACCCTGTTTGCTTTGCCTAAACCTTGTGTTTAGATGTTTGCTAATCACCTGAGTTGTGGTTAGGGCTTGTTTATGCTTTATTGAGAGGTTGAGATGAAACTTGCAAATTACCCAAGTTTTAGGGTTGGTGTGCAAGCTTATCACGTTGAGAGTTGTCTTTCTCTCTCCTTGCATCCTCTAGAGTTGAGAGGATGGGTTGGGCACCTTGTTTGAGTTGCTTTGGGCCTTGTTTGAGCTTGTTGAAGATTAGGCTTGTTGTTGGGCTTTCTTGGGCCTTGTTTGAGCTTGGTGTCACCTCCTTGCTTGGTGTGTCGGGCAAGGGTGTATCGGCCAAGAGTGTGTCAGATAGTGGTGTATTGGCCGTGGCACCATGTTGGGCGATACACACCCTTCTTGACCTAGCAGCATTTGTGTCACCCTTGGTGACATGTTGCTCTTTTCTAGAAAGGTGACATAGCTTGGACAAGTGGTGGTATGGGTGAGCACATGTGGAGCAGCCCTCTAGTGGATGCCCACTTGACCCCCTTGTATATATACCCTCTTCTTTTCTAGCTTGGGACCCCTTTAGCTCCTTAGTTGCTTCCCTTCTTCCTTTGGTGGTCGATACCCCCCCCCCCTTGGTGGAGCTTGGTGGCTGATATCCTTTAGTGGAGCTTGGAGGGTGACGTCCTTGGCAGCCATAGATCTAGTCTTCTTCTTCCTCTAGTGGTGGTCGAAACCCTAGAGTGTCCTTGCTCCTTCTTCTCTTGTGGTGAGTATCTTTCTCTCTCTTTCCTTGGCACCTTCTCCTTCTTGGTTGTCTTTCGGCCATGGTGATTATAAGTTTTTCTTCTCTTCTCTTGTGGTGAGTATCTTTCTCTCTCTTTCCTTGGTACCTTCTCCTTCTTTGTTGTCTTTCGGCCATGGTGGTTATGAGTTGTTCTTCTCTTCTTAAGGTGGCCAAAGGTGGTGCCTTAGAGCTTGGAGCTTGGAGCTTAGAGCTTGAGGAGTGTGCTTGAGGCGGGTTACATAACTCCTAACCCTAACTATACTACTTCCTTACCATGTTGCTTTGTCATATGCTATCTTGATCGGCCATGTTATCTTGCTAGATATGTTTCTTGCTTTAATGGTCATGTTGTTGTGCTAGATGAACCATGGATCTTGTTGGTCAAACCTTGGATGTGGGTCCCTTGGGCAAAGCCCCTATCTCTTAGTTGTTAAGAGGTGAGCCTAGGGTCTCCTAATTCAATGGTGTGTTGTGGTGTGTTCTTGGGGCAAAACCCCTCTCTCTCACCATGGAATTGAAAGAGTGAGCCTTGGGTTGGGTGTTGACCTAGTTGTTGGTTGGTTGGCTGATATGGTGATGATCTACCTTGCTACCTGATATGTGATAGAGGTTGTGCAAGACCCCTCTCTCACTTAGTTGTTAAGAGGTGAGCCAACACTCTTGATCTTTTAGGGTTTGGTGGTTGTCTTGAGGTTGAATATGACCAACCTGATAGGTGGTGTAACCTGATATCTCTTGATGCCCGATATCGCTTTGTCGAGAGGTGAAACCCAATATCCCTCTCCTAGGGTTGAGCTTGTATGATATGTTAGATGGGTGTCTTGTTGACCCCTTTGACTTTTATCGGTCTTTACCCAAGATGTTTCCTTCCCCAATAGACTTGGATGGCTAATATGTCAGATGGTCGTTATCGGGATAGTAAGGTGATGTTGCGTTGGCTTTGTCCTTCGAGCGATATCAACCTATCACATGGATATCCCGTTATGGGTGTTATGCACCTTGTTGTCCCTTGCACGATATCGACCCTATTGTGTGTATGGTTGGGTGGTAACGGCCTACTATTTGCTTGCACGGTATCGACCTGCTATGAGCAGTGTGAAAGTGTGTTAGCCATTATCGGCCTTAGGGCGTTATCGTGATGTGGTATTAACCACATGAGCTATTAGCTATTATGGGAGTGTGCTTCCCATTATCGACCTGTTGGGAATAGTTAGCGAGACGATATCGGCTAGCCATGGGTGACAACCCAGGAAGAGTGTTAGCTGTGATCCCATTATGTGATGTTCCTTGAGTGGGCCCATTATCGGTTCATTCACACCTGGACATTAGCCCAAGATAGGTGTTAGCCCGATACATGGTGATAGCCAATATCCATGTTGGTGTTTTGTGATGTTAACTATTTTGGTAAGGGTTTTGATAACCTTTTGTGAGGGTTGTCCCTTACCCGATATATCTCTAGTGAGGGTTGTGATGCTTTTGGTGAGGGTTATCCCTTACCCAATATACCTTGGATAAGGGTTGCATCCCATGTTCTTTTGGTAACCCTAATGCTTGCTTTGATAGATATATGTGAATGATTATGCATAGGCATGTTCATCTACATTGCATAAGTTAAATCTCTCATAATAAAGTAATGAGTTCAAGATGTTCCTTATACAAGTACCATTGTTTATCTATGATTATGCTAAACATGTAGGTTCCATGTGTATGGATAAGAAATAAGTTAATAACCATGGTGATGGGATGATAGTGATATGATATTTAACATCAAGGGTTATGAAGAACCCAATGATATATGATGGGTGTTACCCATGGAATGGCAATGTGTGCCTTGATGATGGGATCGAGTCCCTATGATGTTGATCCTTGAGATGGATCTTGATGATTGGTAAGAGGCTAAGTGGTAACATGTAATGTTGGATCCTTGTGATGGATCAAGATGATATTGATGGCTTTGAGAATAAGAGTGACAATGTAACACATGATAATGAGATCTATGTTATTTACTTTTGTTATAGTTTACATGTTACATAACTTGGTTGAATCTTGCAAACCACTTAAAATATGTTAATTAATTACAGATGAATCTTTCATGTAGTTTTCCCTGGCCATAGATCCATCATCGTCAAGAGTTTGGTGATGGTGAAATAGGTTCTCCCGAGGGTTAACCTAGGATGCATATTGTTGAATATGCGGGGTGCACCAACGCCCTAAGTAGTAGTGCATGTTTAGAACATGGTTTCAGGCCCGTGGTTCAGTGTGGTTAGAGCATGGTGAACAGGCCCATGGCTCAGTGATGATGGAGCACAGTGAACAGGCCCATGGCTTGGTTTTCTAGTGTCGATACCTATACCAAGGTGGGATAGGAAGAGGGTAGCCTGACTCTATGTGGCTGAGGCCACTTAAGCATGAGACTGTGGTCCAGCTTGTTGGTTCTTGTACACTGACCACAAGGGAAAGAGGTCATGAATCTTGGCTCTCCCATTGACCTTGTATGGAAATCGATTGTGACCAAGCGGTGGTCAGTTTCGATCTGAGTGGTACGACTCACTTCCTCGGGGCATAATAAATTGTAATCCAATCGTATAGTATATTTTCTTAGGACAAACACAGAACATTGGTTGAGGCCTTGTTTGTATAGTTGTCCTAGTTATATCTTGCAGCTAATTACATGTTCCTCAAATGTTATGATAAGATCCTGTAAGACTTGTCTTGTCAATCATGTTCCATATATTATCTATTTATATGCCTCTTTGATATCCTAGTAAGATGTTATAGATATAGTTTTGCTCAGTATGTTGCATATATGATCTGGTTATATCAGTTACCTACTTTATTTGTTCTAGCTCTCTCGAGGTTTTATAGTTCAGGGGGGAGTTATGTTTCTCGCTGGGACTATGTGTCTCACCCCGTTGGTTTAAAACCCTTTTTAGGTGTACGTGCTAGACGTGGTGGTGATCGTGGTGGTGCAGCTGAGCAGTAAGAAGAAAGTAGAATGCAAGAGATGGATATGCTACTTTTTGGTTGTTTTGTAGTAGAGTCCTAGAGTCATCATCAATGTACTCTCAGGTCCTTGGAGGTGTTTTGATGAGGTTTCACGATGTATAGTTGACATGGATTTCTTATCATGTTGTGACCTGGCTAAGTCTATTATGTACATAAATAGGTGGTGAACTCTTGTGCTTATGGACAGCTAGATCCTATGAGCTGTGGACATGTATCAAGTTTATTTATATTTATATAACATGTATCTTTACAGGATATGGATCTGGTTGTAATAGTTCCCTTTCTTATCTTCTTTCCACAATTGGTTTTAATTAACCTGTGTTTTTGGTAATACGATGTTTATGATGGTTCTGCATGTTTTCGCGTGGTGTTTCACTATCTTTTTGATGGCAGGATGTCACAATCTTTTTACAAAAAGTGTTAAATAAGAGGTTGTGGCACTAGGTGGAGTTAATCAAAGACTATGATTACATTGTTGATTACCATCCAAGTAAAGCAAATGTTGTGGCAGATGCATTGAGCATGAAGTCTTCATATTCACCTATGGATAGAGTCCAGTTGATTTCTTTAGTGTGCCATAAGTGAGACATACTAATCTCCCTACGTCAGATAAATGTTAAGTTGGAAGTTTCCTTGCTAGAAGGATTGCTAGCATAGTTTCATGTGAAGCCCACTCTAAGAGAGTATATCAGTGAGACACAACAGGTTGATACCATGATTCAACAAATTAGATTAGAGTTTGGCAGTGACAAGTGTGATGGCTTGTATGAGTAAGATGATGGGACAATTTGTTACCATGGCATAGTTGTGGTTCCTGATGGAGATGACCTAAGGAAGATGGTTCTGTAAGAGACTCACTCATTGATGTATTATATGTACCCAGGTAGCACTAAGATGTATCACAATCTCAAAGACATGTATTGGGGTCCTTGTTTGAAATGAGATGTAGCTGAGTACATTGTAGGATGTGTTGTATGTCAGCAGGTTAAAGCTGAGCATCAAAATCCTATAGGGACATTGCAACCATTCCCCATACCTCAGTAGAAATGGGATCATGTGACTATGGACTTTGTGGTTGGTCTACCTAGGACAACCAAAGGTCATGATTCCATGTGGGTGATCATGGACCGGTTGACCAAGTCAGTGCATTTTCTTCCTGTAATGACAACATATATCGCTAACAAACTTGCCCAGATCTATGTTGATGAGATAGTGTGCTTGCATGGTGTTCCAACAACTATCATGTCAGATAGAGGTCCTCAGTTTAAGAGTCACTTTTGGGAGCAACTATACACATCTTTGGTTACGCAATTGAGATTCGGTACTGCCTTTCACCAACAGACAAATGGTCAAGATGAAAGGACCACTCAGTCCTTCAAGGATTTATTGAGAGCATGTGTTCTTCAGTTTTTGGGCAGTTCGGACATACACCTCATCCTGATAGAGTTCACCTACAATAACAATTATCAGTGAAGCATCGACATGGCACCTTATGATGCACTATATGGGAGGTTTTGCAGGTCTCCGTTGTGTTGGTATGAGACAAGAGAATACCAGCTTCTTGGTCCTTAGCTTTTGTAACAGACGACAAAAAAGATCATAGTGATTCAAAAATATTTGAAGGTAGTATGGGACAGACAAAAGTCATATGCAGATAATCGTCATAGACCGCTGGAGTTCTAAGTGGGAGATAGAGTTTACCACAAGGTCTATCCTTGGAAAGGTGGTCTGATATTTAAGAAGAAGGGTACTGTAATGACCTTGACCTGGGTTATGAGTTAAACTTTATTTGTTTTGGCTAATAAAGTTTCTTAGAACTTTAATATAATCCTCTAAGTAGTTTTTTTATCATGTGACACACTTATGTTTCAAGTTTGGTCCTGATTGAATGTTGTTTGAACAATGTTCCTTTGTTTTGGACCAAAGTGCAATTTGCCCAAGATAAGGGGTTATATTGCAATATGTCACATGTTGAATGTATTTTTAAGTGTTTTAGTATTATAAGGGAGAGAATGATTCTAAGTGATGTCTTGTGGAAAGCCTAAATCTCAAGTTATAACTTGTTTGAACAATGCTAGTACTTTGTGCACCAATTTTGGAACAATTTGTAATTTACCCAAAATATAGGGTAGAAATGCAAATTACCACCTCTAGAGTGTTTTGACTTCCTCTATGTATCATTTAGAGGAGAGATAATGAATGAGACACCATGTTTGAATCATTTATGAGTGGTAGTATTCTTGGTGATGAAAAGACCAAGACAGGGGTTGAATGGAAACCCTAATTTGAGCTTGTATTGAGAGTATCAAGTTGTAGTGTTAAATGGGAAGTCTGTATCGGCCAAGGATCCAACGAGGATACCCCCATATTGTGTTGTTAACTCTTTGACTTTGTAAAAACGAGCTAAGAACCTCAATAAAGCAATGGATATCGGCTTGCAACTTTCCTTGGGAAAGGTTGCATTGAATTATGAATATAATAATAATGTGAATGGAAGTGGCTTGTCCTAGAAGATAACCAAATGGGGCTGACCCTTATCCCTTACATTATCCTCAAGTTTCTATTTTTCATGGAAAGATAAAGATGGAGTGCATGCAAGTACATGTATCAATCAATGCATGGCCATGTGGCACCTACTAGTAGTAAGGTGATGACACCTCTTGCAATCTCTCCCATGAACCTCAAGTATATATATCATTTCTTTCACCCCTTAGTGAAATTTTTCGAATCCTACCACCTCCTTGCTTTTAGATATCATTCATAGAGACTTGGTATCGTGAATGGGTGATGTGGTTGTTGGGTTTTTAGGGAGGCAGAGAAGGCATCGGAAACAAAATTTTCCTCCCCAAACCCAGAACAATGAAATGCGTCAACGTCTATACAATAGGAAAGGATGGTTTGTGGAATCATACCTTGTCCTGAGGCTTGCTCGGAGACAATACCTCATGCCTTGTGCGATCTTCACCTCCGGTCTTGTATGTTGTCTATGAAGCTCCTGGTCGCACCGGGAGTGACGACTCCTGGTCTCATCGGGACTGTCGGGATTGACAGCTGTCCTCCGAGCGGCAGAAATCTCCCTCCTCTGAAGTAGTCCACATGGACCACCTGGAACTCCAATCTCCTTGTCTCACAAGGAATTTGAAGGAGTCGCACTCTCCTGTTAGCGTACGAGTCACTGACACACTCTCCTACCACCAGTCACTTTCTGCAGTTGTCTTTCCCTTACTGTGCCTCCCTTGTCGGGTAGCACTTGCTTAGGCTCTCTCGATTACCAAAAATAGAGAGAACGACAACTTCACAGAGCAACTGGTTGCACTGAGTTGTACTTTGAGAAGCCCCCAATACCCCTATATATATAGGAGGGTCATGGGATAGGGTTCTCTATCCCGGGCAATGTGGGACTAAAGAAGGAGTAGAAGTGTTCGAGATTTTCTACAAAAACAACCAACTCACAACCTGAACTGATCGTTTCATTTCTGAAACGGTCATTTGCGGACTTGAGCCGGTCAGTTGACACCTCAACCGATCGGTTGAGACCCATGAAACGGTCAGTTCATTTCTGAACCGGTCGGTTTGTTGTCCTGATCAGTTCCCGATTGACTTTCCTTCTTTTGTTTCTAATTGGTATCAAATACCAATCCTCGTTCCAATCAAATTGGGCAAGTGAAACGAAAGGAAAATTCTCACCAATCCTACTTTCCCAACTTGCTCGGTTGCAACAGTTGAACCGATCGTTTCAAAACTTGAAGCGATTATTTCACCTTATCCATGAGCCGATCGACTTACAAGCTGAGCCGATCGGTTCACCAAGCTCAGTCGATCAGTTCATCACATGAGCCAATCGGTTGGGAGTGCAGATTGTGCAGAAATACTCAATTGCAGTTTCAATCAATCCAATACTCTAATCAATCTGTCCAACACCTTGAACACTATGATTTTGAGCTATCATTCAATTGAGTGTTTAATTGAACTACGAAACTCCTTTATTAATCAATCTAAACATTATTTGTGGACAAAACTCCTCTTCCAGGTTAAATCCTATGTGTGTGACCCTACAGGTCCATTTCACGTTGGCAGTGAAAGTCCATTACGCTTATGACTTCACAAGCAAAGAGCGGTGCCTAGTCACACATCAGTGCTACCCAACTGAAATAAAAAGTTGGAGAACAACTTTCAATCCTACAATCCGTGAATGGTGTTATAGTGAATGTATAATTCCTTTGTCACTGATATCCTGAATGAACTCGAGGCATGGAACAGTCATCCTATCAACATTCATTCACTTTCTTGATCTCAGAGTAGATTGGAAGAAATATGTATGAAATCAATATCACATACTGATTCACACATGCGTGCACGCCTTTCTCAATCCTACTCATCATGTGGCCATGGATATCAAACTCCCTCAGGAGGGACAAATCCCATATCTATCACTCACCCCTCAAAAGCCCCATGTGTCAAAGCCACCCAATCATCACCTTTATAACAACCCATGTTTGAGGACTGCGTTTGATGATGTCAAAGTGTGCCCAATGACATGTGTTGAGTGTAGTGATTTCAGGTCAAAGAATCACACTCACCACCATCACTGTGAGTACTGACTGTGACTACCATGTCATGGTTCCATGTGTCAAACTCATGGTGGGTCTATCCGGTACACTTGTTCTCTAACAAGTACCTATGTGTTTGGTTTGATATCTCTATATCATGACTAATTAGATTCTGTCATCAACCAACACCAAAATATAGTCTTGTGTGTCACTGCTGTCTATCTACCTTCCATAATGACATCCGACTAGGGACATAATGAGAATGTACAAACTCTTAGCATCTGTATGATCTCATCGTTCAGGTTCTTAACCTGAAAGCATACGTCATTGAGTACTGTCATTCTCTAGACATTCAATCTGTCCTATCACTATCTCTTATGACTAAACCAGAAAGAATTGGAAGCTTGCCTTTGATGTTTATCAAATCAATCTCAATGTATCCCACTAATCATCCCATGATTGGCTCTCAGGGCAAACATACCAACAGACTCCCACTTGCACTGCGAGCCAATCACCCTTGAATCATATTCATAGTGATCTTCAAACATGTCCCACATGTTACTGTGCTCTAGTGCGAACATAGTAAGTTATGGCAACACCTTGCCAAAGTCAGTATAAATTGTGTGTCTAACATATCTTCACTATACGTCACACGTATGAGATGGAGTTGTCGTAATATGCGATCCAGTATTCCTTTGCTAACCTTTAGCCACATTACATGATCAAGGATTCCATACTTGTCATCAATGAGCGGAATATCTATAAGTTTATCTCATGAACTTCCAGATCCATATAGTATCCACTGTTGTTCTCCAACACATAGATACTCAGCATTTCCCTTTAAATGGTTTTATTGGAACACTTCCAATTATCAACAAACTTTCACTTTTATATATCCTATATATATTTTGCGATTAATTTTCTATCTTTTCCGAAGTTCGCATCAATGTAACTCTTTACATTGAACTATTCCTTATCTTCATAGAACTAGTACTTATCAAGTTCTCATGGTATTCCAGTAACCCTTACTGGAAGTAGACATACATCCACTCGTCATGTCTCACATACGAGTTATCAGGATTAGCACATCATATTGTCATGTCCTACATACAAGATGATGAATGCATTTTATTCTTTCCATGTCGATACATGCAAGATAATGGGATGATTACATACATGATAGATCCATATCTATTCTTAGTGTTCCCATTCTTCATAAGAATTGGACACTTGGCCTTGGGATACTAACTCCATGTAACATGGATAAATTTTCTGCCACTGAATCTGTGCACACTGAACCCTTCAGTACAGATTTCCAATGTATGTTTTCTCCTCTTTTAGGTCAAGAGGTTTTCAAGAACTATCTCTATAGATCTCTATTCCTATCACATAGGAAACATCTCTATCTTCCTTAAAGATAATTTCCACTTTTGGATTTTCATTCTAGAACATTTTCACATCAACATGTGGAATGTGAACATGCTCCCACTAAATCACAGATCCCATCTTTATCTTTGACATATCAGTCAAACCCTTTGACTATATCATCAAAGTAAAGATCCAATTCTGAGTTGCTTGTACTCAATCAATCACATTAATTAGTCCATTATAACATATAGACTTCAATTGCATTAGTAGATTCATAAACCTTATAGGTTATGTCATGTACACATCCTTGTTTTATTCCTCATAGGAATGCGGTCTTAGTATCCATATGCCAAATGTCTTAGTCATTAAGTTGAAATCAACAAGCATCATCCTTCTCAAAATGTTATCCATGTGTCTTAACACTTAAGACTCATTTGCACTTATGGATTTCATTCCAATGGGTGCTACCATCAAGGTCATACCTTATGGTTCACATGGATTTCATTTAGGATGTAATGGTCATAAACCATAACTCAAAATTTGGTTCCTCATATTCATCTAGATAGTTGATTCATCACATGAACAACTCATCACATAGACAAATGAGGTGTATCTATTAAGGATATAAGAACTTACAACTCCTTGTAATTCTTAATGTCCTTTATTAGTGTGGGGTATTATTAAGAAGAATTAAGTTATTTGATAATCATTCTCTAACTCTTTAGAGTATGATTCCTACTTGATTTAGACATCACCATGCCTTAATCATGAGTTCACTATGATACACTATCATAATCACTCAAAAGCATCTCAAACATTTGGTCCAAGTATTTCATTCATTGATCTAATCAAGAATTAACACTTTACCAAATTTGCACTTCATTTATGATAACCTTGAACACTTCAAGATATTCATATCGGTATTTCTCCAAACACCATTTGAAGTATTAGCATTTTTTCCAATAGGTATGTAAATACATCACATGTATTATACCTAATAGGATAATCATTCTCACACTACCATTAGTGAAGATTGATTAATCATGTCCAAGACATTCAAGTCTCTTACTGGTTCTCTAACCAAAAGAGTCTAGATTTATCCATCACATGGAAACTAGAAATGAATTTCTCATGATTGATGCTAATTTGATTGTTTGAGTTATCTATAACTTTTAGGTATCATTTTATCTTATGCATATCAAATACCACAAGATAAACAAGGCATTGCCACAAGATCATATCTTTAGAAATTGAAACATCTCTTTATTGATTGCCTTTATTGTCATACAATATGCAAAAATAAAGTGTTTCTATCTATTGGCAAATATGAAATAGCAGTTCATAACTATATTACATTCCTTTTAGGTTGAAAAATAAACTAAAGTACTCCTATCTATGGCGGCAAAACTTTCCCCATTTATTGAGTGCTTTACACTTTACATTTTGGTATCATATACCTCAAAAAGTGTTACAAGTTTATTTTCATGACACCTTTAAGTAGATACGTTGGTCGCCTCCTTCTTCTTTTGTTCTTCCAGATAGAGAGGACAATTCCTTTTCCAATGTCCTGGCTTTTGACAATGGTGGCAATTGCTTTTCTTGGTCACACCTCCCTTGGCCTTGAGAGCTGAAGACGACTTGGGCTCCTGGCTAGCATCAGAACCTTTCTTAGCTTTGCCCTTGCCCTTGCGCTTGGACTTGCCTTTCTTGATCATGATCACCATCACAGACTTAGGCTTGTCCTTCTTCATCTGTGTATCAGCTGTCCTCAACATACCCAACAACTCTGACATTGGCCTATCAAAGTTGTTCATGTTGTAGTTCATCACAAACTGACTCTAGGATTCTGGTAATGATTGTAGTATCACATCAGTAGCCAACTCTTGGCTTAGTGGAAATCCCAATCTTGTTAGGTTCTCCACATACCCAATCATCTTGAGTATGTGAGGACCAACTGGATCTCCTTCTGTCATGACGCACTTGAACAATGCCCTTGAAACATCGTATCTCTCTTGCCATGCTTGATCTTCATACATGTTCCTGAGATACTGAATCATCTCAATGACACCCATGTTCTCATGTTGTCTATGCAACTCGTGGTTCATAGAGCACACCATCAAGCATTTTGCATCAATGGCATCATCAGAATGCTTCTTGTAAGCGTCCCTTTTTGCCTTTGGTGCTTTAGGAGCAGGTTCCTCTAGAATTGGAGTATCCAGGACATAGAGCTTTCACTCTTGAGTGAGAACAATTCTCAATGTCCTATACCAGTCGTGGAAGTTTGTCCCATTCAACCTATCCTTTTCAAGGACCGATCGCAAAGAAAAGTGATTGTTGTTTGTTGTCATTTGTACTACAAAAGGAAATATGCAATTTTAGTCCAAAAACTCAATTTTGACTTATTTGATTGATTTGAAAAGTTGACGATATAATTAGGCCTTTAATTAATTATCACTCCCACTATTTTAGTTCAAATTGATAGCCCTCACCATCAAAATGGAAGATTGCAGTGTACAACCTTCTAGTGGGCAAGATCCTGAAATCCTCTAAGTCATAGACCAGCTTGGGCTGTCACCCACAACTTAGATCTCTCAGGTAGGCAACTCTTGCCAATTGCATCATATGAAACTCTTGATAAGATGTCATATGCAACTCCTTGCCATGATCATCTCTATGCCTCAAGGTGCTAGATCCTATCTAGGTCACCTTGTTAAGTCCGACCCAAAGCCAACATGATGAATATGCACCCTGCTTGGGCAGACCCACATATCCATCCTTCACGCTTCCATGAGATAGATGGTGCACCATTCTTGGGCGTTCCCACACTTGTTCGATCAATCTTTTCATGTGTGTCGCATTTGGAAGGCATCTAAAACTTAATATTTAATGAGGGATTTGGTTTTTATATACATATACATATCCAATCACCACAATACATAGTATGTATCATATACATGCTATATCCCACAGAAAACATGCAAAACGATAAAAGCGATGATTATGGCCATACTAATGTGATTCCTCGAGCCAAGAGGAATCACGGTCATCTAGGTCTACATCACATGCAACTTGTACAAGATGAACTATGTGCTTTGCCTTCCGAGTATATCAACTCATCAAATGAGTGGCATGCTCGATCTGGTCGGTCGTCTGGGTGCCACCAGCCGATCGGTTGGGTCCTCCAACCGATCGGTTCGCCTAGTCGTCGTGCATCTCATCATGGCCTCCACCCGCTTGTATTGCTCCTCAAACCGGTCATCAACCGATCGGCTCACTCCTTGAACCGATCGTCTGGAACGTCAACCGATCGGTTCACGCCTTGAACCGATCGTCTCAGCTGTCGTCAGGATGTCCTCCGTTCTTTGATAGAATAGGAAATAAAATTCTATCCTATTTTACATTGTAAAAAGAGAAACCTTGAGTTACATTCGAGGGGAGGAAAGGTAGGAAAGAAATCTTGAATTATTTCGAGTTACATCAGGAATATGAGAAGGAATATCGGTGCGCAGACCGAGACGCAAGCAACCCTTATACAACCATACACAGATAGGGTTATTGGCCATAACCACGCTATACATCCACCACAAAACTCGTTTAAGGGCGACGTGTATTGAGTGTATTCATAATACATATCATATATGTAAATTGGGATTTGTGAATTTAGGATTGGACATGCCTAAAGCCAATTTTATTCGTATCGTATGCAATAAATAAAGGCGACAAACCAAAATCGATCATATCGATAATCCTAAACTATAGAGCAGTTGACGTGGCTCTGATACCACTGTTAGGTTTTTAGGGAGGCAGCGGAAACAAAATTTTCCTCCCAAAACCCAGAACAAGGAAACGTGTCAACGTCTATATAATAGGAAAGGATGGTTTGTGGAATCATACCTTGTCTTGAGGCTTGCTCGGTGACATTACCCCATGCCTTGCACGGTCTTCACCTCCAGTCTTGGACGGTGTCTGTGCAGCTCTTGGTCGCACGGGGACTGGCGACTCCTGGTCTCACCGGGACTATCGGGATTGACAGCTATCCTCCGAGTGGTAGAAATCTCCCGCCTCTGAAGTAGACCACACAGACCACCTGGAACTCCAATATCCTTGTCTCACAAGGAATTGGAAGGAGTCACACCCTCCTGTCAGTGTACCAGTCACTGACACACTCTCCTGCCACCAGTCGCTTTCTGCAGTTGTCTTTCCCTTGCTGTGCCTCCCTTATCGGGTAGAACTTGCTCGGGCTCTCTCGGTTACCAAAACCAGAGAGAACGACAACTTCGTAAAGCAACTGGTTGCACTGAGTTGTACTTTAAGAAGCCCTCAATACCCCTATATATAGGAGGGTCATGGGACAGGGTTCTCTATCCCGGGCAATGTGGGACTAAAGCAGGAGTAGAAGGGTTTGTGATTTTCCACAAAAACAACCAACTCGCAACATGAACCGATCGATTTATTTCTGAAACGGTCGGTTGGGGACCTGAGCCGGTCGGTTGACACCTCAACCGATCGGTTGAGACCCATGAAACGGTCAGTTCATTTCTGAACCGGTCGGTTTGTTGTCCTGATCAGTTCCCGATTGACTTTCCTTCTTTTGTTTCTAATTGGTATCAAATACCAATCCTCGTTCCAATCAAATTGGGCAAGTGAAACGAAAGGAAAATTCTCACCAATCCTACTTTCCCAACTTGCTCGGTTGCAACAGTTGAACCGATCATTTCAACACTTGAAGCGATTGTTTCACCCTGTCCATGAGCCGATCGACTTACAAGCTGAGCCGATCGGTTCACCAAGCTCAGCTGATCGGTTCATCACATGAGCCGATCGGTTGGGAGTGCAGATTATGCAGAAATAGTCAATTGTAGTTTCAATCAATCTGATACTCTAATCAATCTGTCCAACACCATGAACACTATGATTTTGAGCTATCAATCAATTGAGTGTTTAATTGAACTACTAAACTCCTTTAGTAATCAATCTAAACATTGTTTGTGGACAAAAATCCTCTTCTAGGTTAAATCCTGTGTGTGTGACCCTGCAGGTCCATTTCATGTTGGCAGTGAAAGTCCATAACACTTATGACTTCACAAGCAAAGAGTGGTGCCTAGTCACACATCAGTGCTACCCAAGTGAAAGAGAAAGTTGGAGAACAACTTTCAATCCTACAATCCGTGAATGGTGTTACAGTGAATGTATAATTCCTGTCGCTGATATCCTGAATGAACTCGAGGCATGGAACAATCATCCTGTCAACGTTCATTCACTTTCTTGATCTCAGAGTATATTGGAAGAGATATGAATGACATCAATATCACATACTGATTCACACATGCGTGCACGCCTTTCTCAATCCTACTCATCAAGTGGCCATGGATATCAAACTCCCTCAGGAGGGACAAATCCCATATATATCACTCACCCCTCAAAAGCCCCATGTCTCAAAGCCACCCAATCATCACCTTTATAACAACCCATGTTTGAGGACTGTGTTTGATGATGTCAAAGTGTGTCCAACGACATGTGTTGAGTATAGTGATTTCAAGTCAAAGAATCACACTCACCACCATCACTGTGAGTACTGACTATGACTACCATGGCATGGTTCCATGTGTCAAACTCATGGTGGGTCTATCCGGTATACTTGTTATCTAACAAGTACCTATATGTTTGGTTTGATATCTCTATATCATGACTAATGAGATTCTGTCATCAACCAACACCACAATCTAGTCTTGTGTGTCATTGCTGTCTATCTACCTTCCACAATGACATCTGACTAGGGACATAATGAGAATGTACAAACTCTTAGCATCTGTATGATCTCATCATTCAGGTTCTTAACCTGAAAGCATACGTCATTGAGTACTGTCATTCTCTAGACATTCAATATGTTCTATCACTATCTCTTATGACTGAACCAGAATGAATTGGAAGCTTGCCTTTGATGTTTATCAAATAAAACTTAATGTATCCCACTAATCATCCCATAATTGGCTCTCAGGGCATACATACCAACAGTGGTATCATGCATAGGTCTTGGGTATTGGTCATAGCAAGTGGTATCGGCCATAGCATGTTGATATCAGCCATAGCATGTTGATATCGGCCAAGTGAAGTGATATTGGCCACAAGTGAAAGGGATATCGACCACAAGTGAGGGAATATCGTGCAAGGTTCTAAGGAGCAAGAAGGAGCTCAAATCTTAACCCTTAGGTAAGGCCATGATCATCTTGAACCTTGGATTGAAGCATGGATCTAGGGTTATAATCTTGCTTTCTTTTCATCTTTGCCAAGTTCTTAACTATGGTGATTCCTTGTATATGAAGGAGTTTTGAACAAGTCTTGGACTTTTAATAAGTCATCTTCAACCTTAGGAATGTGAATCTTTGGATCTTGGAGCTTTTAAGTTGTTTTTGAGGCGGGTTATATAACTTGAACCCAATCATGTTATTGTTCACCATCTTTCTTGCTATATTGATAATCTACTTTCAAATCCGAAATTTTCTTGGATACTTGACATATGTCTGAGTTCTAGGAGTTGCTTAGACATGTTATCCTTGTACTAGAACAAGTAGAATGAAGGTATAGATCTTGAATATGATGGTATCACCTTATAAAGTGATATTGGGGTCAAGCACATAAGCAAGCACCTCTAACCCGATATGGTGATGCACCTACACCACTAAAATGATATGGATATGAGCTTATTCTTCCTTGTGCGATATAATTATGTAGCATACACCTTTTTCATGATATGAGGTCAAGCATACACCTCTTTTCCCGATATGGTGTGAAGCGCACACACACCTCTTTGCCCGATATGGTGTGAAGCACACACACACCTCTTTGCGCGATATGGTGTAAAGCACACATACACCTCTTGCCCGATATGGTAAGCACACATACACCTCTAAAGTGATATGGTAAGCAAGCATACACCTCTTTTGCCAATATGGTAAGAACACATACACCTCTAAAGTGATATAGTAAGCAATCATACACCTCTTGCCCGATATGGTAAGCACGCATACACCTCTAAAGTGATATGGGTGGCAAGAATACACCTCTTGCCCGATATGGTAAGCACATATACACCTCTAAAGTGATATGGGTAGCAAGCATACACCTCTAAACCGATATTTGGTTAATCATACACCTCTTGGATGATATGGGGTTGAGCACACATCTTTAACAAGATATGGTGGGTAACCCAATACACTAGATGACAAAACTGGTAAGGTGGTTAATACCCTAGAACATGTGATGGCCAATACAGTAAAGTATGGTGTGACCAATATATTCAAGTGAGATGAGGATGTTACACCCATGTATGGTGAAGGTGATACACCATATGATTGGTAAGGTTGATACCTTGATGGATAAGTGTATGAAGTATATGATGTTGTTTAGATCAATATACACCTAGCCCAATACATGTGCTGAACTTGACATACATGATTCAACCTGATACACCTTATAAAGGTGAGGGTAAAACACTCTTAGGAGTGATGAGTTTAACACCAAGTAATGTTGTGGTTAATACCTTGATAGGTGAAACACCTAAAGTGGTTGATAATGGTATATCAACAATGCCTTAACTCGAGATAAGTCCATTTCACTTGATGATAGTTGGATAATTCAAATGTGTGACTTATGGCCAATACACTATAGGATAAATATGGTGAGTTAGTGCATCAAGTATTAGGATGGGAAATACCCTAATACAAGGTAGGTTGATGAACTTAAGTAAGTTAAAAGTGATGAGGGAAGTGATACATCAAGACATGATAAATATCACATCCAACACCTCAAGGTTGATACACCTTGATGCACCTTAAATCCAATATACTTGGATGAGTAACACATGAAGTGTGTCATGTCAATTGTTACATTGCTATGTAACAAGTTTAATGCACTTTGATAAGTGTAGGCTAACATACCTTGAGAAAGGGTTAATCCAAGATAATAAAGATTGATGTACTCAATATCCTTGTGAGTATGAGAGAGAAACTCATACTTTGTGTTGTTGAACATTTAATGATAAATGATGAGAATAAATAAGTATGATTGAATACTTATGATATCAATGTATGCTCCTAGATGTGTGGATCAATGAATTAGGGTTTGGATTAATAATATGAACTTGAAACCCTATTCGGCTATAAAGGGAAACCGTAACCCTAATAATGGGAATGTTGTATTTCTCTTATTGAATAAGCCTTGTAAAGCATGTTAAATACTTGTATAATAAGTATAATGTTTATGTGGTCTGATGACCTAAAAGATAGCTGTTTCCTTGTGAGAGGTTACAAGATATTTAAATGGGCCTTGTGAGCCATGTAAATAATTGTTGCCTAGTGAGAGGTGACAAGATGTTTAAATGGGCCTTGTAAGCCATGTGAATAGTTGTTGCCTAGTAAGAGGTGACAAGATGTTTGAATGGGCCTTGTGAGCCATGTGAAATACTTGTGCAACAAGTGTGATGAATACCTTGGTCTGAGGACCTAGAGGTAATAGTTACCTATTACAGAGGTAACAATGCTATGTGGTGATCTAAGGGTTTGAATACCCAAATCCAGTAATCATGATAATGATGATGTGAAGGGATGAGGATTCCCAATAACGTGATAAGGGACTGAGATCCCAAATGTTATGTATCCAAATGTGTTTTAAAGATTTGAAAAGTACTTGATAGATGTATTACACCTTTCTTTGTAGCAATTGTTGTGATTAATTCTTATAACTTGTTTGATGCAAAAAGAATGATGTAATGCACTTAATATATCATTAGAAACTATAAAGAATTGTCCGACCCATATATCCATCAACGTCATGATTTGCTGAATGGTGAAATGGGCTTCCCACAGTATAACCCAAAGTGCATATTTTTTAATATGTGGGGGGCTAAGTATAAACGGACGACCATGTGTGAGCCGATCCCCTTACGAACTTGAAATAAATGGGGATTTGTCTATATGCTAGATCCTGGCTTGAGTGTGACTACAGTCATAGACTCTATGTTGAGCACGGTGAACTGGCCCGTGGCTCAGAGTATGGCTATATGCCATGACTCAGTAATTTCATAACTGGGGACGGTTGTTAGTAGATGTTCCCCTAAGAGAGTACATGCTAACGCAGTAGCTCTGAGCAAAGATGCCTTGTACCCTAGCACGCTCCATTTGCAGATTGACACGAGATGTCACTACTAGTAGTCTTGTACTTACCAAGATAGGTGAGGTCTTGGCAGCCGGCTCTTCCATTGACCTTGTATGGTACCGACTTGCGAGAAGTTTGTGGTCGGTTGGAGATGAGTGGGGTATACTTCATCTCCATAGGGTATAAGTGTGATTGTAAAATATGATCAACCGTGTAGCATATTTGCTGAAGGATCGAATATGGAAAACATTGTTTGACGTGCAATTTAGTTATACATCTTTCCTTGATAGATGTTATTTATGTTTATTTATGTTCCTTGTAAAGTAGATAGATGGTTTATTACTCTACCATGGGTAGATGCATCATTTTCCTTAAGTAAAGACATTACTTTGTCCTGTTAATACAATGATTAATCTTGCCTGTTAATATAAAAGAACCTTTGCTCAGTTTTATAATGCTTATCTGTGATAATAATATGGTCGACGGAGAGTTATATCTCTCACTGGGACAATTGTCTCACCCCGTGGGATCCACAATTTTTAGGTGGACATGCACGAGGCAGTAGAGACCTTTCTGCAGAGGAGGAATAACTGGGGCAATGGTAACAGCTCAGGTTGAGTGTATTGTCTATCATGTCTTGTAGATAGAAGTCCTATGTGTCGTCTCTGTACTCTCAGGTCCTTGAAGTCAGTTCATAATGCTTTCATGAATGATCTGAGATTTTTCATTTGTATTCCTCGAGGTTTTATGTTGCTTCATTACATGTGTTGATAGAGAAACTATTATATGTTGTCCTCAAGATGAGATGAAATAATTTTTGTACAATGTGAATCATGATATGCATAAGATTTGGATGTTTCAGTAAAATTTTCTAGAAGAGGACCTCCTTCCAAAATGGTTTTAAATTTTAGTGATTTTTTGTTAATCTGATGTTTATGATAATTATGCATTAATAATAACAATTTGGTTGTTGGTTTGATGGTGGTCATTACAAGTTTGGTATCAAAGCCTAAGGTTCGCTGAGTCTACAGAGACATAGGACTAAGGTGTTGAGTTTGTTCTAGTGTCCTCCGATATATACTATAGTGACTTCTGCTTATGCAGAAGAAAGGGTGAAGTATACAAATGACTAGAGAATATGAGGAACATGTTGCTAAGAGCAATGTTGCTGCACCAGGAGGGGGTGCATGGGATCAGGGAAGAGAAGAATGAGTGCCTGAGAATTCCCATCTTGACCCCAATTAGGATAGAGAATCCTGCTTTTTATGCTCTTGTTGGGTAGGTTAGGACGAAAGTGATGCATATAGTAGACTGGATACTAGCATTACAACCTACGTTACCCGTCCTTAATGTAGAAACTTTGGGATTTAAAAGGGGTCCTGAATGACATAGTTGTGTTGAAATTGTGGAAATGTGAGAAAGATTAATGTATGGAGAGAAAATAGACTCTGCCATAAGTATAGACAGATAGTACATCTGTGATGGCAGTGCCCGAGGGGAAATAAGCTGAGAATTAAGGAAACGTCACTACAATTCTAGAGACATTTTCCTAGTTGTTCTAAAAAACCAAAGTTTTTGGTGCCACCAGTGCAATAAATGCCTAGTGCACCAGGGCAGTAGTCACTAATTAAAAACAAAAGTCCTAACTTTCCACCTATAAGAACTTCTGGCTTAGCTTCTACATCATTAATAAGATCGATAAGACCATGCTACGAGGACAAGGCATGTTATAAATATGTACGTGTTGAGCATGTTAAACTCTTTTGTTTAAAAAGAAGGGAGGAAATGACCCAACAACCGAGGTAGACTCAGCAGGGCTTATGTAAGTTACACCCCAATAGAGTAAAAATGTAAAAGTAACAACATGAAACAACTAGACTCTATGTATTGAGTCAACCTGAAGCGGTAGATGATCGTAAGGGGTAACAGTCAGATTGAGCTTTTTCATTTTGATATACCTTCTCTTGATTTTATCTGATAATCATAAGAAGGATTGTTGTTATTGACTTCCCTATTGATTGCCCCATGGGAACATAGGGAAGAAATGATGACGACTAGAATTTATATTCTGTTCAGTATTCTTTTAAATGCTTTATAATTGTTCTTATCTGTGTGAAAGAGGATGAGGCATAGAGTGATGCCTAGAGAAAATCTAGGGATGTTAAGTCTTATGTTTTTTATGATATGAAAAGTAAGGAACATGATAGTAAACAAAGTGCATACCACCTAATCTTAGTACTTGTATACCCTAGCCAGGTATCAACTATTAAAGATAAGGTAAGTATGAAACCCTTAGATTGTTATCTTTCTTATTACTCTGATCAAGTAGTCATTTTGAGACAATCTAGTAAGCATAACAAAACTGGAAATATGGCATGGATGTTTTTATCACATCCTAAGTGCAATAAAATGGAATCTGAGATGATCTCAGATCAATCTGTGTGTGTGATGAAGTAAAAAGTATAAACCTCATGATAAGAGAATGAGAACAAGGGAGATGATCCATGTTTGATAAAGTCTATTTGAATGGTAAAGATCTTTTCCATAATATGGAAATGGGAAATGTGATAAAATCATGAAATGTTCATGAACATGTTAGACAATAACAAAGGAAGGGATGATGATGTGTAATCATCCATATAATGCCTATGCAGATGGCAAGGAACCTAGAATGGGATGAGTATAAATGACTCATCAATAGTGAAAGTTCATGTAATAATCTTAGGAGATGATAATGTGTCCTCTTTGATGAAAAACCCTAGGTAATGATGGGGTGATGAAAGGAATATGTTTTCCTGTGTTCTTTCATTTTAGGGACATGGCAATCAAGTGAGTCTTATGACACTTGATGTGCATGAGTTAGAAGTGTTCAATTGATGGATACTTAGAAAAGTATCAGTTCATCTTGGACTTTGGTTCCAAAATAAATATATGTGTAATATATAATATCCTAAGATAAAAGAAAGATCCTTTTGTATGTTTGACTATGGTATTAACAATAGAGAGATGGATATGATGAGGATGTGATGAGTTTTTGATACATGTGAAGGATACCAAGGTAAGGAATTTTGGTATCCAAGATGTGCCATGTGGTATAGGAAAGTAAGAATATGATTCTTGATAAGATGAATAATGTTTGGGTATCTATAAGGGCCAACATTGAGATAACTCTAGTATGAAAATCATATGTTAGGGGTTTATGCTCTGCATAAACATAACATTGATAAGGATGTATTCATTGAAGGAACAATTGTAGAATCGTTTTGAGAGGAAGCTTATCAAGCTAAAAAATAATTCCTTTGAGTATCCCTATCTAGATTTGTTGAGGTGATTTATTCATAACATCTAGAGATACCTCTGAGATAAGTTCTTCTTTAGAAAGAGAGATTTCCTTATGACAAGAGAATGTACAACTAGGAAGATAATTGGTACGAGTTATAAGAAAGTTTTGTGTTGTGTCAACATATTAGAGTGGCACTAAAGATGTATGACGAGACTTGTAGTCCCAAGAGGGTGAAAGAATGTAACCCTGATCTTTCCTTGGAAGTGAAATGCTAAACTGAGTGAAGGGTATGAATGACTCCCTAGAATCAAGAATATTTTCAGATAAAAGATGTGAGTCAATAAGGTTTGACACCTAAATTATTTAAAGTATGAATAATACTTCTCTGACTTTGAAAGTGTTACCTGACATAGAGTTGACTCTGCAGTCAGTAATGGATAGGACAGCTGAGTATATGTCATGCGTGACAGATCTTATAATGATCTTTAATGGAATGACTTTGTGTTGGTCAAAGTTATATGGAATCTCCATGACATAAAGATGTTATGTGGAGACTTGACAATATGATACATTAATGACAATTGTCTTCCTTCATCTGGGATTTCGGGGATGAAATCCTTGTGAGGGGTTTATAACTTGTAATGACCCTAACATAGGTTATGAGTTGAACCCTATTTTTTGGCTAATAAAGTTTCTTAGAACTTTAATATAATCATCTAAGGAGTTTTTTTATGATGTGACACACTTATGTTTCAAGTTTGGTCCTGATTGAATGTTGTTTGAGCAATGTTCCTTTATTTTGGACCAAAGTACAATTTGCCCAACATAAGGGGTTATATTGCAATATGTCACATGTTGAATGTGTTTTTAAGTGTTTTAGTATCATAAGGGAGACAATGATGCTAAGTGATGGCTTTTAGAAAGCTTAAATATCAAGTTATAACTTTTTTGAACAATGCTAGTACTTTGTGCACCAATTTTGGAACAGTTTGTAATTTACCCAAAATATAGGGTAGAAATGAAAATTACCACCTCTAGAGTGTTCCTACTTCCTATTTGTATCATTTATAGGAGAGATAATGAATGAGACACCATGTTTGAATCATTTATGAGTGGTAGTATTCTTGGTGATGAAAAGACCAAGAGAGGGGTTGAATGGAAACCCTAATTTGAGCTTGTATTGAGTGTATCGAGTTGTAGTGTTAAATGGGAAGTCCCTATCAGCCAAGGAGCAAAAGAGGAGACCCCCATATCATGTTTGTAACTCTTTGACTTTGTAAAAACGAGCTAAGCACCTCAATAAAGCAATGGATATCGGCTTGCAACTTTCCTTGGGAAAGGTTGCATTGAAATGTGAATACAATAATAATGTGAGTGGAAGTGGCTTGTCCTAGAAGATAACCAAACGGGGCCGAACCTTATCCCTTGAATTATCCTCAAGTTTCTATTTTGCATGGTAAGATAAAGATGGAGTTCATGCAAGTACATGTGTCAATCCATGCATGGCCATGTGGCACCTACTAGTAGTAAGATGATGACACCTCTTACACTCTCTCCCATGAACCTCAAGTATATATACCCTTCCTTTCACCCCTTAGTGAAATTTTTCGAATCCTACCACCTCCTTTCTCTTAGATACCATGAATAGAGCCTTGGTATCGTGCATAGGTGATTTGGTATCGTCCATAGGGCTTGGGTATCATCCATGGCAAGTGGTATCGGGTATAGCATGTAGATATTGGCCATAGCATGTTGATATCGGCCAAGTGAAGTGATATTAGCCACAAGTGAAAGGGATATAGGCTACAAGTAATGGCATATCATGCATGATTAGTGAGGTATCAGGCAAGGCGCTAAGGAGAAACAAGGAGCTCAAATATTAACCCTAAGGTAAGGGCATGATCATCATTAACCTTGGATTGAAGCATGGATCTAGGGTTATTGTAACGACCATCATCAAACTGACAAACAAATCTTTACTAACTAAGCCAAATAAACATAAAAATTGGATTAACAAAAATCGCTAAAATTTAAAACCATTTTTCAATGAGATCCTTGTCCAGAAAACTTTTACTGAAAGATCCAAAACTCATAAATATCAAGATTTACATTGTACAACATTATTTCGTCTTATCTTGAGGACAACATTTAACAGTTGCTCTATCAAAACACATACTGGAGAAACATACAACCTCAAGGCATTCAAGCCAAAATCTTAGATTATTCATGAAACCAGTAAGAACCAACTCCAAGGACCTGAGAGTACATAAATGGCACATAGTACTTCTATCTACAAGTCACGACCGATAGTACATTGAACCTGAGCTATTACTACTGCCCCAGCTATTGCTCCTCCTCTGTAGAAAGGTCTCCACTACTTTGTGCTCATCCACCTAAAAATTGTGGATCCCACGGGGTGAGACAATTATCCCAGTGAGAGATATAACTCTCCGCTAACCATATTATTATTATAGATAAACATTATAAAACTGAGCAAGGGTTCTTTTACATTAACAGGTAGGATTAATCATTGTATGAACAGAATAAGATAATATCATTTCTCAAGGAGAACATTGCATCTACCCAAGATAGAGTTATAAATCATCTATCAACTTTGCAAGGAATGTAAAGAACATAAATAAAATTTATCAACTAAGATGTATAATGGAATTGCGCATCAAGTAATGTTTTTCGTATTTGATCTATAACGACAGTCATCAAACTGAAAAATGAATCATTACTGATTAAGAGGAATAAACATATACAGCAGATTAAAAAAATCACTAAAATTTAAAACCATTTTGCAAGGAGATCCTTGTCCAGAAAACTTTGACTGAAAGATCTAAAACTCATACAAATCATGATTTACATTGTACAAAATTGTTTAATCTCATCTCGAGGACAACATACAATAGTTGCTCTATCAAAACACATATTGGAGCAACATAAAACCTCGAGGCATTCAAGCCAAAATCTCAGATCTTTCGTGAAACCAGTACAAACCAACTTCAAGGACCTGAGAGTACAGAGATGACACATAGGACATCTATCTACAAGATACGACAGATAGTACACTCAAACAGAGGTGTCATTGTTGCCTCGGATGTTGTTCCTCTTCTGTAGAAAGGTCTTCACCACCTTGTGTACGTCCACCTAAAAATTGTGGATCCCACAGGGTGAAACAATTGCCCCAGCGAGAGATATAACTCTCCGTCGACCATATTATTGTTGTAGATAAACATTATTAAATTGAGTAGGGGTTCTTTTATATTTAATAGGCAGGATTAATCATTGTATGAACATAATAAGATAATCTTCATTCCTAAGGAGAACATTGCATCTACCCATGGTAGAGTTATAAATCATCTATCTGCTTTGCAAGGAATGTAAAGAAACATAAATAACATCTAACAACTAAGATGTATAACTATATTGCGCATCAAAAAATGTTTTCCATATTCGATCCTTAAGCAGATATTCTACATGGCTAAACATATTTTACAATCACACTTATTCCTTGAGGAGATGAAGTATATTGTTCATGCTCCAACCGACCACAAACTTCTCACCAGTCAGTACCGTACAAGGTCATTGGAAGAGCTGGCTACCAAGACCTCACATGTCTCGTTCAGTACGAGACCACAGGTAGTGACATCTCATGTCAATCTACAAACAGATCATGCCAGGGTATACTGGCATCTTCACTCAGAGCTACAGCGTCAACTGCACTCACTTAGGGGAACATCTACTAACAACCGTCCCCAGTTATGAAATCACCGAGTCATGGTGACACAAGCACCATACTCTGAGCCACGGGCCAGTTCACTATGCTCAATTGAGACATTTATTTAGAGTAATCATAATGGGATTGACTCATACATGGTCATCTGTTTAGACTTACGCCCTCATATATTCAAAAATATGCACTCCGGGTTATGCCGCGGGGAACCCGTTTCACCATTCAGCAAATCCTGACACTGATGGATCTATGGTCAGGACAATGTTTTATAGTTCCTAATGATGTATTTCATGTATTACATCATTCTTTTAGCATCAAACAAGTTATCATTATTCATCACAACAAATGCTACAAAGAAAGGTGTAATACATTTATCACGTACTTTTCAACTCTTTAAAACACATGATACTTGGGATCTCAATCCCTTATCACACTACTGGGAATTCTCATCCCTTCACATCATCATTATCATGGTTACTGGATCTGGGTATTCAAACCCTTGGATCATCGCACCACATTGTTATTTCTATAACAGATAATCATTACCTCTAGGTCCTCAGACCCAGGTATTCATTTTACTTGTTGTACAAGTATTCCATATGGCTCACAAGGCCATTACACATCTTGTCACCTCTCACTAGGCAACAATGTATTCATATGGCTCACAAGGCCAATACACATCTTGTCACCTCTCACTACGAAACAATGTATTCATATGGCTCACAAGGCCATTAATCATTATACTTGTTATACAAGTATTTAACATGCCTTACAAGGCTTATGCAATAAGATAAATTATGTTACCACCCCACCTCCTGATAACCCCCAATTAAGAGAGACCAAGAGGTTGAAGCCGCACCCATTAATCCTGGATCAAAGGTTCGATATATAACCATAAATAATTATTAAATTCTAACAGAGTATACTGAAAATGGTAATAAAAATTTTCTTTGCATACTTTTGAAAAGTTTGGAACAAACTAAACTTCTAACCTCAGTTGAACTATTCTAACTAGTTCCTCCTTGTTCTTTAATTCTTGAATTCACAAGGTGTAGCTTTACTGTTTGTTCTTTTCATTGTACCTAAAACGCCGACAAACAAAATGTCGGTCAGCCGAAGTTGGTATGTGGAGGAAACAGATAATGCTCAACTATGTTGACAATATAATCATTCAATTAATCATTTAACAATCAAGATTACATTTTAAGCCATACAACTCAATCCATACATATTCTCGAACTCTGGGTTGTCCCTGTAGTGGACATAGATTTCACCTCTCTTTTAGGTAATAGAGTCGCATGGCACTACCCGAAGGTAGCCCAATATCTAACTCAATGTGACTTGATGGTCCTACCTCCATGGTAGCCATGTACTAAGTCATCCATAGACCTAATGGACCTACCCAATAGGTAGCCATGTACTAGGTCATCCATAGACCTGATGGACCTACCCAATAGGTAGCCATGTACTAGGCATTTCTCTAACCTGATGGACCTACCCATAGGCAGCCATGTACTAGGTTAGCTATTATGCCACAGAGAGAACCAGGATCTGAGTTTATAGGCAAATACATTAAGTGATAGTCATAGTCACTTTATAATTGCAATATGAACATCCAAGCAGTTTAGTTGCATTCAATGCGATTAAACGTATGAGAAACCATCAGAAAACTAAGCGGTTATTCATAAGTAACCACATACCTGTTCAGAGCAACTTGAAGTCCAAGTAATAATATTCATGAACAATCAATCAAGCAATCATCAATATCCTGAAATTAATGCATAACATCCAAGTGTCATTGTTTTATTCCAAACCTCCTCAAGATCTACTTGGATTCCACTTTAGGACTTCTAGGCCATCCTTTTAGGATTTTAGTTTCCATTATGCATTTATCACTTTTAATATTCGTTTAGTCCACCACCCTAATTTCAACATCATAGACACCATTAAAAGTCAATTAAGTCCAAAATGTCTCTTTTACACTAAAACTACTATTTTTATCGATTTAAGTCATGGAAAGATCATTCATGTTTAGGTTTCTTTGAATTGACAACTCAACAAAGAATTATAGTTCGATTCTCCGGGAACCCTAATTACTACAATTCTCATTATTTTTGTCAGTAAACCCTAATGTATCATTAATTCCACTTTATACACTAGGAACCCAAAAATATCCACATTAATGATCTTTTATACTCAAATTGGATTTATAACAACATAACTTTGTCTTATTCATAGATTTTCACAATTAAAATCATTAAAAGACCTATCCTCCTAAATTAGGGTTTCTAAGCCCATTAATGCAAACTTAGGTATATGAAACCCTAATTTAAGCCAATTATGTACAAATATCATCCTTTTTATTATCAACAGGTTAATATTCGTTCTAAACATTCAGAGAACATCACTATACTCAATTATTATCAATTCTAAGGGTTTTTCATTAATTAAACTAGTAAATATGATAACTTCATACACTTTTTGAATTGTGAATAGAATCAGGCTTTAATTATAGTTTTAATGAATTCCTCATTTTCTCTTGATCAATTTTCATATATAAAGTTTCTTCATATGAGATTCCTAGCTATCTCTATTAATTTTGCAAAGAAAGCTATTTTCTTGATTATTCGATGAGAGAGGGAATTTTACCAAATTTTCGTGGCCATTCGATTGGTGCGCCTTTGGTCTGCACCTTGATCTGACGTTCTTCATTGATCGGCTCCACTACACGAGTTGCATGCCCCGCTCCTACCTCCAGCCCGTTGGATCCCACTGGAGTCCACGATGGACTTAGATCGAGTGATCCGTGTTGACACGCCTGACTTAAACGGCCACCCCCCTCGCACTGTCAGATCTCGCTAGAGGATCACCATGATCCCAGATCTAACGACGAATGTACGTCATCTCCTTTCTTTCTCCACTGCGGAAGCCACGGCGGTGCCCTCGCTGGAGGTATATCGGTAGAGAGAGAGAGAGAAGAGGTTTGGGGCTAGAAACATGTCGTTCGAGCTCTCTAGGCTCGGCCGAGACCAAGGGTGGTCTCATATATAGGTGTGGGCGGTTGGATTAGGGTTATCGGCCTTTTCCGCCCATGGAGCCACCTGCCAAAAGAGGTGTTCCTTCCAGAGTCCTCGAAACCCCTTACAAATTATGATGGTCTGGCTCGGAATCCTCTTCTGGGGCCATCTATGCCCTTTCCATCATAGCACATGATCAGTTTTGCGAGAAATCTGAAGGGAAAGAACCCCCCCCCCCGAGTTGCAGCCTGTACCCGAGTTCCTTTGGAACTGGGCGATGAGCGGCCCTCGTTGGATCTATATCCAACGACCCTCAATTCTCGTGTTCAACAGAAAAGGAAAAAGGATTCCTATTTTAAAGACAATTCCTTATTTATTAGGATATCTTGGAAAACTCATAACTCCTAATCCATAGCTCCGTTTTAGCCCAAATTTTTAGGGAAAGTCTATAAAGACTTAATCTACCTGTCTACAAATATTGGGCTCATTATCTAAAAGAAATCGTGTTTTTTCATTAGATGCCAACTATTTCTCAATCATGTATATTTCTCATTTATTTTCTCTTTCCTTTGCAATTATCTGGTTATTTTGGGTCCCTTGGACCTCAATAAAACCCAAAGGCACGGATTCCCACATTGGGAAAGATTGATTTGCCTTTATCTTCTTATAAAAGTCAATTTCTCATATTTCCCTTTTATTAATCAATTTCTTTTCCTTTTTAATTCTCTTTTTAAGGATTTCTCTTTATCTCTCCTCTATATTACCATTGGAATGCCTTTTAACATTATAAATCCTTGGGATACGAAATTTCACAAAGGATAACTCAATTGTACCTCTTTTCACTTATTTTCCACATTTTCTCATTGTTTTCAATTTCTTTCTCAATAAAGAAAGACATAATTAAACTTTTCTTTTCTTATTGCTTTCTTTTTACCACTTTGGACTCCTTGGAACCCAAGGAACCCAAAAGACACGAAATACTCTTTGGATTTGTCTTATAGAGGTTTCTACATATTTCTTTTCTCGAATATTCAATTAATCATTCACTAATTGAATTTTCTTTGTTATTTCCTTGTTATTGGGCCCAATAGCCAATAAAGCCCACAAATCAAACAACAAAGCTATTTTAAACGAAATTCATGTCTTCAAAACAAATCATATCATTATTTGTTCAATTATCCTTAATATGAGAAATTACATTTCTCACTAATTGAACCCAAAAATTGGGGTTATAACAAATTACAACCTTCCCATCATTAGGGTTAGGGTTTCCCTTTATATCTGAATAGGGCTTCATGTTCATATCATTAATCCAAACCCTAATTCATTGCTCCACACATCTAGGAGCAAACATTGATATCAGAAGTATTCAGTCATACTTATTTATTCTCATCATTTATCATTAAATGATTATCAACACAAAGTATGAGTTTCTCTCTCATCCTTACTAGGATATTGATTACATCATACTTTATTAACTTGGCTTAACCCTTTCTCAAGGCATGTTAGCCTGCACTTATCAAAGTGCATTAAACTCATTACATCTTAATGTAACAATTGACATGACACACTTCATGTGTTAATCATCCAAGTATATTGGATTTAAGGTGCATCAACCTTGAGGTGCTGGATGTGGTATTTATCACGCCTTGATGTATCACTTCCCTCATCACTTTTAACTTACTTAAGTTCATCAACTTATCTTATATTAGGTATATCCCATCCTAATACTTTATGCACTAACACATCACATTTATCATGTAGTGTATTGGCCATAAGTCATACATTTGAATTACCCAACTATCATCAAGTGATATAGACTCATCTCGAGTTAAGGCATTGTTGATCTATCATTATGAACCACTTTAGGTGTTTTACCTATCAAGTTATTAACCAAACCACATCATTACTTGGTGTTACACTCATCACTCCTAAGAGTGGTTTACCCTCACCTTTACAAGGTGCATCAGATTGAATCATGTATGTCAAGTTGAACACATGTATTGGGTTAGGTGTATATTGAGCTAGACATCATCATATCCCTCATACCCTTACCCATCAAGGTATCATCTTTACCAATCCTATGGTGTATAATATTATACTTTAAACCACATCCTTTACTTTATGTCATATATTCATATCGGGAATGTGGTATAACCACATCACCATGTCATGTTTTGAGGGTGTAAACCCTAATCAGCATATTATGTACTCACATCAGATGGACTATCGCTTAGATCTTATTACATCATATTAATTTTGTTTCGGGTATGAGCTAGATGATTGATCCCTTATCGGATATAATCTTTTTGTTTAGTGCCATATCGTGCACAAGATATGCCCCATATCGCGCATCCATATCAGGTATCATATCGGGCATCCATCTTAGGTAGTATATTAGGTTACCATTTTAGGTAGACCCTGAAACTCATACCCCCATCATTCCTTCAAGGATCATCCTTATCATTTAATTACTTGACAAGCTAATGGTCTTATTAAATTCTCGTACCACCATTCATTACACAAAAAGGGGAGTATATTGGATTCCAATCCCTCATCTTGGGTTTTCCACTAAATAGGTTACATCATGCCATATTGTGCATCAAGTATGAGTTTGAACTTCATATCATTCACAAGATAAAAGTAGGTGCTATTTTTATCAATCTAGAGATATCATTCATCTCATACATGTGGTATCATCCAGCACTCATCTCGGTTTACCCATCATCTTGGGTTTCCAACTCTATTTTGATTAGAGTGTTCATTACCTCTATATCGTGTAAGAGTGTAGTATAGACTTGTATCATGCATAAGGTTAAGTGGGGTATCTCTCATATCGTGCAACAAGCATGACTCATATCGTGTATGAGCTAGCATGCATCTTCATATCAGATTAACCCTATCTAGGGTTTCATATCGGGTGGATGTATTCCAACCATATCGGGTTACATTTTGTTCTTGAATCCATACCTTGTATTGTACATTAGGGTTTACTTAAGTATTCATATTGTGCAGCATATGTGTGTATTTCAAGGTATCAGGTACCAAAGATACATTACAAGATCATATCGTGCAAGAGCATTTCTATTCTTTACTCATATCGGGTTACCCAAATTAGGGTTTTATATCATCTTTCAAGTATACTTAAAACCTTATATCATGCAAAGAGTCTATTATTGACTCCATATCATGCAAGCATATCATGTAATCATATTAGGCAAGGGAAGTCTACACATACCCATATCGGGTTAGAGTTACTTGTGTGTAAGCTTGAACCCGATATCACTTTATAAAGTGATACCATCTTCTTCTAGCTCTAGACATCCATTCTAATAGTTAAAGTACATGGAAATAGGGCTAGGAAACTACTAGAACTCATAATTATATCAACTATTTTAGAATATGCTGGAATAAAAAGTAATTCATTTATTGTAGCAATCTAGGTGATGAATAATAACATGATAAGGTTCAAGTTATATAACCCGCCTTGTAAGTAGCTTCAAAACTCCAAGCTCCAAAGCTTCACATCCTAAGGTTGAAGAAGAGTTTCTCCCAGGTCCAGGCTCGTTCACAAATCCTCCATGGTCAAGAGATCACCATAGTTAAGCACTTGGTGAAGAAGAAAAGAAAGGAGTATTCATAACCCGATATCCTACTTCATCCAAGGTTGGAGGTGACCAAAGCCTTACCTAAAGCTTGGTGCTTGAGCTATCCTAGCTCCTTGAGCTTCTTTCATGATACCTAAGGGTCTTTGCATGATATCTCCAAGGGGAGTGGTTATTAGGATCGTAAACTTTCATAAGTTGGTGAAAGGTGAAGTATATATACTTGATTTCATGAGATAAAGCATATATGAGGTGTCTTTCCCTTGTGCTACTAGATGACACGTGGCCATGCATGGTTGACACATTTCCATGCATGCACACATGTATATCTTTCCATGCAAGAGTCTTTAGGATAACCTGGAGACAATATCTCGACCCTTACTTATCTTATTGGGTAAGTTATATCATCTTTATCTCATTCAATAAGCAACCTGATACACTTTTTGTAAGGAGCTTTGCAACTCGACATGAGCTATCTCATTGAGGTTCTATGCCCTTCATGGCCTTTTCCAAGGCTCAACAAACCGATAGAAGGCTCCCACTTTGGCTCCTTGGCCGATAGGCTCCTTATATTAAGTCCACAACTCGATACAACACATATAAGGCTCTTGCCTTCAACTCATTCTTGGTCATTCATTACCAAGAGTAACATCACTCAATGGTGATTCAAACATAGCACCCCCTTCTTTCTCTTTCCTCTAAAAGATACATAGAGGGAGTAGGGACACTCTAGAGGTGGTGATTTACATTTTAACCCCACATATTGGGTAAATTACAAATTGTACCAAAATTGGAGTACAAGGTACTAACATTGTTCAAACGAGTTGTAACTTGGGATTTAGGCTTTCTACATGCCACCACTTATCATAATTCTCTTTCTTGAGATACTAAAACACTTAAAACACATTCTATTTCTATATAGGGGAAGGGATATAACTCAGCGGTAGAGTGTCACCATGTCAGAAGCCCAAAAAGGGCAACATTGTTCTTACAACAGTTGTGGGTGAGGAGTTCACAAGGAAGAGGAAAACATTTGAAGCCTTAAGCCTACCCGAACACATTAGCATAGGGCCAGTTGAAAAATAAAAAATTAGCGTGAAAGCTACCCCTCAAAAAAGATCTTTCATTAGTATGGTTATTATCTAAGGAAAGGGGTGATAAGTTGAGAAGGAGGAACCTTTTACAATTGAAGGCAATGGAAACAAAACGAAGTTATGCAACTCCACTTGAGGGGGAGGAATGAGATCTAAGGGTTAGGAAACACGCTACAACAATATTGATGCAAGAATGAGATATTTTAGTCATGTTATAATTTTGTCAACTAAAATTGCTCTTTCTCTCTTTGAGTTCTTGAACCTACACTTTGTCGGAGGACATGCTTGATTCTAAGTTTTGGGGAGTTGATAACACTTTATTTTACGTACTTTTTGTATATAATTTATGCCTCTTTTAGTATATCTTTTGTTAGCTTTTCCCATAATTTTAGCACCTTTTTGACTAAACCCTCACTTACATGATTTCAGGTACATTCACAACCTAGGTCACGATCTTTACCTGGACCGCAACCCACTTATCCTCAACCGCGATCACGATTTTAGAGATCCTTTAAGATTGAGATAATCAAGCATTAAAGATGAACCATGGCCATAAAAAAGCCGCGATCACTTCTTAACTGCGACCACGACATTAGTCATGATCGGAACATGGGTCCCAAATTAGACCAGGGGTCGCGGTGTATTCGGAGGACACGATCAACACAGACTGCGGTCACTATTGAATCCTTGCAAACTACGGTCGGACAAGAGGACCTCGACCTTGACCTCTCCAAATGCAACACACAAGCTGACCTCGATCGCGATGATCACCAAACTGTGACTAAGTTCAACCACGATGAAAGGAGAAATAAAGAGCAGACCGCGACTACTGTCTCACCCCTCACCCAAACTAAGACCACGATCGCGGTCTAGGCTTAAGTCGGTGGAATGTGCCTATAAATTGCACACCCACTTGTCTTGTCAAATCATCAGATCATAGATCAGATCCCAAGGACCACGAAATGTCATTCCAGATTTGTTCCATATCATCCCATCCACCAGTCTTGGATCTCCAAAGGTGAAAGCTGAGGAGAGAGAAGATTGAAGACTCCTTCGAGAGAAGAAAACTATCCACGCCATCGATGTGTTAGATCCAAATCTAAAGAAGTACTGTGTCATATCACGTCTCTTCTCTCTCTATATCTATCATTCCATTTCACTGTACTTCCCTCCTCTCTCTGTGGGGCTTCATGTATCCATCTTTCTATAATGTTGTTATGCTGTCCGCAAGCATGAATGGATAAACACCTTAACTTGGGTTCGGAGTAGCCACTAAGACTCTCCCAACATGTATATTGTCCCTTTCTGTTGAATATACATATTCTTATCAAGATTATCTCCATGCACCAATTTTAATGCTTCAATTGTATGCTTAGCTACCATCTTGTGATGTTTGATAGTTGATGTCTCGAGAGAGCAATATCACTTTTATCACGTGTCATGGAGTAGTGTGAATGCACGAGAGTGTTGGAATGCTAAGGCTTTAAACCATATGTTATGTTGCGTAGTTTTTGTGTGGTCATCTCGAGAGGGAGGCTACCCTTAGACATAGATCTATCCTCATCTCGAGAGAGAGTGGAATAGATTCTTTTGATGGTTGCTTGTAGTCTTGATAAGAGTATGTGAAATTTGAGAGAGAGAGAGATGATGTTGCTTGTTGGTGAGAAGTCTTAGTAGGTGAACCCCATCCTGAGTTTCCTCCCATATACTCGTTTCATCTTGTTTCTTTTTTTTCTTTAGTTCTTCTTATTCTTTTTTTTTACCTACTTTAGTTGTGTACCATCGTTCCTTAGGGAACACCTTTTATATACCCTCTTCGGCTGGAGTATATGAGTGTTAGATTTTGTTCGCTTAACACTGCTAACCTTGTCCCTGTGTTCGACCCCGATCACTACATCGGACCCCGTTTATCGTTGCGGGGGCTTAAGAGTCGGGTTATCTCTTTGAAAGTCTGACTACTCTGAATCCACTTCTTTTAGACGTGTGATTTAGGCCGGTCAATCATGATGAGAATTTGGCTCGAAACTCGTTGGGGATGATGACATATCTTCTTATTGTGACTTTGGAGATGACACTAATCCGCCCCACATCTCTCTGAAACAAAGTCAATTGCAATCTGATATATCTTTAACTAAGAATTATTCTCACCCTCTACTCTAATTTCAAGAAACTCTTCCATGAATCGCATTACTCCCCGTGCATACCTCTCACCAATGTGTTAGCCATTGTGCCCATATTGCATCCCCTGATCACCTGTTGTAAAGTTTTTGTTGTTGTCATCCTAGAATCTCAACTATGTACACATACATATATACATATACATATATATACATATATATATACATATATACATACATATATATACATATATATAGGGCTCATCTTTAATACCCGCACACCCTTCTTGTCACTTTTTTTTAAATTCACAATTGTAGAGGAACATTTTATCTAGCTCCCCAAAAAATTTATCCAAAAATAATATCATTTGCCCCACCAAAATAAAAAAATACGTCCATATATTTACTGACTGTATATTTTCTACGCAATTACTTTTTTAGTCATATAGTTACTCTTTTATCAATATAGTTACTCTTTTGATCTTAGAGTTACTTTTTTGTACCATATAGTTACACTTTTGGATGTGCGGGTAGCAAAAAATCAGGCTACCCACGCGGGTATTGAATGATTGCCCACATATATATATATATATATATATATATATATATATATATATATATATATATATATATATATATATATATATATATATATATATATATATATATATATATATATATATATATATATACATATATATATATATATATAGAGTCAGGCTAGAATACACTCGAGTGTACGGATCGCTCGAATACACTCAAGTGTGTTTGCATATCAACACTATTGTTTTACAAAATATAAATCGTTGATCTTCACCGTCATACTATAACTAGGCTACATACAAATTTTGAACCCATTTGGATGAGTGTAAGTCACTCATCCAAAAGCAACAAAATCAACGCGTGAAACTAATTTGAAATGTATAATTTTTGCGGTCTTCATAACATGAGCTATACATATCCAAATGTGCTCAAATTTTGCGTATGAGTTGTTCACGAGATGTTTAATAAGATCAACGGATTAGATTTTCAAAAAAATATTGCATCATGGAAAACTACTTGAGTGTATTCCGCTACGGATACACTCGAGTGTATTCTATATATATATATATATATATATATATATATATATATATATATATATATATATATATATATATATATATATATATATATATATATATATATATATATATATATACTACAGAACATGCCTTTAGCATCGGTTAATTAAGCGCTTTAGTGTCGGTTTTCAAGCGACACCAAAGTGGGCACCGCTAAAGGTGGACCTCTTCGGCGTCGATTCCCAACTGACGCCAAAAAGCTTCCCGCCACCGAAAACGCACCAGCAAAGGGACTATAGGCGTCGGTTTTTTAAGAAAACCAATACTATAGAATGGTTACAGACATCGGTTATTAAAAGAACCGAAATCACAACGCTTCCCGCCATAAAAAACATGCCAGCAAAGGGCCTGTAGGCGTCGGTTTTGTAAGATAACCGATGCCATCTCCCCTTCCACCACGGTTCCTGGCCATATCAGCTGAATCGACGTCAGTTTTGTGCAAATAACTGATGCCATACCCCATGCCTGCCACCACGGTTGTGTTTCCCAGCATGGTCATGGTTCCTGGCCACATAGATGTCGGTTTTTTTATCAAAAACTATCGTTGTATGTCTTTGGTGTCGGTTTTGTTCAAATAATCGACACCTATGTTAAGATTTTTTTTCTTATCAGTTTGTAGGCCTGTTGTATGGCTGGTAAGTAGGATGAGAACCTACAGTTCAATTTTGAACTACAAGTTTACGACATCCATTGATATCAACGAACAGCAGGCCACAAACCTGCAAAATTAACAAGATAGATAATATTATATATATGTGATTCACACACATGTATAAGCACATTTAATTCATGTTATTTTTTCATCACACACATGTAGAAACCAGTAGCAACCTACAGTTCCATTCATTTCGTCTCTTTTCACATTCAGACACATGTAGAAACATTTATGTATTTATCATCTTCACACACATATGACAATTCATAAAAATTCATTCACATTCACACAAAAATAATTATGAGAACAAAGTTATTCTTTATTCATCATTGTCATCATTGTCAATAAAATTAAATCTAAAAATTCCTACTCTTTGTAGGGCTTTTGCCCATTCTTCTCTTACATCATCTAATTCATCTCTCATATAGGGAGCATGTACATCGAAATGCTTTCCACCAGTATTGAAGTTAGCAGTTTTAAAGACCTATAAAGAGAATGATGTATATATATAATAAGATTGATATATTTCATATTATCTAATGAGACTATGTATAATACATGTTGTATCTTATCGATTTCCATTATGACATGTTTGATGATTAGGTCCATAACACATAGTAGGCACATGCCCAGCCTTTGTCTTTTGTAGCACTCTATAAATTGAAACATACTGAATATTCAAAATATAAATAAGAACAGTTCACATAAATAATATATACATTGGAGTCAGGGAATTACTTTCACATTCTCCCAAATTAGTGACAGATCCTTTTTCCTAGGGACCTTTCCTCCAGCTTTTTGTACTCTTGTAAAGCCCTACATATGTTAATGTAACCCATTAAATTGCATAATTAAATAGTAATGTAGTAACAGATGTTAACAGATATAAAAACATGAAATATTTCTCATGAGAATAATGGCCTTTTAATTGCATGTCCATATAATGTATCCAACTCATTCCCCGTAGGATCTAGATAATAGGCAGTGAACATCTTAGGGACAATAACTAGTAACTCCCAATGCCTACCACTATAGGTAAGAAAGTTAAAAATTAATAACTCAAAATCCACAATAAAAATATAATTTTCTTAAGTCCAAAATATAAGCAAAGTAAACTTACTCGACATTGAATGGATCTATTATCACCGTTTTCTTCTTTTTACCAAAATATTCAAAAGCATCACAGCAGTATGAAGTAATTGAATAAGGGTCTGTATCTACAAGACTAATCAAAGATGGAACCAAAAATCCAACATGGGAAAACCCAAAATCTGTACATATCTTGTGTAAGTGGTTGCAAAACATGTATTATGTACGCATTAATACATAAGAAACCAGATCACCGTATATAAAACAAGTTATATGGATGTATAAATAATATCTCACCATATCCACATCTCTATCATAGATGTGTTCAGTCACTCATAACTAAACAACTCCAAAATATCTTGTATAAATATCTTGTTTTCGTGTGGTTGACCTGCATTAATACCTATGCATTAATATGTACGTATGAAGAAGTTGTATTACGTATGCATTAATACATATGCTAAACTTATATAAATAGATTGTTATCGTATGATTTACCTACAACATCCTTCAGAATAGTAACAATTATAGGGAAATTTGTATCATGTTCGCCGATCCATATTGCCACACCCCTACAATTAGGACCTATCAAGGTGTGTAGGTCCCTTGGAAGTCAACTTGGTAGTCGAGGAGGTGGAGGCCGAGATGTAGCAGGTCTCATCTTTTTGACCTGTATATATAATTTTAGATCAATTGACTCATATATACACACTAATAAATTAAAGTAATGCAAATTTATCATACAATATCAGTATAGAGGACATCTGCTTCGGGCCACAGTATCACTCCGCCTACTGCCTCACCAAGTGTTTTAGCATCTGGGTGTGCATGAGGCAGTGCAAGATCTGTCCAGTCAGGGAATACATGTATCGGGCTCACACGTACCACACCATCAGGTACTGGATACCCATGAAACATGCACCATTTAAGGGGTGGGTAAGCTGATGCCTCTGTAAGGATATATTCTTGACTTTTTAGTCGGCATTGCTTCAACCCCTACAAATTTACGTAAAGAATGTTATATGCATATATACACAAACATATCATCTTGAACATACTAGCTATTATGTCATAAAAATACTTACAGAGGACGTACTAGGTGGTGGGTCTACATGATTATTCCCAACCACTTCTATAGTAGGAGAAGAGTGGCCCGCCATAGGTACTATCTGAGTTATAGGCTGAGATGCCTGCCACTTCGCCATTGCTTCTTGGATTCTCTTCTCAATTAATGAATCTACCTATACATGGATAAAAGAAATGCTAGCTTCTAATTATTGAATTCCCTTTTGTAATAACATTCTAAAATAAGAATAGGTTATCTCAGCTTGTGGAAGTCCCGCTTTTGGGATAGGTTTGCGCTGGGATGGCCCAAAGAACGCTTTGATACCCACACCAGTGCCTGCACCCCGAACACATCCAGGATGCTCTGGGTTACCCAGAGCAACTGTCAGTTCATCCCTTGTGCCCTGAGGGATGAACTTGCCTTCCTTCCTCTACTCGTGCAGCTCCCGCTAATCACCATCAACAAAAATTAGTAAGTAAACATAACAATAATCAATATTGATTGATTGCTCTAAGAGTTGATTTTTACCATTTTTACAGCCGCCTCAGCAGTTGCGGGCTTCAATATGTCTTCCTTCTTATTTTGCTTCACAGCTATCCACATAGCATGGTGAGGTAGAGGTACGGGAGTAGTAGTAGAGGACTCTACAGTCTCCTGAGTAGCACGCCTTGCTCTTGCGCCTCACTGACGGCCTAGTTAGTTAGCACATTGATTTGGTTAGTAACACTAAAGGTTAATCTTGAATAGGTGAATACATAAAAACGTATATTAATTAAATTGGGAGTGGTGCTTAATACCTTGAATTCATCTATTTTTCTTTGGGTAACAAACGCCTCCCAGTCTTTGGGTCTAGGTAGTTCCATTGTTGTGTGGCTTCCTTCTACCTAAATTTATTTTTTAAAGAGAATACAAACAAAAATTATTAGTGTAGAGTTAGTGAAATAGTGATCAATGTCTAGAATTAGAAATCAATCAAGAACCTCTTATCATCATCACGTATGTAATCTCAGGTGAGATTGGTCCTATAGTTCCTTAGGACCCTCCCACAACGTTGCATCACACATTTACGATGCAACTTTTCATTCAGATCAAATATGGTCTACAAATTAAATAGAATTGCTATTAACTAGTATCCTAAAAATTAGTAATCTACACAAATAGAATTACAAATAATAATAACTCACGCATAGTTCCTCCCATATGTGGTCTTTGTTCCCCTTAGGAACTTTATGCCAGGTTTCGAGGATAGGACTGCAATGGCTGCGAGTAAGAACCCCAAGATATGAAACAAATGAGTTGCGGTTCACTCCATATGGATTTCCTGCATGATCAAAATCCACAGCCAATTTGGGTCCATTACCCCTTTGTTGTATTAACTTGTTCATCATTGTGATGCCCCTCACTTTCTCAATTTTCTTTTGCTGCTCATCAAGTGCTGTAATTTCTTCACGGGGTACATCAGCAACCTAAAATTTGATAAAAAACACACTTACATGATATAATTATAAATGAACATATAGATAGAAACCTCAGGGATATATTCTTAAAACATACATTTTTAGGCGGCGCAAGCACGTCCTCACCCTCATGGTGATCATCAGCACGGTCATCATGGGAATGCTCATCCATCTGAAAGTTCAAATTCAAATTATAAATTTCACATTATAATTAAAGTAACACTAATTGTAAAGTTCACATTGTAAAGTACACATTCACATTGTAAAGTTCACATTCCCAATGTAAATTTCACATTCATATTGTAAAGTAATTCCCATTGTAAAGTTCACATTCACATTGTAAAGTAATTCACATTGTAAAGTCCACATTCACATTGTAAAGTTCACATTGTAAAGTTCACATTCATAAAAATAAAACATACAAAAAATATAAACATTCATGCCTCTAATATTGTGATCTTTTATCAATTAACAATCCTTCATTGTGATCCCCATAAACATACAAGTCATTGTGATCCCCGGCTTCAATGTTTGGTGGTGTTGGCAACCCAACTGAGAATGGACTAGAATCATCATACTTATCATAGTACTCTTCTTCATCTATAGGATCTTCAATGAAATGTCTTTTACCATGAAGAACAATCGACCATTTATCATTTGCAAGATCATCGATATAAAATACTTGTTTCACCTGTGATGCCAATATGAATGCTTCACCCTTCTTGCCATTCTTTTCAAAGTTCACTAACGTGAAACCCAATTCATCCACTATAACTCCTTTGTTGTTGTCAACCCAATTACATTTAAAGTGCGGAATTCTAAAATCTACATAGTCAAACTACCATGTCTTCAATGACACCGTAATATGACATTTTAACTTCATGTAGACTCTTATCCTTTGCACTTGCAAAAAACAATGAAGACGCTTCAAGGGTGACCCCGCTGTTTTGGACGACACTCTTATCATCTTGACGCTTTGTGTAATATGAGAATCCATTTATGTCAAACCCTTCATAAGACATAACATTCAATTTTGGTTTAACGGCGAGGCATTTGATAGTTTCAGTAAGATTATCTGGTGTTTGAGATAGTTGATGTAACACTTTATCTTCAAACCCCTTAATAAATGTCTTGTTATGCTCTCTAGCAAGCCACATTGAATTGAATCGAGGATATTGTCTCTTGATGAAATTGGTATGTTCCTAGATATAAACACTCACTTCATCGATGTTGTGTAAAATATACAAGTGACCTTGCTCCAACTGCTCATGGCTGGTTACTTTGACCCGTGATCCCAAAATTCCTTTGCCAAAATGCTCCTCAATATTCTTGTCATTCACAGGAGTGTCATTATCGCTCAGAAAGTCATTGCAAAAATCCATAACCTCTCTCACCACATAACCCTCAATAATAGTCCCTTCACGCCGATAACAGTTTCGAACATCACCTTTAAAAATGCTCTTGTATCGTTCAAAGGGATACATCCAATGCAAGAAAACTGGTCCCAACATTTTCACTTCCCTACTCAAGTGGACAATAAGATGTACCATGATATCAAAGAACGAAGGAGGAAAATACATCTCAAGCTGACATAGGGTAACAACCACTTCACTTTGCAATTTATCGAGAGTATCATGGTCAATAACTTTGCTGCACAAACTGTTGAAAAAGAAACAAAGTTTGGTGATTACAAACCGTACATGCTTCGCCAATATAGATTGAATTGCTACAGGCAATATTTGTTGCATTAGAGTGTGACAATCATGAGATTTAAGACCTATCAACTTCAGATCTTTCATTGATACCAATGTACAGATGTTGGATGAGTAACCCTGTGGCACCTTTACATTTACCAAGCATTCACAAAAAGCTTTCTTCTCCTTTCTAGACAACATGTAACAAGTGGGAGGTAAGTATGTTCTCCAATCGCTACTAACTACTTTTGTTAATTTTGTCCTTATTCCCATTTCACGTTGGTCCATTCTAGATTTTATCCCATCTTTAGTCTTACCTGGTATATTCAACAGAGTACCGATGACACTATCACATATATTTTTCTCAACGTGCATGACATCGATACAATGCCTGACTATCAAAGAACTCCAATAAGGAAGATCCCAAAATATTGAATTCTTGAATAAAGACTTGTCACTCCGTGTGGCCATCATATATTGTGATCTCTTACTAAATTCATTGGCAATATCTTTTACTCTTTCATAAACATCCTCCCCTGATATAGGTTTAGCTGCACTCTGTTCCCCATTCCGTCCATTGAATGCTTTGCGCAACCTACGATACAGATGAAATTTTGGAAGAAACCTTCGATGACCAAGATATACAGTCTTTCTGCCATTTTTAATCATATTGAATTAGCGTTCTCTTCAAATATAGGACACGCTTTAGATCCTTTGACACTATATCCAGACAAATTCCCATACGCTGGAAAGTCATTCACAGTGCAAAATAACATAGCATGCAAACGAAATGTCTCTCTTCATAAAGCATCATAGGTCATTACACCTTCACCCCAGAGCTTCTTCAAGTCATCAATCATAGGTTTAAGATAAATGTCGATATCATTTCCAGGTTGTTTAGGGCCCGGTATCAAAGACGACAACATAAGGTACTTATTTTTCATACACAACCAGTGAGGAAGATTGTATATAACAAGCATAACTGGCCAAGTGCTATGTTGGTTGCTCAATTTCCCATACAGATTCATCCCATCTATACAAAGCCCAATTCTTAGATTCTTGTCTTCTTCACTGAATTCAGGGTACAATAAATCAATCTTCTTCCACTTTGGGGAATCAGACGCATGTTGTAGGATCCCATCATTATTTTTCTTAACATTTGCATGCCACCTCAAATTCTTTGCATCTATAGGATTGGCAAACAAGTGTTGAAACTGTGGTATTATAGGTAGATACCACATCACCTTGGCAGGAGAATCAATGTTGGACTCCCCCGAAGTCGTCAATTTATACCTTGACACACCACATTTCGGACGATCTTTCAAATCCACATAGTCCTTTTGAAATAATACACAATCATACGGGCATGTGTGTATCTTCTTGGCCTCCATTCCCATAGGGCACAACAATTTCTTTAACTGGTATGTTGAGATTGGTAGCTCGTTTCCTTCAGGAAGAATTTCTTTCAACAAAGACAACAATGACGTGAAACTTTTGTCGCTCCATCGATTGTTAGCTTTCAGTTTATACAATTTCAACACAGCGCTAAGCTTCTTAAACTTACAACCTGCGTATAACGGTATCTCAGCATCATGTACAATGTTTCTAAACATGGGAGGTGGATAGGTGTGCTCTACCCCACAACTATCCAGCATCGCATCAACAATGTCTACTGGAACTGGTTCGTTCACATCTACATCATCGAAGGCAATTTCTTCTTCCACACACGCACTGCTATCGACATCCACTGATTTTAGGTTTGAAATCTCTCCATGTCAGTGTCATTCTGTATAGCCTTGTATAATCACATTGCACATGACATGACTTTTGATTTCATCACCAGTGTTGACTTTCAAGTTGTTACCGTAATGCCTACATGGATAGTAGAACCTATCTCCAGGTTGTTTCCTATGTTCCTTAGTAAATCTAATAAACTAGTCACGACTAAAAATAAACTCGGGGGTGTAGCAATTTGGAATGGACATCCATGATCTATCCATTCTATGATCAAAGAGAAAACAAGTATATATTAGAACAAGATTAGGGTCTAGGGTTAAAAGATTAGGGTTTATGGTTAAAACTTTAGGGTAAGGTCTTATATATAATTAATGGTTAAAACATCCTAAGTGAGATTAGGTGTTCAAGAACAGTGAGATTAGGTGTTCAAGATTTACTCCTAATGAGTAAATCTTAGACGGGTTTCTAGGCCAACAAATACATGTGCTGTCATTCTTATATATAATAAATGTATACCACCTATTCCATTCTTGAACACCTAATATCACTAGTAAGTGTATAATGTGTATTGTGTTTTCAAGAAAATTTTGGCAGCATTTCCCCGCTATTCTCGAAGTACATATTAACATAGAGAACAAACGGGGAAATGCTGCCGAAATTTCTTGAAAACCCAATACACATTATACACATACATCCTAAGCGAGATTAGGTGTTCAAGAATAGTCCCAAACCGGGGACTATCCAAGATTTACTCTGAATGAGTAAATATTGGATGGGTTTCTAGGCCAACAAATACATGTGTTGTCATTCTATAACATTGATTTCAACATTTCGAGTGTCCATGCATGTTCATCATCAAGATAAAGATTACACATAAATTAGTATGACCTAGGGATGGAGATATTCATAATTGATTTCAAAATTTCAAACTAGCTCATGCATTATCATCAATCTACATCATACAATAGGGATTCATGTAGATGTTAGGGCGACACATCACTACAAAATTAGAGATTTAACATTAGGGTTTTAATATCTTAGATAGACTGATCACAAGATTTCAGCAATATAGTTAATTCAAGATTATGGTGAAATGTGTATTAGGGTTTTAATATCTTAATTCAACATGTATCAAAATTTATAGAATTAGGTCAAGCATTAGTATTCGATTGCAAATGTATCTTCTTCTTCCTACTCCCTCCTTTCCAAATGGATAAAAGCAAGTCACGACTTGTGGGCTGGACACGACCATGGCTGTGTTGGCCATGGTCGGTCAACACAGCCACTCGTGTCCAGCCCACACAGGTCGATCATCCTTGCTTTTATCCATTTGGAAAGGAGGGATCAGGAAGAAGAAGAGGTGGAGGAAGAAGAAGGGGTGAAGGAAGAAGAAGAGGCAGCGACCTACCTATCAGTGGCATGGAGGAAGAAGAGAGCATCTAGGCATCCCTGTCGGAGGCGGCTGTGTGAGGAGCTAGTGGGCGGGAGGATGAAGATAGCAGGGGGCGGCGGCGGCAGTGTGAGGAGCATGGGCGGAAGCTTGATCATGCGATAGCGATGAGCAGGGGGCAGCAGCTTCGGGCGGGGGCTAATTCGCGGTGATGAAACAGAGAGAATGGGGCATATCTTGTTTCTCAATAGATCGCGCGGGGGTTATTAAGTTAAGAAAGGCGTCAGTTATTTAAAAAACTGACACCTATTATCCATCAGTGTCAGTTTCCAGAACAAACCGACGTCCATTGCACAATCTTACCCGTAAAAATTTTCACGGGGACGGCGCACGAAATCTTATCAGCGTCGGTTTTTCCACAAAAATCGACGACCTTTGGAGGTAATTTTTTTCATCATTAGGCATCGGTTATTAGGTCAAAAACCCAACGCCGTATGTGAAACTTTGGGGGTAATTTTTTTTCACTAGAAAAATTGGATTTGGCGGGCTATTTTAGGCATCAGTTCATTATAGAGAGCCGACGCTAAATAAAATGCAATACCCGTGTCTGACCGGTCTTCAAAAATAGATGTCAGTCTCTGTAATTAGCCGACGTTGTAGGGTTTAGGTGTCGGTTTTAGGTAATAACGGATGTCGCTAAATGTGACGTTATAAGTTATTTCTGTAGTAGTGATATATATATATATACACACATACATATACATATATATATAGATATATATGTATACATATATGTATATATATATATATGTATATATATGTATGTATCGGAATTAGGTAAGTATATTCCGACATCCCCCCTAAAAAATATTAGAGGGGTCAAGATTACATGTAGGCCCAACGCCATACACCCAAAACAGCATTACAACTCACGCATTTAATCTATACATAGTCTACGTCTAATGCATTTACATATTTTTATAGCAATATTAGAGGCATTCATAGACTTACCCTGGTGTCTTATAGCATTTCTCTCCTCCCAGATATGGTAGCATAGGGCAGCAAACAAAAGATTTTTCTTCACATCTCTTCCGCACCTAGCAAGCATTATTCTCGGTTCAGCAATGAGTTGAAGATGAAGTCTAAACTCCCTGCATAAATGGTCCCAAACTTCCTTTGTAAAATTTCATTCCCCCACAAGGTGATTGTGGATTTCTTCCTTATCCTCACATAGCAGGAATACAGTAGATATATCATAATTCCAGCTCTTTATTCTATCAAGTGTGGAGAGAATATGGTGCAGAAATTTATATACACACATGCTCCATTTAGGCACATACATATCCATCCATATTTGTTCTCCCACGATATCCTTCGCTCTCCTATTACGGGACATTTCCCATAAGCTTATCTTCTTGTCTATGAGCTTCCTTCCACCGGAATTATTAACAATAAACATGTGCTTAATTTGTGGCCATATTTCCCTCATGACATTTATGGATCTTGAATACCCTTCTCTTGTTTTCGGGATAAAGTCTAGTCCCCTAGGATATCTCTCTCTCATCCATTTGCCCCATGTAGATGTGCCTTCTTGATATGCAATCAGCCTTCTCATGGAACGCCATCTAGCAATATCCCTGGGAGTCTTCAAATTCAGACCTCCTTCATCCTTAGGAAACGCTAGCCTGGAATACTTCATAGGGTGGTGCTCGCTTCCCTACAAAAAATTAGCAATCTTCATTTCAATTCTATCCAGAACAGAGACAGGAATTTCACCTTGTTGTGCCCAAAAAATGAGGAGACCTTCAATAGAAGCTTTGATCAAGGTACTACGTCCAGCCATAGAAGTCCTTTGTGTAGGCCATCTATTTATCATCTCCTCCACTTTATCAATGCAGTCTGTAAAGTCCTTGACTTGAAGGTTGCCACCTGCAAGCGGAAATCCCAAGTATTTGGTTGGGAATATTCATTTTTCAACCCCCATTGCCTGCGTAAGTCTGGCTTCCACCTGATGGCAGTTCTTTGACAAGAAGATGTGTGTTTTATTTACATTTATGCACTACCCTGTTTGCTTCCCGAAGTCCCTCAGTAAGCCCTTTAGATTTTCCAGGTGATGCTGCTTGGCTTCAATGAACACCAGGATATCATCAGCAAAAATTAAATGTGTCATTACCTTTGTGCCATGTACAGTGTAAGGATTTATTTTCTTCTCTTCTTCAGCTCGCTGCATCCTCCTTGTAAAGTATTCCATGACAATAACAAAAAGAAGGGGGGATAGGGGGTCACCCTAGCGCAGCCCGTTGCTGCCCCTAAAGAAACCAGCCGACGTGCCATTCACCAGAACTGAGTAACTGGTAGTCCCGACACATTGTTTCATCCAACCAATCCATTACTCGTTGAAACCCATCTGTTGCAAAATCCACCAAAGTTTATCCCAACGTACACTGTCGTAAGCTTTGGAGACGTCAAGCTTTAAGCAAGCCTTCCTACTACCTCTCATAACATTGTAGTCTAGGAGAAATTCCCCAGCAAGAAGGGAACAATCACTAATGCTTCTATCTGTAACAAAGCTCCTTGATTTGCAGAAACCAGAAAGGGGGGGATCATTTTCAGCCGGGCAGCTAGGATTTTTGCAATAATTTTATATTGTACCGAGCAACAGGCAATGGGCCGAAAATCAGCAAGAGAAGACGTAACTTTCTTTTTTAAAATAAGAACAAGAAAAGAGTGATTAACCTGTCTCACCAGAGGACTGCGCCAGGAATGATATCCATGGAGTGCGGGCTAGCCGTCATGGGCCACGAATTTCTCATCTTTTCTTTGCAGATGACTCTATTCTTTTTGCAAGGGTGACCAAAGAAGAATGCATGAAAGTAGTTGTGATTGTCAGCCAGTACGAATGGGCATCCGGACAGAAAATTAACTTATCAAAGACTGAGGTGGCCTTTAGAAAAGGAGTCTGCATGGAGAGGAAGGACGAGATATGCCAAGTGTTACAAGTAAGAGAGGTGGAGAAACATGGGAAGTACTTAGGCCTACCTGCAGCGGTTGGAAGATCCAAAAAACATGCCTTCTCATACATACAGGATCGAGTGTGGAACAAACTTCAAAGATGGAAGGAAAAATTACTGTCCAAAGCGGGAAAGGAGGTTTTAATCAAGGCAGTGGTCAAACAATCCCATCGTACCTGATGAGTATTTTCCAGTTATCGACATATCTACTTGATGCCATTAACAGTTCCATTGCTAGATTCTGATGGGGTGCCAAAGACAATGAACAGAAAATTGCCTGGGTCAGCTGGGAGAAACTTTGTAGACCAAAAAATCAAGGAGGCATGGGATTTTGTGATATTAGTATATTCAACCAAGCTCTTCTTGCTAAACAAGTGTGGTGCCTTTTCCACAGGAGAGAGAAATTGGCTTACAAAGTCCTCAAGGCTAGATACTTCCCATCAAGCAATGTCCTCAAGACCCGCAGGGGACATAATCCGAGTTTTACCTGGTGGAGTATATGGAATTCCAAGAGTATCATCTTACAAGGCATGCAATGGAGAGTGGGAGACGGCAAAGACATCAACATATGGTCGGACAATTGGATACCCAATCTAGGCGGCAGCATAGAGTCTAGGTTGGGTGTATCTTCACCGACAGTACATCAGGTTCACCAACTCATTGACCAGGAAACAAGAGATTGGGACTGAGGGATGGTAAACGAGCTGCTATCACAGAACGTGGCTGACATGGTGCTTGCCATTCCGTTAGGGGTAACAACGAGGACAGATGGGATTTTCTGGAGACCAAGCAGAAGTGTGGAATATACTGTGAAGTCAGCATACTGGATGGCCACCCAAAAACCGAGTAACACCGAGCAATCAGCCACCCACGTGAACAAGGAGGTCTGACAGGCAATCTGGAAGACAAGTCTAGCTCCCAAAGTTGCGCATTTCCTCTGGCGTTGTGTCGTCGGCTCACTGGCCACTGTTGGACGGCTGTTCGATAGGTACTGCCACCATGATGGAATTTGCAACATCTGTCGTAGGGAGAAGGAGGACATAACCCACATGCTCTTCAGATGCGAGTAGGCGTGGGAGCTTTGGAAGGAATATCCGGTGGGCATGCAAGGACGCATCCGACAACTGGGTACAAAGCCCATAGTCGAAGCAATTATGGCAGCGGTCTGGTCGGAAAATGGGTCTGCAAATGAAGATACGGTTGCATCCCTATGGGCGATCTGGACAAGATGAAATGACATCACCTTCGGGAACAAGGTGTGCCACCCGCTTATACTGAAGAACTCAATGCTGCCATTAGTCAAAGTTTACAGGGACACGACAACCACAATGGTCAACACAGCACCACGGGACAAGCACGCACGATGGAGCAGGCCACCACAAGGGGTCACGAAATTTAATTGTGACGTTGCGGTGGCTATTCAAGGAATGGATGGTTTTGGGCTGGTATGGCAGACTGCAGAAGGAAATATCACCCGTATAGCAGAAAGAAGATAGCTGACTCTCAAGGATCCTAGATGCGCTGAAGCACTAGCTATCCGAGAAGGCCTCAAGCTATCCAAAGAAATGAACCTCACCGCTGTAATTCTGTAATCGGATGACGAAGCAGTGATCAAGCTCATCGGGGTCGGGACTAGAAGGGCAGATCTCCTAGGAACTGTCGTCGAGGACATAGCCTACCTTAAAGTTTTCTTTTCCAGCATTTCTTTTGTTTCTTGTCGTAGACAGGCTAATGGGTTGGCACATAAGTTAGCCCGGATGGCCTCTAGTAGTAGCTTTTCATTCAGTAGCTATAGCTCGTTTCCTCCTTGTGTAATGAACTGCATTAGAGTAGATTTTCTTAGCTAATGAAAGTAGACCGTTTAACCTCAAAAAAAAAACCTGTCTCACCATATTTCCTCCTTGAAGAAACCAGTCCACATAAGCAAGCAAGTCACCTTTAATAACATCCCAATTTTTCTTGTAAAAGAAAGCATTAAAGCCATCAGACCCCGGCGACTTATTGCTTCCAATGCTCCAAACAGCATCCTTGACCTCCTATTCATTAGTTCTTCTGGTAAGAATATTATTGTGAGTACTAGTGAGTTTGAATTTCCAATCAATTTCCTCCTGCTCATCAATATTGTCAGAAAGAGCCTTTTTGTACAGAGACGTGTAGAACCCAATCGCCTGTTCTTCAAGATCTTCCTGTTTGTTGACAACCATCCCTTCAGCATTAATGAGCTCAGAAATAATATTACCTGCCTCTCTCCTTCTAACCACAGAATGATATAGCATTGTGTTTCTATCTCCATCATCCATCCACTTCTCCTTGCTTCTCTGCCAGAAAATTTTTTCCTCTGCCCTCTTTAGATCTTCAAGCATCATTTTTAATTCCCTTTCTTTCTCTATCAAAATAGGATTTAGTGGATCAATTAACAGTCTTTCTTGAATGTCTTTGCACTCCTACTTGGTCTCCTTCAACATCTTTGGAATGTTCACCTTTTCTTCCGCCCATTTTTTGATAGCCACCTTGGTGTTTGACAGCTTCTTTGCAAAAACATACATGGGGTTGCATGTCACCTGGATACTCCAACTTTGCTTTATGACCTCATCAAACCCTTTCCAGTCCGCCCAATAGTTTAGAAATCTAAAAGGTCTTCTTTTATGTTTTTTCTTTGTAATCTGTACAACAATAGGAGCATGATCACTAATATCAGAACCTTCAGCCTTCACCTGCACATTAGGAAAAATCTTCAGCCATTCATCATTCACAAGAGCTCTATCCAGCTTGCTTGCTATTCTGCCACCCGGGCCCCTTTCATTATTCTAGGTAAAAATATCCCCACCAACCATTGGTAACTCGAAAAGACATGATTTATCAATGGCTCGATTGAAAGCATCCACTTCATCATCAATAGCAAGTCTTTTCCCTTTTTCTCAGCCTGCAACTATACTGGATTAAAATCACCAATGACCATCCAGGGAAGCGCAACTTGTTTAGAGATAGAAACCATAGTGTCCCATAGATCCAATCTCGCTTTTCCATCATTGTGCCCATAAACAGCTGTCAACCACATATGCAATCCTCCAATATATATATATATATATATATATATATATATATATATATATATATATATATATATATGTATGTATGTATGTATGTATGTATGTATGTATGTATGTATATGTGTGTATATATATACATATATATATGTGTGTATATATATATATGTATATATATATATATATATATATATATATATATATATATATATATATATATATATATATGTGTGTGTGTGTGTGTGTGTGTGTGTGTGTGTGTGTATGTATATATATACATATATATATATATATGTACATATATATATATATATATATATATATATATATATATATATATACATATATATGTATATATATACACACATATATACATATATATGTATATATATATACACATATATATATACATATATATGCATATATATACATATATATACATATATATACATGTATACATATATATATATATATATATATATATATATATATATATACATATATATATACATATATATACATATATACATATATATACATACATATATATACATATATATACATATATATACATATGTATATACATACATATATATACATATATATACATATATATATACATACATACTTATGTATATACATATATATATATACATATATATATACATACATATATACATACATATATATACATATATATATACATATATACATATATATACAAATATATATACATATATATACATATATATAGATATATATATACGTACATATATATATACATATATATATATATCTATATATATATACACTACTATAAAAAGAGCGAGTTCTTTTACTAATTTACAAAAATGCCATTTGAACAACTCTCAACCAATAGGAAAGTAGCTTTTCAAAATGCATCAACCTCCTTGAGTCTCTCTCTTCTCTCCTTTTTTTCACTTTTTTAGCCTTATATTTTCTTTTATTTTCACAATATAACTACCCATTACACTGGAATACCATACACGTTCCCAGAAGATCGACATCCACTGCCCACTCTCTGAGACCATAAACCTAACCATCCCCTTTGTATGCCTCTCTCTCTATCAGTATATCGTGGTAGTTGTTAGCCAGTGCCCACCTACTCCCGTCAGATTTCACAAATTCTACTCTGTTATCAACCACGTCGAGTGTGGCCGTCGGTCACTTCGCTGCAACAACGTCGACATTCCTTGAGGAATGCTCACTACACTCAACTCTTCTCAAGTTCTTTGCATAATGATTCTATTATGAGTAAGTTTCTCACAGAAAAGCAGTGCAAATCGCACATGTAGCATAGAAATTTGCAAACTCAAGAGTATTGATAGGTAATTCCTTTTAAATAGGAAATGTGTACATCTTCCTTCTTTCAGTTTAAAGTAGAGCATGAAGCGGTTCCACACTACAGAGCCCTGGCGAGGAGATCAACCAAAAAGGCTACTAAAAGGGTGGTTGACGCTCATGGTTATAATCACACCATCATGTCCTGCACCACCACCTCCCATTCCATTGTCCAACTAATTTGCGAGAGCCCCACACCCCCTATAGCCATGATGAGTTCACAGTCCCTGACTTCCTCCTACCTGGCGTGTCATTCCTTCCCGTCTATGCAAGTACCCATGCAGTCTCACAATGGCCACAGTAAACAACAACTACATTTTATGTGAGAGGTAGGTTAAATTATATTTCACTCTCTAAGAAGGATGACGAAATTAGATTAAAGCTATTAATCATTACATAAATCAGGACATGAGAGAAAGCAGGTGCTTTCTCGCATCTATTACATTATTAAATGTAATTTATCTTTCGATGATTCATCTTATATACTCACAGTTAGTTATTTAATACAGTCTGACACATTTAGAGAGAATACCAAGAGAGAGAGAGGGTGATCATGTCGGGTGCACAAGGAGCTCAGTCGCCAGGCGTGTTCACGGCGATGACATACGAGTCGGTGGAGGGTGGCAAGAACAAGAGCAAGATGGAGATTCGGTCCAAGGAGGATGAGGGCATCGTCCAAGACAAGCTCCAGGATAAGGTGAAGGATGGCATCGGCAAAGGTCGGCCCGTGTTCGGAGAAGGCAAAGGGGAGGAATGCAAGAAATATATGGGCATCCCCGGCACAGGCTGAATGCATAGAATCACCCACCGTGACGCAAACCTTTTTCTGTATTTTTCTTGGCCCTCAAGACCTTCTTTGTACACAAAATCGTAGCTCCGCTAGCCCTCGCACTCTTCATTGACATGTAATATAATGTACATCACTGCTATTATAGTAGAAATGAAGTACTCTTTAGCAAAAGAAAAATATAGTATGTAACTGTTCAACGTGGAATACACTTTAGCTGCAGGATGAATAGAAAAGGATAAATGGGCCAGAGAAGAAATGCATAAAAACTTTTAGAAGCTGAAATCTGAGCGGAAAAGAACAAAATTAAGGAAACCTTTAAGAAGATGAAGGTATGAAAGTTTGGATGCCAGAGTGTTGTGTAACCCACATTATTTTTGGGAGCATCAGATCCGTATGAAATTTTACAATCTGACTAACATGTTCCTTATTAAAAAAATAATCTTATTAGGGGGAATAGTATGTATGATATGCCAAACGCTTGCACCCTACTTTACTCTCTTTTTTCCATAGTCCATCACCATGCATTATTCATTATTCAATATTATTATCAGTTTTAATAAAGGAAAAAAAATCAAAATGGTACACTTTGACAAAAATATTTTTGGGTATAGTACCTCTATGAAAATATTTCCCAAAATAGTCAACTTTTGAGATAAAACGCCACATGAATTGGCGTTTTCTAAGTACAATAGGTAAAAACACCAAAAGAATTGGAGCTTTTAATTAAAAAAAAGTAAAAATGCCAAATGGGTCGGCGCTTTCACCCACAAGGCAAGGGGTGAAAATGCCAACTCATTTGGCGTTTTCACTTTTTTTATTTTTTTATTAAAAGCTCCAATTCTTTTGGCGTTTGGAAATATTTTCATGGAGGTGCTATACCTAAAAATATTTTTTTCAAAGTGTACCAGTTTGGTTTTTTTCCTTTAATAAATTACTACAGATAGCTATTATGTGGCGAGGAAGGGAAGATCAGTTCTAAATATGCTTGAACCTACTGCACGTCGTATGTTTTCAAATCCTAACCTAAGGTAAGTTTCTTTTGTTTCTGTTTTTGTTTAATGTGGGATATCATGCCAGCTACTTTGTTCATGTGATTACCATCTTGGTTTCTTTTTTATATATTTTATTTCTCCATTATCTCTTGGCACTATCCTATAAAGACGTGAGATCACTCCTCAATCGCAACCCGAAGTGTCGAACATATAGTAGGCAAACACATACTAACCCAGAAAGCAGTAAGGCCACCATCTCCCAGCAAAATCATTGTGTTTCACATGCATCTTCTATTTATTAATAAATGTTATATATATCCATAATCATGAGTAGGATGCAGAATATGGTGCAGAGAGTGCATGAAATTCAAGGTCACACCTTTCTTTAGTAAATATAATTGTTGTTGTATGACCCATTTGAATTTCTCCTTAGGCACTTACAAAGTACCTTGCTAACATTAACATTGTAGTATGAAAATGTCAACATGACCAAGGGTACTAAGAAATTAATTTGGAGTCGCTTTCGGGTTGGAAAACAACTCAGTTGATGTAGAATAGCCCAACCCAAAAGTGACTTGGAATTAGATTTTTTACAAGGTAGTATATCAGCGACCTGGCCTGGTTTTATAATGCTTAACTTATACAAGCAACTTGAAATATATAATTTTATTAATTGCTCATCAGATATTACATTTTATACCTCATTAGAATTTTATTTTGACTAAAATTGTCAACCCGGACTAGACTTAGAATGGAAAAATCACTACCCAGAACCAATTTGATTGAATTCAAACAACTTTGACAAAGTTTAAAACTGAAATAGATTTTTACTAATTCGACATGTTTGGGTCCATATGTTCGGACAAGATTTGACGTACCTAACCATCACGCTTTCAAAATTACTATTTTCTTATTTTGATGAGGACTACAACATATGAACATGCATTTGTTACAATGAGAGTTGATAATTCAAGTGATAAATGTGTACATGTGAAAGAACATTGAGGTAACAAAATTGTAGCCTTGAAACGAAATCCATATGATATCATTTTATACTAGACTAATCGTCTATACAAGATTCAATGCTCAATTGGGTATCATCACAATAGAGTATTCTTAGCATTTATTAATTAACAACATATACTTCCATAATGAATATTTTATATTGTTATGTCTAGATAAGTCAACACAAATTAAAATTAAAAATTAGGTGTATTGGTACATCAAAATATTGTAGGTAAATTTTATTTATTTATGATCTTTTTTTAGAGAAAAAATACTTGACGTTTTGTATTTTGTTAACTATTTCTCTTAATGTCCTAAATGTACGATCTTTTGCCAAACTTCTACAAGTTGATTATACTTATTTTAGAAGCACGTGCATATGTGGTTTATACTTTTCTTTTGGGTATGAATAGTAAGTATAATAGTTTCTTCACAATTTTTCATACATTTTGACTTTTAAAGTGTTCATTGAATAACTCTTTGACAAGTATAATAACCAAAATTAAAATATATATCTACTTTTTATATATATCTTAGATTATGATTTAAGTGAAGATCTCATGCATGACCATAGATGGTGAGTTAGATTCTAATAATGTTTGGGACATTTAATTACTTGTGATATTATATTTAATATTTTTCATATAAGAAATAATTGAATTTATTATGGCGAGTAGAATAAAAAGTACTAAAATTTAATGACTACATATAAGATGATCAAAGAGAAAAAAATGTCCTTCACACTATATTATACATATTTAATTGTGCTTAGCATGTGATTATTAAACATGTTTGTGTACATGGTTTATGAAAGAAAATGCAACTACGAATAGAAAAATACTATGAAAATTACAAAGTTGTAATTCTATGAAATAGTGAACTATGATTTTATCATTAAATTTGTGTTCATGAGCTTCAATCACAGACTGGGAATATATTTCAATGTAAGTCATATTTGATAAATGATAAATAATATTTACCACACACAAATAAATTTGTGTGTACAATTGAAATGATAAGGTAAAACTTTACAAATGTTTGTTAGATTTATTTTATTCCATTATTATATTATAGTAATTCATATTACAAAAATGGATGATAAGGAAAAAGCACCTCTTAGTGTTGGTCATCTTAAATTTACGTAAGATTTGCATTTCTTTAGAAAATGATAAACTTTTCAGATATGTTGATGATTTAGAGGATATAACAACTCTTTCGTTACCTTTTGATTGACACCTTTTCATTGTCGTGAAGTATTTATATAAATTTAACATTTCCATTTCATACGTGCATGTCGCACGTGTGTGTTTACTAGCATATATATATATATATACTAGTGAACGCACACGTGCACATGCACGTGACATATAAAATTTGTTGGAAATATGCGGGGTGAAGATTCGTCCGTGAAAGATTCCTACGGTAAAAGACATTTGTGTTGGTTGTTTGAAAGGAGAGAATCAAGGAACCGTTTCCGTGGGATAGAGGGAGAAATATAGAATTAAAGATAATAAAAGTTAATAAGAGAGTGTTAGAATAAATATTTGTAGGAGCAAAATTCTTTGAAAAAAGAGAGAAGAAAGTGAATCAAGGAGAGCGCAGATAGAATCAAACTCGCTCTTTTTATAGTATTATGGATATGAGACCTATCCACAAGACTTTAAAAACGTTTCTCTCGTCCCGACTTCCGTTTTCTATTCCTAATTTTTCTGATTTTGGTTTCATCTTTACTTCTTCCCTTTCCGATAACCACGCTACGTGCAACTATTAAGTTGCCGTCTCCCTCTCCCTCGCGGTCTGTTATTATCTTTTGGATTTGTTTAAATAATTCTTAGACGTTTCTTACTCCTGTTTGTTTACAAAACATAGCCTCTATTTATACAACTACATGTCTCGTATATCGTCCCATTTACACTGCGAGCTTCTCTTTTTGTCTTTGCTCGTCTCCACCAATACCATGTGGCAACTTGAAACATGTCGTCATTGACGCATAGCAGATTGACGTGGATTGTACATCACCGATGACTCCTATTACTTCCAACACAATAATTATTTATTAGTTTCTATTTCCTTTTCTATTCTGCTACTCTACTCACGATGTTGCAAACATTATCCATGTCTTCACGTTATACATTGCTCCTATTAGTTTGTAATGGTTAAAGTAACGTGATGTTCTATACATAATGAAGGCAACCTTCTTCAAAGTGATCGACCGATTTATTGACCACTGCTAACACCATGCAGTGGCCTGGAAAGGTCGTCATCAATGAACAAGGGGAAGGCCATTATCTATTACCTTACTTTGTGGTGCTTGATTGTTGTAGATTGCACATCTATTCAGAATAACCATGCCTCCGAAGTGTTGTTTCGACACATATGATCTAAGAGGAGTGAACATGTTTGACATATTTTTCTGTACGTCAGTTTATTAACTATTTTGTTAAAATTGTCGTTTATAACTTATTGAGATCTTAGAGTGTACGAATTTTATAGAAATAATTATAAATGATATTTCTGATTTCTTCAAATGTACCTTTTACTTTTAGTCACTTTCTTGGTAAATACATTCATGTTCATAGAGATAGATATGTCTTTAGTCAAATAGAATGGCACATTCATGTCCATAACAAACTTTATCCTTAAAACATTATGCTTTCCAAAACAAACAAAAAATAAAAGGTCTGAATTTTAAGAAGCAGAAACAAAATAATAAATATTCTAGAATAGACACATGAAACTATTTTTTTTCCTAAAGCACGTGAGAATAGAATTTCTCAATTACTCAGTCGTATAAACATTACTGGATAATCTAATGTTTGAGTCTTGAATGCCGAATTCAACATTGTCGTCATCATCCTTGTTAAACCTAAAAAAGTAAAACTAGTATTTAGTCTTAAGTGAATGCAAATTTTATACTTAGAGGAAATTTTCAAAGGCCATACCTCTTTTTGGAGTTCAATGGGAAGTTTCTAATATCATGATTGACAAGTTTATTACATCATTTGCACAATCACTTTGGTTTTTGTGCCTTCTCCATATCTTTTTCTTTACCACTTTTGAGTCTTTTGCCACTGCCTTTAGTATTGCAATGATCTGGAGGGTGAAACTCGACTACACTTGGACCAACATCATCATTACAGACATTAGCCACTCTTGCTTGTGTGGGCTCTAGTTCCTCAATAAGTGAGATTACACATGTGATTGCCTTTGAATATGTCTCATTATTTTGCAATGATTTTTCCAATGCTTTTGAGAACAATGCTGCCAACTCACTTCGCCTTTGATCCTTTTTAGGATTTTCTATTATTTCAAGAGAAACACCTTTATCATCAAAAATTATCTCCTTCATAACATTAGATGACCATCTTTTCAGTATGAACTTGATTGGCACCTCCATCAATAAATTATTTCTCAAAATAAAGATAATATGGTGGCATGGAATACCATCTGATTCAAATAATATACATGTGCAAGAAGCAAATTTGTCAATGGTGAGGTAGATAACGCTATGAGATATTGTGGAGTTTTCACAATTTCAGACAATGAATGATTTTCATGACTTTCATCTTTAACTAATTCGATGGCATAATAAAATCTCTTCTCCAACTCATCTTGAAATTTGTTGAAGTTGATTCTCGTATAAATTGATGACATTTGGTTCTCTACTTGTAGTTTTGTTCTCAACTTGGGCTTGGTATATTCAGTGTCATGGTCATCTTTCCTTTCATTGTGTCTTTGTCTTCAAATAGCTCTTTTAATACGACCATAAAACTTTTCGAGTGAAACTCGATTTCCAACATAGACACTATAATATGAGTCCATTCCTTCACTTTGTTGGCTACTTATCGTTCCTAGAAGTTTAATGTAAATATGAAATATACAGTGTTCTAATTTACAATTTATGCTAAATTTATGAAACATGTGAAAAGTATCTGCAGTAAAAATATGTTTGGAATATATTGGTACCCATTTGTCCCTCAAATCGTATATTGAGTGAAGCCATGCATTTTTTTCTAATCCATTTTCATGCATAATATTTTTTCATTCCTTTTTGAATTCCTCAATACTGCTGGAATACATAATGCATGAATTGAAACTATTCAAGAATGTGGATTTCTTAGATATGGCATCTAGTTTTCCAGGAACTTTATCTAGAATATGCCAGATGCAATAATTATGCTTTTTTGTTGGAGAAACATTTGGAATAGTTGCATTCATTGTAGGATCTTGATCTATGATAATAACCTTTGGTGATTTTCCAAACATTGCTTCAAGGAAATTCTCAAATAACTAGGTGAATGATGAAATCTTCTCATCCTTTACCAATCCACAACCAAAATTAATTGATTGGCTATGGTGGTTAATTTCTGCAAATGGAGCAAATACAAGAGAATATTGATTTGTGTCATATGTGGTATCAAATATCATGATATCCCCAAATAATGTATATGATTTTCTTGAAAGACCACCAGCCCAGAATACATGGGTCAACTTGTCCTCATTGTCAACATTGTAGGCATAAAAGAAAGAAGGATTGATCTCTTTTTCTTCTTTGAATTGATTTAACAATATATGTGCATCTAGATCTTTGACTTTACGCCTTTTATCCCTTTCATAATTCCTAATATCATGTTCACTACAACCAATATTATGATATCCTCCACTCTCTATGTCCAGAACATTCAATAACTTAGATGTTCTAATATTTGCTTCCTGAACGTTTTCATGAATAGACTTGATTGCAGGAGTTACTTTCCTATGTGATCTTATAAATAATGTTCTCAGAGGAGTAGATAATGCATGATTGTGTTTCTCATTGAAATTGTCACTAATCACTTATTAGTATAATCTTTGCAAAGAACAAATTTAACAAGACAACCTTCTCTTATGATTCCTCTATTTTTTTTACCTTGACAGCAGTATTTGTAGTATTAGATTGAAGTTCAACTTCCACTTCATCATCTTTACTATATGGATAGCTGTGTTTACAACAAACAAACACCTTCCAATATAGTTTCTTATCCTTCCCACGATATTTGGTAGTACTTTTACGGACACTGAAACCACTTTGTCTAGAATAGGCATAAAAGAACTTCTCGCCTTCTTCCAATGAGTTAAAAACCATCCCAACATGTGGTCTCATGTCTTCTTCAACATTAGGAACTCTGACGCTAGTCTCTTTAATCAAATCAGTAGTTTCAAAATCACCCGAATTATTTGTTCTGCAATTTATAATCATAGAATACATTGATGCAGTTTTTTTATTTACTTTGATACTATAAGGAGGTTAAACATTGATAATATATATATATATTGTATTAGTCAAATGTGAAGATACAAATAAATGTAATTACATAAAAAAATATTAAAAAGCACACACAAAAGTCCAACTAGAGACTGCAATAAACATAAAATATATTCACACTGCTATTTGTGTTTTTTATAATCACCATGCTTAGATTACTAAATTAAAGGATCTTGGCGTACAAAGAGATTGGGAATATTGTCCCGACCATAAGTAGTACTCAACTCATCACGTTGGGCTAGCTGAGCCGCTTTATGCGCTAAGGCAAGCTCCCTCTTAACATGAACAAAAGAAACATGAGTAAAAAAACTATAAAGATCTAAAATATCAGCTATAAACAGACCAAGATGGTCCCTTCTTTATCCGTCGGTATTAATCGCACTGATAACCTCCAAGGAATCCGACTTGATGAGTACCTTTTCAATCCTCTAGTTGACAGCAAACTGCATTGCCGTCTTGTGAGCTGCCCCCTCTGCAAGAACTACTGGCCAATCTGCTTCCCACTTTTCTCCTATCACCACAATTAGTGTCTCATTCTCATCCAGTAGAGATCCTCCCAGACCCAGCCTCCCAGTTTTGTCAACTGCTGCATCATAGTACAGGAGCTTTACTCCATGTTCTTGCTCAAGACTTGGTGTCGTCTTGTTTTCCTTCATCGCTTGCATATCTCACTGTGAGTAGTGTCGTTGATAGTCATTTAGAAGTGCTTTGTGCATGACTAGGGCTTGCCTAAGAATTCGTCCAGTGTTACCAAAGGTTCTGTCATTTCTGTGTGTCCATATCCCCCATAGAACATCCATTGATTTGTTAAGTTCGGCTTCCTCCAGTCTGTCCTTCAGCTCCAGCAATACTCCTGATCCCATCATCTCCTTAAGCTTGTTAAGATTCACCTTTGTCGGCACTTGGGCCCAAGCTTCCATAGCTTCTAAACAACTGAACAACATGTGGCTGATCGTCTCCTTCTCTGCCCCGCATATAGTGCAGGTTCCTTCTTCAGCACAGTGTCGATCCCACAGTCGCCCCTTCATCGCCATTCCTCCTGTGCATTCGTCGCCAGTCCTCCTGTGCATAGTCACCACAAGAAGTGTGCCAACTTTGTGGGCCATTGCTTCCTCCATACGAGCAGCCACACCTGTCCTATCTCCGCAACATGGATGGATTGATACTCTGTTGTGCCTAGCAATGACAGCCAGTAGGTTGATCGTGTAGAGAAGTCACCTTTACGGTTTGGCCACCAAACCGGTGTGTCCTCCTACTTGCGGGCGTTGATAGGGTGTTGGTGAATTTTTTGCAAGTATCCGTCATGAACAACTGATGAAGTAGCTCGCGGTCCCATCTGCCCATGTTGGCATGTAGCATGTCACTGACCAGCGTTAGTTCTTGTCACCTATCTGGCCACCCATAATCCAGACATGGTTCAATATATTTATTTGTGTCCCATCTCCCATTCTCCAATGTACTCCTTCTAGTAGGGTTGCTTTGGCTCCCCATAAACTGCTCTACGTGAAGCTCAGATTATGACCCCTAGTTGCCTCTACCATCCACGTTCTAGGAAAATATCTTTCTTTCAAAACTTTGTAAGCTAGGGAATTTGTATTTGTCAACAGCTTCCATAACTGTCTTGTTAATAGAGCTTGATTGAAAGCATGCATATCTCTAAATCCCAAACCCCCAGATCTTTTCCATTTACACAGTTGGGCCCAACTTAGCCATGAAATTCCTCTCCTCGTATTGCTCGTACCCCACCGAAATTTGGTAATGCAGCTTTGAATCTCATTAATAAGGCCCACCAGAAGTTGAAAAATACTCATCACGTAAGAGGGAATTGCACGTGCTATTGCCTTTATAAGAACTTCCTTTCTCGTCTTGGATAAAAGCTTCTCTTTCCACCCCTTCATCTTCCTCCAGATCTTGTCCTTGATATAGCTGAAAATTTTCTTCTTTGATCTACCAATGGCTGCTGGTAAACCAAGGTACTTTGCATGTTTGTCCACCTTTTTTACTTATAGTAGATTATTCATATCACTTTTCTTCTGGGTCGTCACTCCTTTGCTGAAAGCTACTTCCATCTTGGATAAATTGATCTTTTGTCTCGATGCTTAATCTTAGCTAGGTGCAAGCATTCATCCCTTATAGCTATTGCAAAAAGGATGTTGTCATCTGCAAAGAAAAGGTGTGATATATAGGGACCATTCCTATTGGCTTTAATGTTGTGAATGGAGTTATCCCTTAAAGAAAGAGAGATAGAGGTAGAAAAAGCTTCTGCATATAAAATAAAGAGATATGGAGAGAAAGGGTCACCCTGGCGAAGTCCTCGAGCAGTTATGATCTTTTTGGACCGATTACCGCTGATAGCGAAAGAAAAATTAACCGAGGAGACACACTCCACGACCTTAGACCTCCACTTCATACTGAACCCCAGCTTCTGTTGAACAAAATCTAGAAAACTCCATTCTACTCTATCATAAGCTTTAGACATGTCTAACTTCAGTGCCACATTACCCCGGGCTCCCTTTGCTTCATGTTTCATCTTATGAAAAATCTCAAAAGCCACTAGAGCATTATCAGTAATCATTCTTCCTAGAACAAAGACACTTTGATTTTCAGACACCAGATCATCCATTAAGGGCTTTAGCCAGTTTGCCATGACTTTAGAGGCAATCTTGTAGACCACATTACACAAGCTAATTGGTCTATATTCAGCAAGCTCAACCGCTTTCTCTACCTTGGGTATAAGAACAACCAAGGTGGAATTTAGCAGATTGATATCTTCTTATCCTTTCCACCACCCCTTAATGTAGTTAGCCACATCCCTCCCTACCACATGCTAGTATTTTTGGAAGAACATGGGTTTAAATCCATCCAGGCCAGGTGCCTTGTTTGGATGCATGCATTTGAGAGCACTATGAATCTCCTCCTCTGTAATATCTTTCTCTAGAAGCTCGTTCATCCTTGTGGAAACTTTCTTTGTAAGGCCTCTTCCCACACTTTCAAAATTTGATGGCGAACTTGTGCTAAAAAGAGTCTCAAAAAAAGATAAAATTTCCCACTCAATGTCTTCCTCCTCTGTAATAACCGCTCCTTGATGGTTTCTGAGACTCTCTATCTGATTCCTTTTCCTCCTTTGAGATGCTTTATGATGAAAATATGTTATATTTTTATCGCTGGATTTCATTTCTTTCACTCTCGCTCTCGCCCCCCAGTATTCATCATCTTTGTGGTGCCAGTATTAGAGTTGTTGTGCTAGATCTTCACAAAGCCTGAGTGTATTGTTGTCTGGGGATTTCTGTTGTTCCTGTCCCAGTCTTTGTTCCACCTCTTTGATTTTCTTTTTAATATCCCCAAAGAAGTTGTCAACCCATAAAGTTAACTTTTCTCCACATCCAATAAGTTTTTCAGTAAGTCCTCCCCTAGCCGGTCTTTCCCAATAAGCTTCCAAAATTTCTTTGTACCCCACCTCCTCTACCCAAAACGGCTCAAAGGAGAAGTATTTTTCCCTTCTTCTCTTTTTCTTGTTCATTCTTCTGTCTGTGATGATCACTATAGGTGCATGATCAGATTCATAAACAGTAAGATGGATCACTCTATAGAAAGAAAAGAGAGCATGCCACTCGTAAGTTGCCATAGCTCTATCCAGACATTCTCTAACCAGAGTCTCCATAGTCCTGCCCCTCTCCGATGTGTATGGACATCCATAAAAACTGAGATCCACTAACGCGCAGTCATCTATAGTATCCCTGAAGTCCTGCATCTACCTGTCCTATCTAGGGGTCCCCCCACTTTTCCTCATTTGATACTATCTGATTAAAATCCCCGAAAAAAATAACTAGCAGATCACTGCTACTTTTGAGCTGTCTCATCAGATCCCATGTCTGGAATTTGTATTGCTGTTCTGACCAGTCATAAATGCCAATGGCTCTCCACTTTTGTGTATTTATCTCCTCCTGGATAATACTCTCCATATGATGTTGAGAGTAGCTGACCACCTCCACTGTAACATTCTTCCACCATAGACCCATTCCCCCATAATTTCCTTGACTTGAGATACATACACCTTCAGTAAAACCACAAAAGTGTTTTGCTTCCTCCAACTTTACATCAGCAATTTTTGTTTTTGAAACGAACACCAGTTTGGGACTTTCTCTCCAACACCAAGTTCAGAGAGCCTTTTTTGTGTCGAGTTTGCCCAGTCCTCGACAATTCCAGCTAAGGATTTTCATTGTTGTTCACGGTCCTGGTCCACGCCAGTGCCCGCTACTTGGTGTGCCCCAACACCTTGGTCATCAACATCCTTATCCCCTAACACAAATTGCCACTTGAGAACAAAAATGTGACTGAGATCTCCGTCGACTTACATATCAATTAAATTGTCTTCTCGACCCCTCTTCCCTATTCTACGACATGGATCCTCTTCAAAATCACTCACCATAGGAGCTTCTTCATTGACCAACCGCTGAAGTATCTTAGGCTTCTTTTTGGTCTTGTTATGTCCCCCTATATTATCCCTTGTCTTGTCCTTTCTGTTCGTTGTTGCCTTCAGCTTTTGTCCCCTAGTCTATCTGCGTTCATTAACTGTGCCATTACTGAACACAAGCTCTTGTTGCTCGCCCCTTCCACCTTCTCTACCTTCCAATCCAAAAACTTCTTGGTTGAGAGCCTCGTTTAGACATTCAAAGATGGTGCTTACCCTGTGATCCTTCAACCTTGCTTCCGCTAGGCCCGTGTTCTCTCTGGACTTGCTGACTTGATTGTTTCTTGTTACAGGTTTGCCTATTTCACAAACTGTCTTCTCCATCCTCGTATCCTCATATGCATACTCTTGTCCCGATTTGTAGACCATTGTGTGCGCCCTCTGTTCCTCTGTCAGATGCAATTCTTTCTGGTTCCCTTCGAAACCATGTTCCATGCACGTATCACCTTCTTTATTTTCCCTAGAACCCTGCTTCCTCCCATGGTTGTCGTTCAGAATACTGGCTGCCGCCGAGAAGCTTCTATTTGGATTTATCCTCCCAATCACACCATTTGTCAGTTGTGGTTGTACCTCTTCAATATGAGGCTCTTTTAGTTTGTCTGCCCCACCCTCTCTTTCTCCCCCATCGTTCTTCCCCCTCGGTTTCGCCTCCGATTTGACATGGAAAACTAGTTTCTTCTTTGCAGAGTCTTCCCCCAAGAACTCCTCTTTAACTGAAACCCTAGGCTTCCTCAGTGACATCCGGAGCCATGTATCCCATCCTCGTGGGACTTCATCATCATATAGGCAGTCTCTGTCCACATGGTCCAGTTTCCCACACAGATAGCAGTAGTTTAGCAATCTTTCATATTTGATTTCGACATAGACAATCTTCCCCTTTGTCTTTGAACTTTTGTATCCTTCTCAACGGCTTTGAGATGTCGATTCCCACTCTGACCCAGACTGATGCCTCCCATCCCAATTCCCCCCTGTCGATCTCGACCACTCGGTCGATCCATTCAGCTATGGCTTTGATCGTCGTCTCCGATCGCTGACCCAACGGTATCCCATACAATCTGGTCCAAAAGATGCATTCTTTGAAGACGATGCTCCCTGGGATATCACCATCTTCCACTTCCTTCGTCAGGAGTAGCCGGTTGTCAAAGTGTCATGGCCCCCCGTCCAATACTTTGTGTTTGTCCTTCCAATGCATGAATTGAATAATGAAAACTTCTGGGTCTATCTGCTTGAATACCACCTTATGCTTAAGAGACCAGGCTAGGTTAAAGTCTGTTTCAACGCCCAGAAATTGTATGTCCGCTCTGTCAACAGTTTTGCTGTGAGGGCTAGTTCAATATGATCATCCCTATCCTCTTTGCCGTCATTCGGTATCTCTAGCGCGTCTTCTTCCTCATCCATGATTCTGCACCTCTCGGTTATCTCCTCCGCCATCTTCTATAACCAAAGTCCATGAAGAACTACATAGCCTTGGACCTGCTAGAAAAGATAACCAATATGGAGAGATAGGGTAGTCCACTGCCGTCAACCCTAATCGCCGCAGCAGTTAGGGTAGAGGATCGCGGGAATGATTACATACATTTATCTAGCACTACTATTTGTGTTTGATAACTTAAAGACTAGTAATAAACAATGAAAAAAACACCAACTTTTATTATGGAAAGGCTACACGTTAGAATCCTCAAGCCATGATAGACGTTGCAACTTCACATGCAGAGGCTAAAGTCAAGGTTAGAAATGGTTAGGATGCACACACCATGAACCATGAAAGCGTGCCATTAGTGCCGAAGGCTTCGCACTTATTCAATCTTGAGCTCGGACGTCGAATGTTTTAATAATGTTTATAGTAGGCGTGCTGCTGTTGGTAATGAATATATCATTATTGTAACCATCGCAATGTTGTAGTTTGCTTCATGCTTTCAACTCGTACTTGGTTGATTCCCCTTATTAATATGATAAATTGATTCTCTCGCTTTAACAAAATATCGAGCTTTAAATTTAGTATTATACCTGTCTGAATCTTCCATCACTACGGTCACAGAAGGTAACAAAGTATGATCTTCTCCTACATTATGTAATAGAACAACCATCACATTAGGTTAGATTATTACAACCATCACATTAGTAGGATAGCATATCAGAAAAGGAAATACAAACCAGTAAACAGTTGTTGTGCCAAAGGCAAGATGAGTTGTCAGCGATGTGCAATTCCGCTGTGCGTCACCAACGACATGTTATTGGTTGCCACATGGTATTGATGGAGACGAGGTAATACAATAAGAGAGAAACCCGCAGCGCTTTGTCGGAGGGACGACGTACGAGACATGATAGGTGTATTTATAAAGAGAGGCTACAATAGGAGAGACGAAAATACTGCAGGTTTCTTAAACAAACAGGAGTAAGAAACGTCTAAGAATTATTAAAACAAATCCAGTTATATATATATATATATATATATATATATATATATATATATATATATATATATATATATATATATACATATATATATATATATATATATATACATATATATATATATATGTATATATATATATATATATGTATATATATATGTATATATATATGTAGATATATATGTATATATATATATGTATATATATATGTATATATATATATGTAGATATATATATATATATATATATACATATACATACATATACATATATATATATATATTTATATATATATTTATATATATATATATATATGTGTGTGTGTGTGTGTGTGTGTGTGTATAATTCTCCCACATCCATATATAAACGTTGGTTCATCAAGAATAGGTAAGAAAAACACTTCAAATTGTTGATTCATCGCCAAAGATGGCTATATATACATATATATATATATATATATATATATATATATATATATATATATGTCGGCAAGAAAATAGTCTGTTTGGCGAATTCTGACGATCCCCAATGAAGGGACCTGGGTTCGAAACCACACGGAGAAGCATCTCTTGATTTATCACCCTCCCGGGCATCCGGCCTCCGTCACGGGTTATGGGAGAGGGATATATATATATATATGAGTCAGGCTAGAATACACTCGAGTGTATCCGGAGCGGAATACACTCAAGTAGTTTTTCATGATATAATATTTTTTTTGAAAATCTAATTCGTTGATCTTTTAAACATCTCGTGAACAACTCATACGCAAAATTTGAACACATTTGGATATGTGTAGCTCATGTTATGAAGACTGCAAAAATTATGCATTTCAAATTAGTTTTGCGTGTCAATTTTGTTGCCCTTGGATGAGTGACTTACACTCATCCAAATGGGCTCAAAATTTGTAGATAGCCTAGTTATAGTATGACGGTGAAGATCAACAGTTTACATTTTGCAAAAAATAGTCTTGATATGTAAACACACTTGAGTGTATTCTAGCCTGACACTCTCTCTCTCTCTCTCTCTCTCTCTCTATATATATATATATATATATATATATATATATATAGAGAGAGAGAGAGAGAGAGAGTCAGGCTAGAATACACTCGAGTGTATCCGGAGCGGATTACACTCAAGTAGTTTTCCATGATGCAATATTTTTTTTGAAAATCTAATCCGTTGATCTTCTTAAACAACTCGTGAACAACTCATACGCAAAATTTGAGCACATTTGGATATGTATAGCTCATGTTATGAAAACCGTAAAAATTATGCATTTTAAATTAGTTTCGCGCGTTGATTTTGTTGCCCTTGGATGAGTGAGTTACACTCATCCAAATGGGTTCAAAATTTGTATGTAGTCTAGTTATAGTATGACGGTGAAGATCAAGGGTTTACATTTTGCAAAAACTAGTCTTGATATACAAACACACTTGAGTGTATCCGTGAGATCCGTACACTCGAGTGTATTCTAGCCTGACTCTCTCTCTCTCTCTCTCTCTCTCTCTCTCTCTCTCTCTATATATATATATATATATATATATATATATATTAAATTACTATAAAAATAGGGAGTTTTTTCAAGTAATTACAAACATGTCATTTTTAGTCTCTCTGGCCCATCAGAGATCAATATTTTAAGATGTTTCTCTCCTTCACTGACCCTCTTCTCGGAATTTTTATCATCTTTTTTTCTATTTTAATTTCTTGTTTTATCTTATGTCTCTCACTCTCCACTCCATATCTATCCCTCTTCCCTATCTCTCTCCATTTTGTATCTTTCCTCTCCGTCCACTATTTGTGGATCTCAATAACTTCCCTCTCTCCCATTATCTCCTATTAATTCTCATAAATTTCATTCAAAGGTAAATAAAAACCATTCATATCACTTGACTAAGATTTTTTGAAACTAACTCTCTCAACCCAAAATACCCACGTTACTAGCCCCTCTCTCCAACATGACCATTGTTACAACCCGTTCCTAGCTTTGCTGGTAATCTTAATGATTATCATGTTTTGTTAGTAATATTCTATGTTGTGCTTTATCTTGACCTTAGTGACCTTAAATACTTATTTGGGGCAACTCATAATCATTACTTAAGCATACTATAAAGATCCAAGTTGGAGTTAATATGGCATTAACGCATACATGTATGTAAAAAGAGAGTTAATGATATTAGAGGAAATAATTAATAAATGATTTTTTTAGAATATTATCAAAAAATATAGTAGGATTGTATAGGATTCAATTATGAATCCAACAAAAAAAGAATGAACCAAATTGGAGTTAAAATGAGAGAGTTATGCCCTTTTTAATAAACATGTACATAGCACCGCGATCGCGGTTGACACCGTGACCCGCGATGCTAGGACCGCGACCGACGCTGCGTCGACACCGCAACCGCGGCTGACGCCGCCCAGGACATTAAATCGTAAAATGATCATATCTCAAACAATACTTATCCATTTTTATCGAAATGAAGTATGTTGGAACTGCAATTCAATCCTCTATCATCCCAGACATCTTGCTCTATGAGAGGGCGACTTGGAGGGTGATTTCTGGGGCAATTTTTGGGGAAGAATGTGAAGAATGACAGAAATCCAAAAGGGTTGTATAGATTCGACTTGGTAAGTAGTTTTATCTGTTGATTCTTCCTCCTCATTTTCCCTTACTTGAAATCCCTGGTCCGGAAAATTTGAGGTTTGGGTTAACCTCTGATCTTCGTCTTCTACCTACACCAGACCTTTTTTAGGACGGAAAGGAAGAAGAAACTGGAAATTTTCTTAGAGATTTGATATGGATTTGAGATCTTCTGAGATGGGCAACATTTTTAGGGTGCTTTCACACCTTAGTATGAGTGGGTACTTCCTTTAAACAGTAGATTGTATGAAAATGAGTTAAATTATCAATAATCTTCAATTGTTTAGTATGCGAGTACAAACCCTAAGTTGCCTTTTGATCTAGCTTTTGCAAGATGATATGATATGGTTTATTCCTCTATTGTGATGAATTTTAGATTATGAAATCACATTAGAAATGATCGCAATCCATCTAAATGAGAATTCTTAAATTAATTGTAGAGGTTACATGATTATATTGAAATCTAAGTTTTTGGCTATGACTTTAATTGTTGTATAATTGAATAATGAAGTTTGCCTAGTTGAATCTCATTTGTTACGAATGATTATTTATTTGTATGCGTATTACATATATTCCAGATAACATCTTAGATTTCATTCGATGATATCAATATTTTCTTGATATATCAGTAAGGAAGGTGAAACCCTAAATGAATGGAAGGTTGCAGGTTTGCAATTAGACATCTTAATTCAATGTTATTCTTAATGTATAATGTATAAAATCCTTATGTGAGTTATGTGATAAGTGAATGAGGTAAATGAAACCATAATGAGTATTGTGATATCAATGTTTCTCAGTTTGAGATGTGGTGATGCTTAACATTTCAGTTGTGGTAAATGTTATCAGGTGGTTTGTGAAATGAATGGTTTAAAAAGTTGAACAAAGACATGTTGATGTGATGATTAAATTTTGAATTTTAAAGAGTGAATTAGACATGTAGATGCCCTAAACACTGTAGAATCCTCACAGAATGAGGCTTGCACTGTGAGGAGGAAATAGTTTCCTGACTGGAGGTAGTCCAGATCGAGGTAAGCCAGAGCACACCAGTAGGGTGCGGGGGTCTTGACCAGTAGGGAAGACTCCTGACAGTTGTGTGGTGCCCAATACCAACCGGGGATGTTGGTGGTACCTGTGTTACATGTTGAGTGATCAGTGGTCAGTAGGTCCACTAATGCACAATAAGCCTAAGGGCTTTGACTCACCACCTGAGTACCCAGGTTGAGAGGTGGAGTCTGAGATATGCGGTCGCTCTTATTATCCGACGAGACGCAGATGTACTGAGGCCCACTGCAGATGGGGTATTACTTAAGAGGTAGGCTTAGGAACCCGGGCATGCTTCTAAGCCTTGTACAGTGAGATCGTAGCTTGTTGTGATTCTTTCACATGTTGTGGTACACCTCATGTGGGTTCAGGGCATAATAAGATGAATCAGAGGTTAAACAAGTGTGCATAGTTATTCAATTATCCTTTGTATGTTTCTGAGTTATTAGTTCTCCATGAGATTAATCAAGCATGTTTATATATTGATTTACTCTTTTTTATATCTAGGGTAACCTGCCATATTTATGATTGTCAATGATTAGACTCTTTAAAGCTTACTGCTATTATAATTGATATCAGTTGCTCAAAAGTATATCTATAATTATATTAGTGTTTTAGAGTGTTTCTTTGAAGTACTCATTCACTAAGTGAGTAGGCTCACCCATCTACTCACAATTTTTTGGGAAACCACGTGGACTTGAAGAAGATCGAAGCATCAGAGTAGATCAACCACATGAGTTAAGTATGAGATTAGTTAAGTTCAGTCGGTCCCTATCACTCTAGGTCCTTGTATAGATGTGAGAGACTTGTAAATGATGTTTTGTATCTTTGTTTCTTTAATAAGATAGAATGTATATGATTATCATGTCTTATGTACATAGAAGTGTGAGAAACTAGAATGAATGTATGGATTTGTATCATTAATGTTGAGATCATATTAGACTAATCAAAGGTTAATTCTCTTGTAAAGATTGTTTATGTGATTGAATGTGAGAAAACAAAGATTTTGAAATAAAGGAAAAGAAGAAAAAAAATTGGGAGTGAACTTTTTATTAATTATAATCCTCAAACTTATGCCCACATCTCATGATTAGTGGTAATCGTGGGATGTAGGTGTGACAAGTTTGGTATTAGAGCTCAGGTTGAGTTGCCAGGGACCATTAGGATAGAAAGTTAGAGTTATTAGTGTGACAGTTAAGAGTCGATGTGTCTTTAGCTCTGGGAGGTCTGGGTATTTAGATACCCTTATCCGATATCTAAATACTTAGGTTGACCAGTATCAAGCTACTCTGTTTGTTCTTCTCTGAATGCCCTGGCCAGGTATGCAGAGGAAGGATGGGCTAGAGAAATGCCCTAGAAATCTTACGATTAGGAGGCCAAAAAGTAATGAAGGAGTAAGAGATTAAACATAGAATGTAATACAACTATTTCTTTATATTGCTACTTTGATTAGAGATCAATAGAAACACTCTTATATGTATGAATTTAGATTATCAGTTTGTAGAATATATATGGTTCTTTTATATTGTTGTGTATCATGAAGTTTATTCAATTATTCTTTGTGTCAAGTAGACCAAAAGTTATGTTTAAATGAGTTTGTCCTAAGTGGATATTCTTTCCACATGTTTGAGATTAATAGGAGTTGGTTAATCTTGAGTAGCTCTTGGCTTCAAGACTACAGGTTCGGCCTGGTCCGGCTAACAGGGTGTGTTACTGGGATCTAATGACTCCAATTAAAAATATAATAAGAGTAGACTCTAGATAAATTAGACCCACATCATAGTGATAATGTACATACACTAAGATGTTTAAACATATGGGAAAGATTAGAATAGCTAAGAATCAGTTGGAACTGATATCAAAGATCCAACTTTAGCGCCTCATACAAGAAACTCTTAATTGGAAATAAAGGAACACGACATAAGGTTTAGATTAAGTTTAATGATTAGTATTATATGAACTCTAAATATGAAATATAGAAAATATATGAGAAAAGTATGTAAGGGACAAGATAGTAAGAATCAATCATGAGGAATGGATCATATAATCGAGTAAAATGCTTTTATGTACTCCAAAGTAAAGGTAAAATGGAAGAAAAGAGTTAAGTATATGATAAGTACATAGAAGTGAAGAGTCTTCAGAAGAGTTAAAGTGAAGAGAACTAGATTAACATGTAAATCATAAGACTAGGATAAGAAACTTAGTTGGATCAAAGAGAAATGTTAGAAATGATAATCTTGATTATCGGATGAGGGTTATGATATAATGGAGAGCATGGAATGTATATCTTTATTATGAATTTTAATACATTCATCCTTACTACCTTTGGATTTCAAGTCTCTATAGAACAACAAACTAGTTTCTAAAAGAAGAACAAAAGTGTAGTTTAACAAATGAATAAGTCATACAAAGGTAGACTATATTCAAGAAGGAAAAACTTGATTGAAAGAGAAATTAAGTTTGACCCATGCATGAGCCATTTGATTTAAAATGAAGGATATGTAATGTATTAAACATGAGGTGAAACTAGCAGAGAGATTATTGATTTAGAATCTCAACGTCGCATTAGCAAAATGATAAAAAGATATATGTGCAACATGGTATACATGATCATACACATGAATAAGAAACATGATCATAAGAGAAAAATAGAAGTTAAAGATGATAGGTGGAAGAGTAGTATATGGGAAGAGGATTATGGAAAGTGAGGAAGGATTTGAAACATGATGGAGTAATATAGATTATAAAAGAAAGAGGTTGCGAGATTCAAGAAAGTTGTAATTAGTCAAGTATCCTTATTGATAGCTAATTAAACCTACATATGAGAAATGTATTAAGAGAATGTTTGAAGATAAGAATTCTAAGTCTATGAATCATCTACTCTTTCATATCTTCTTTAATGAGAGGAAGGTGGGAATGAAGTGATAAGAAAATGAATCATATCTGATGCATAACCACCATGGTAAATACATCTAGTAAATGTAATAATGACACACAATATGATGATGAAAACCCTAGCAGGGTAAATTGAGAATGTAATCTATTTGAATGGCCAAGAAAGAGAAAGGAAATTCAATTGATAAGATAAGGAAGACTTTAGTAAAACTTGTGTGATCCAAAGTTTGAATTTCAAATTAAGGGAGCAAAGTCACATCACAATAACGTCATGTTATTGATAAGGACCAAACCCTAGAGTGTTTAGAGTTGTAGTAGTTCAAGGGATGTCACTGGTGATTTGACCTTGAATACTAGCATCTCTATAAACAAGATCATGAGATTTGCACTATGATAAGTAAACTAGCACTGATAGTAATCTATGGTTTAAAGGTAGCAAATCTGAAAGGTAGATAAACAATATGGAAATGATTCGGAGCAAAGGATAAGAAATAAATTTGAAATGTAACAAGTGTGTTTGAAACAAAATGCATGATACAACATGAGTAAAGTGTGATATGAAATAAATTCTTGTAGTGATATCAAGAATGATGAATAATCTATTCTTACCTTGTATGTTTCAATGTTAGGGATGTTTATTCTATATGATCAAAATCAGAAGGATAAGTAACGAGAAGTACGTAGTAATGAATGAGGTGAGAAATAAGACAAAAAAAATGGCTTTTAGTTATACATGAATTTGTTTTTAGAAGCATAATTTGTTGAAGGTATAATAAGGGATGTAAAGTTGTTTTACGTATGATTTCAGTGTACATGTCCAAGCAATATGTTAATTAAAGGTGTCTGATAGTTGTAGTCATTCATACCAGTAATCCATCTTAGTATTGTACAATTGTGGTATGGTGATATGGGTTGAATGATGATGGAACAAATGGAGGGTTACCCTGAATAAGGTAGTCTTACCTATTCACTCATATGAAAAGATGGGATGATAATCATATTGTATTGATATGTAACCTAAATGAGGTATAACTTGTTATACCTAGCTTTAATATAACTAAGTGATGGTAATTGGCTATGAATAGTCCTTGAATGACTAATACAATCATGGAGTACTCTTTTACTGTTGTTGAAACCCTAGTATGCTATAACATGATGGTTACACCTTAATTTATGTGTGGGTCCATACTTGAGAATAGTATGGAATGTGATGGTGATGCTTCACCTTATGCATCCATGATCCAATGGGGATGTCATGAGTAAGGGTTTGGGTATAAGTGTTGATTAGTAACATTAATATAATTTATCTTGTTGAACCTAACTCTAATACAAATAGATAAAGATTAGCATTCATGTTTAACATTCTTATATGATGGAATGATGGTGGAATAACCTCCTTAATATGATCATAACCTTAGTATGTTAATTGGTGGTTATCATAGCCACATGGTTGATACTTTCTTATGTTAAACATGTGCATTATGAATATGAAGAGGGTTAATCATATCTAGATTCCTTGCATGTTGATGTAATAAAGGAATGTTCTTAATGTTAATATAACCCTGCTATGATTTTTTATGATATCTCCTAGCTCATTAATGCAATATTGTGTTGATCTAGTGTATTATATGTAAGTGACGTTGTTGATCCTTGTTATAAGGCATGCAAAGATAACGATGATCTTGCAGGGAATAGTATGATGGTGTTAATGACCTATGGGCATGGTTGAGCCCTAGATAAGGTGTAATCCTCTTGTGTTAATAAGGGTGTTGGGTTTTAGGGGAATCAGAGAAGGGGAGTGGAAACAAAAAAAATCTTCTCCCAAACCCAGAATAAAGGAATCACATCAACGTATATACAATAGGAAAGATGGTTTGTGGAGGCATACCTTACCCCGAGGCTTGCTCGATGACATTACCTCATGGCTTGTGCGGTCTTCACCTCTGGTCTTGGATGGTGTCTGTGCAGCTCTTGGTCTCACCGGGACTGTCAGGATTGACAACTGTCCTCTGAGCGGCAGAAGTCTCCCACCTCTGAAGTAGTCTACACAGACCACCGAGAACTCCGATATCCTTGTCATACAAGGATTCGTAAGGATTCGCACCCTCCGGTCGGCGTACTAGTCACCAACACACTCTCCTACAACCAATTGCTTTTCTGTAGTTGTCTTTCCTTTGCTATGCCTCCCTTATCAGGTAGAACTTGCTCAGGCTCTCTCAGTTACCAAAACCAGAGAGAACGACAACTTTGCAGAGCAACTGGTGTTCTGAGTTGTTGTTCCTGAGAAGCCCCCAATACCCCTATATATAGGAGGGTCATGGACTAGGGTTCTCTACCCTGGGCAATGTGGGATTAAAGCAAGAGTAGAAGAGTTTGAGATTTTCCACAAAACAATCAACTTGCGTCAGCTGAACCGATCAGCTCACACCCTGAAACGATAATTTCGGGTCTTGAGCCGGTCATTTGGGACCTGAGCCGATCGTCTGGGGCTCTGAGCTGATCGGCTGGAGATCTGAGTTGATCAGTTTGTGGTCCTGATCCAACTCAAATTGACTTTCATATTTGTTTCTGATTAATCAAATATTAATCCTTGTCCAAATTGAATTTGTACAAGTGAAACAAATTATTTGCAAAATAGTCTTCTGACTTTCCAAACGATCTCGGTTGGACCAGTTGAGCCGATCGGTTCAATCCTTGAACTGGTTGGTTCAGCCTGTCCTGAGCCAATCGGTTCATCACATGAGCCGATCAGTTCACCAACCTGAGTTGATTGGTTCATCCCATGAGCCGGTCGGTTGGGGCAGCAGACTATGCACATCAGTCAATCGCAGTTTCAATCAATCTGATACTCTAATCAATCAGTCCAACACCTTGAACACTATGATACTGAGCTATCAATTGATTGAGTGTTTAAGTGAACTACTAAACTCCTTTAGTAATCAATCTAAGCGTCGTTTTTGGATAAACTCCTCTTCAGGTTAAATCCTATGTGTGTGACCCTACATGTCCATTTCACGTTAGTAGTGAAAGTCCATAACACTTATGACTTCACAAGCAAAGAGCAGTGCCTAGACGCACATCAGTGCTACCCAAGTGAAATAGAAAGTTGGAGAACAACTTTCAATCCTACAATCCGTGAATGGTGTTACAGTGAATGTATAATTCCTTTGTCACTGATATCCCAAACGAACTCAAGGCATGGAACAGTCATCCTTTCAACGTTCATTCACTTTCTTGATCTCAGAGTAGATTGGAGGAGATATGTATGACATCAATATCACATATGGATTCACACATGCATGCATGCCTATCTCAATCCTACTCATCAAGAGGTCATGGATATCAAACTCCCTCAGGAGGGACAAATCCCATATCTATCACTCACCCCTCAAAAGCCCCATGTGTCAAAGCCACCCAATCATCACCTTTATAACAACCCATGTTTCAGGAATGCATTTGATGATGTCAAAGTGTACCCAACGACATGTGTTGAGTGCAGTGATTTTAGGTCTAAGAATCACACTCACCACCATCACTGTGAGAACTAACTGTGACTACCATGTCATGGTTCCATGTGTCAAACTCACGGTGGGTCTGTCCGGTACACTTGTTCTCTAACAAGTACCTATGTGTTTGGTTTGATATCTCCATATCATGACAAATGAGATTTTGTCATCAACCAACACCACAATCTAGTCTTGTGTGTCATTGTTGTCTATCTACCTTCCACAATGACATCCGACTAGGGACATAATAAGAATGTACAAACTCTTAGCATCTGTATGATCTCATCGTTCAGGTCCTCAACCTGAAAGCATACGTCATTGAGTATTGTCATTCTCTAGACATTCAATATGTTTCATCATTATCTCATATGATAGAACCAGAAAGAATTGGAAGCTTGCCTTTGATCTTTATCAAATCAATCTTAATGTATCCCACCAATCATCCCATGATTAGCTCTCAGGGCATACATACCAACAGACTCCCACTTGCACTGTGATCCAATCACCCTTGAATCATATTCATAGTGAACTTTAAACATGTCCCACATGTTACTACGCTCTAGTGCTAACATAGTGAGTTATGGCAACACCTTTCCAAAGTCGGTATTAACTGCATGTCTCTCATCTCTTCGTTGTACGTCACACGTATGAGATGAAGTTGTCGTAATATGCAATCTAGTATTCCATTGTTAACCTTTAGCCACATTGCATGACCAAGTACTCCTAACTTGTCATCAATGACCGGAATATCTATAAGTTCATCTCATGAACTTCTAGATTCATATAGTATCCACTGTTGTTCTCTAACACACGGATACTCGACATTCCCTTTCAAAACAACCTTATTGGAATGTTTCCATTTAATAAACATTCACTTTCATATATCCTACATATTTTGCGATTAATTTCCTGTCCTTTTCGGAAGTTTGCATCAGTGTAACTCTTTACAGTGAACCCTTCCTTATTTCCATAGAACTAGTACTTCTCAAGTACTTATCAAGTCCTTATGGTATTCCAGTAACCTTTACTATAACTTAGAGAGACATCCACTCATCATGTCCCACATATGATTTATCAGGATGAGCATATCATATTGTCATGTCCTACATACAAGATGATAAATGTGTTTTTTTCTTGCCATGTCCATACATGCAAGATGATGGGATGATTACATACATGATAGATCCATATCTATTCTTAGTGTTCCCATTGTTCATAAGAATTGGACACTTGACCTTGGGATATTAACTCCATGTAACATGGACGAGTTTTCTCCCACTGAATATGTGCATACTGAACTTTTCAGTATAGATTGCCAATGTATGCTCTCTCTTTTTAGGTTAAGAGGTTTTCAAGAAATATCTCTATAGATCTCTATTCCTATCACATAGGAAACATCTCTATCTTCCCTAAAGATAATTTCCACTTTGGATTTCCATTCTAGAACATTTCAATTTCACATCAACATGTGGAAGGTGAATACGCTCCCATGAAATCATAGATCTCTCTTTATCTTTGACATATCAGTCAAACCCTTTAACTATATCATCAAAGTGAAGATACAATCTCTGAGTTCCTTGTACTCAAACAAACACTTTGATTAGTCCATTGTAACTTATAGACTTCATTTGCATTAATCGATTCATAAACCTTATCGGTTGTGTCACGTACACATCATTGTTTTATTCCTTATAGGAATGTGGTTTTAGTATCCGTATGCCAAATCTCTTAGTCATTAAGTTACAATCAACAAGCATCATCCTTCTCAAAATTTTATCCATGTGTCTTAACGCTTAAGACTTATTTGCACTTATGGATTTTATCCCAATGGGTGCTACCATCAAGGTCATACCTTATGGTTCACATGGAAGTCAATTAGGATATAATGGTCATAAACCATAACTCAAAATCTGGTTCCTCATATTCATCTAGATAGTTGATTCATCACATGACCAACTCATCACATGGATAATCGAGGTCTACCTGTCAAGGATATAAGAACTCACAACCCTTTTTTATTCTGAATGTCCTTTATTAGTGTAGGGTATTCTTTATTTAAGAAGAAATTAGTTATTTGATAATCATCCTCTAATTCTTAGAGTATGACTCCTTTTGATTTAGACATCTCCATGCCTTAATCATGAGCTCACTATGATACATTATCATAATCACTCACAAGGATCTCAAACATTTGGTTCAAGTATTTCATTCATTGATCTCATCAAGAATTAACACTTTACCAAATTTGTACTTCATCTATGACATTCTTGAACACTTCAAGAATTCATATTGGTATTTCTCTAAATGTCGTTTGAAGTATTAGCATTTGCTAAAATAGGTATGTAAATACATCACATGTACTATACCTAATAGGATAATCCATCTCCCACTACCTTAGTGAAGATTGATTAATCATGTCTCTTACTGGTTCTCTAACCAAAAGAGTCTAGACTTATCCAGCATATGGAAACTAGAAAGGAATTTCTCATTATTTATGCGAAATTGATTGTTTGACATATAAATAACTTTTATGTATCATTTTATCTTATGCATACCAAGTACCACAAGATAAACAAGGCATTGCCATAAAGATCATATCTTTGAAATTGAAACATCAACATTATCTATTGCTATCAATGTCATACAATATGCAAAAATAATGTGTTTCTATTCATTAGAAAATATGAAATAGTAGTTCATAACTCTATTACACGCCTTTATGGCTGAAAATAAACCAAAGTATTCCTATATACGACGGCAACACTTGCCCCATTTATTGAGTGCTTTACATTTTATATCTTGGTATCATATACCTCAAAAATGTTACATGTTTATTTCATGACACCTTCAGGTGGAGAAGTTTGTCGCCTCCTTCTTCTTTAGTTCTTCCAGATAGATTGGACAATTCCTTTTCCAATGTCCTGGCTTTTGACAATGGTGGCAATTGCCTCTCTTGGTCACGCCTCCCTTGGCCTTGAGAGTTGAAGACACCTTGGGCTGCTGGCTAGCATCAGAACCTTTCTTAGATTTGTCCTTGCCCTTGCTCTTGGACTTGCCTTTCTTGTCACCGATCATCATCACAGACTCAGGCTTGTCCTTCTTAATCTGTGTCTCGACTGTCCTCAACAAGCCCAACAACTCTGTCAATGGCTTGTCAAAGTTGTTCATGTTGTAGTTCATCACAAACTGACTGTAGGATTCTGGCAACGATTGCAGTATAACGTCAGTAGACAACTCTTGGCTTAGGGGAAATCCCAGTCTCGTCAGGTTCTCCACATACCCAATCATCTTGAGCGTGTGAGGACGAATTGGATCTCCTTCTGTCATGACACACTTGAACAGCGCCCTGGAGACATCGTATCTCTCTTGTCGTGCTTGATCTTCATACATGTTCTTGAGATGTTGGATCATCTCAATGACACCCATGTTCTCATGTTGTCTCTACAACTCGTGGTTCATGGATCACAACATCAAGCACTTTGCATCAATGACATCATCAGAATGCTTCTTATAAGAATCCCTTTCTGCCTTTAGTGTGGTAGGAGTAGGTTCCTCTAGAATTGGAGTATCCAGGACATAGAGCTTTTGCTCTTGAGTGAGAACAATTCTCAATGTCCTAAACCAGTCATGGAAGTTAGTCCCATTCAGCTTGTCCTTTTCAAGGACCGATCACAATGAAAAGTGATTGTTGTTTATTGTCATTTGTACTACAAAAGGAAACATATGCAATTTAGTCCAAAACTCAATTTTGACTTATTTGTTGATTTGAAAAGTTAACGATATAATTAGGTCTTTAATTAATTATCGCTCCACTATTTTGTTCAAATTGATAGCCCTCACCATCAATTCAGAAGACTGTAGCGTACAATCTTCTAGTGGGTCAAGATCCATATTTCATCAAGTCATGAGTCGGCTTTGGCTGATCGCCCACAATCTTGACTATTTAGGTAGGCCAGCATGTCAATTTCATCATATCCAACTCTTGATGAATGAACATGTGCAACACCTTGCCTTGAACATTCTGTGCCTTTAGGCTTAGACGCTCTAAGAATCACCAGTCAAGTCTAACCCAAAAGCCGACAAAGTAAACATGCACCCTACTTTGGCAGAACCTACATGTTTACCCTCCACACTTCCACGAGATAGACGGCGCACCACGCTTTGGCGTAACCTATGCTTGGTCAATCAAGTTTTTCATGTGTGCCGCTAATGGAAGGTGTAAGAGACTTAATATTTAGATGAGGGATTTGGTTATATAGGCACATATACATATCCAATCATCATAATACATAGTACATATCATATACATGCTATATCCCACAGAAAACATGTGAAATGATAAAAGCGATGATTATGGCCATCCTAATGTGATTCCTCGAGCCAAGAGGAATCACGATCATCTAGGTCTACATCATATGCAACATGTCCATGATGAAGTCCGTGCTTTGTCATTCTGGGTTTGATCAACTCATCTCCATGATTGATCGGCTCGCCATCAGGCCGGTTGGTTGGGTTCCACTAGCTGATCGGTTGGCTCCAGCTAACCGATCGGTCTTCTTGGTCATCGTGCATCTCCTCATGGCCACCACCCAATCATCTCCCTCCTTGAACCGGTCGTCTGGATTGCCAACCGATCAGTTCACTCCTTGAATTGATTGTTTCACTTGTCGTCAGATGTCCGTCTTTCTTTGACATAATAGGAAATAAAAAGATCTATCCTATTTTCCATTTGTATTGGGAAACCCCGAGTTACATTCGGGGGGAGAAAAGGTAGGAAAGAAATCTCGAGTTATCTCGAGTTACATCAGGAATAGGAGATAGGGAATCGGTGTGCAGACCGAGATACAAGCAATCATATACAACCAAGCACACAAACATAGGGTTTATTAGCCATAACGAAGCTATACATCCACCACAAAACTCATTTAAGGGTGACGTGTATTGAGTGCATTCATATTACATATCATATATGAATATAGGGATTTGTGGATTTAGGATTGAACATGTATAAAGCCAATTTTTATTCACATCATATGCAATAAATAAAGGTGACAAACCAAAATCGATCACATTGATAATCCTAAAGTATAGAGCAGTTGACGTGGCTCTGATACTAGTGTTAGGTTTTAGGGGAATCATAGAAGGCAGCGGAAACAAAAACTTTCTTCTCCCAAACCCAAAATAAAGGAATCGCATCAACGTCTATACAATAGGAAACATGGTCTGTGGAGGCATACCTTGTCCCGAGGCTTGCTCGGTGACGTTACCTCACGGCTTGTGTGGTCTTCACCTCTGGTCTTGGACGGTGTCTGTGCAGCTCCTGGTCTCACCGGGACTTTTGGGATTGACAGTTGTCCTCTGAGCGGCAGAAGTCTCCCACCTCTGAAGTAGTCCACACGAACCACTAGGAACTCCGATCTCCTTGTCCCACAAGGAATCGGAAGGAGTCGCACCCTCCTGTCAGCATACTAGTCGCCAACACACTCTCTTGCAACCACTTTCTTTTCGGCAGTTGTCTTTCCCTTGCTATGCCTCCCTTATCGGGTAGCACTTGATCGAGCTCTCTCGGTTACCACAACCAGAGAGAATGAAAACTTTGCAGAGCAACTGATGTTCTGAATTGTTGTTCCTGAGAAGCCCCCAATACCCCTATATATATAGGAGGGTCATGGGCCAGGGTTCTCTACCCCAAGCAATGTGGGATTAAAGCAGGAGTAGAAGGGTTCGAGATTTTCCACAAAACAATCAACTTGTGTCAGCTGAATCGATCGGTTCACACCCTGAAACGATCATTTCAGGTCCTGAGCCGATCGTATAGGACCTGAGCCAATCGTCTGGGGCTCTGAGCCGATCGGCTGGAGCTCTGAGCCGATCGGTTCATGGTCCTGATCCGACTCAAATTGACTTTCATATTTGTTTCCGATTAATCAAATATTAATCCTTGTCCAAATCGAATTTGTATAAGTGAAACAAATTATTTGCAAAATAGTCTTCTGACTTTCCAAACGATCTCGGTTGGACTGGTTGAGCCAATCAGTTCAACCCTTGAACTGGTCAGTTCAGCCTGTCCTGAGCTGATCGGTTCATCACATGAGTGGATTGGTTCACCAACCTAAGACGATTGGTTCATCCCATGAGCCAGTCGGTTGGGGCAGCAGACTATGCAAAATCAGTCAATCGCAGTTTCAATCAATCTGATACTCTAATCAATCAGTCTAATACCTTGAACACTATGATACTGAGCTATCAAATGATTGAGTGTTTAATTGAACTAATAAACTCCTTTAGTAATCAATCTAAACATCGTTTGTAGATAAACTCCTCTTCTAGGTTAAATCCTATGTGCATGACCCTGTAGGTCCATTTCACATTGGCAGTGAAAGTCCATAACACTTATGACTTCACAAGAAAAGAGCGGTTCCTAGACGCACATCAGTGCTACCCAAGTGAAATAGAAAGTTGGAGAACAACTTTCAATCCTACAATCCGTGAATGGTGTTACAGTGAATGTATAATTCCTTTGTCACTGATATCTCAAACGAACTCAAGGCATGGAACAGTCATCCTTTCAACGTTCATTCACTTTCTTGATCTCAACATAGATTGGAGGAGATATGTATGACATCAATATCACATATTGATTCACACATACGTGTACGCCTATCTCAATCCTACTCATCAAGTGGCCATGGATATCAAACTCCCTCAGGAGGGACAAATCCCATATCTATCACTCACCCCTCAAAAGCCCCATGTGTCAAAGCCACACAATCATCACCTTTATCACAACCCATGTTTCAGGACTGCGTTTGATGATGTCAAAGTGTACCCAACGACATGTGTTGAGTGTAGTGATTTTAGGTCTAAGAATCACACTCACCACCATCACTGTGAGAACTAACTGTGACTACCATGTCATGGTTCCATGTGTCAAACTCACGGTGGGTCTGTCCGGTACACTTGTTCTCTAACAAGTACCTATGTGTTTCATTTGATATATCCATATCATGACTAATGAGATTCTGTCATCAACCAACACCAAAATCTAGCCTTGTGTGTCATTGTTGTCTATCTACCTTCCATAATGACATCCGACTAGGGACATAATAAGAATGTACAAACTCTTAACATCCATATGATCTCATCGTTCAGGTCCTCAACCTGAAAGCATACATCATTGAGTATTGTCATTCTCTAGACATTCAATTTGTTCTATCATTATATCATATGACAGAACCAGAAAAAAATGGAAGCTTGCCTTTGATCTTTATCAAATCAATCTTAATGTATCCCACCAATCATCCCATGATTGGCTCTCAGGGCATACATACCAACAAAGGGTTGATACCATGTGATATTGTGAAAAGGATTTATATCTTGTGATAGTATGATGACTAGTGTGGTATCACAAATGGAAAATGAATAGTACCATGTGATGATGGGATGATAAATTATGCTTCACACATTTTATATGTTTTAAAAGTTGTGATTTGAAGAGGAACAAGTGACTCAATGTTGAAAATAAAATTCTAGATTGTAGTATTCTAAAGCTTAAAAGGAGAGAGATACCCCTAGTAAAGGTTCTTTGGAGGAATCATGGTGTAGAAAAATCTACCTAGGGAGTGGATAAGGAGATGTTTAACAAGTATATTTTCCTCTTTTAGAAATTTTGAGACGAAATTTTTATTAGAGGGGGAGAATTGTTACAACCCGTTCCTAGCTTTGCTAGTAATCTAAGATATTTTTGATAATCTTAATGCTTATCATGTTTTGTTAGTAATTTCTATGTTGTGCTTTATCTTAACTTTAGTGACCTTAAAACTTGTTTGGGGCAACTCATAATCATAACTTAAGCATACGATAAAGATTCGAGTTGGAGTTAATATGACATTAACCCATACATGTATGCAAGAAGAGAGTTAATGACATTGGAGGAAATAATTAATAAATGATTTTTCATTTGAGAATATTATCAAAATAATATTTTTCCATTGTAGAGAATTAAATTATAAATCCAACAAAAAAAGAATGAACCAAATTGGAGTTAAAATGAGAGAGTTATGCCCTTTTTAGTAAACATATACATAGCGATCGCGGTCGATACCACGACCGTGACTCTACGTCGACACTGGGACCCGCAATGCTAGGACCGTGACTGATGCTGAATCCACATTGTAACCGCGGTCGATGCCGCCCAGGAAAGAAAATCGCAAAATGATCATATCTCGAGCGATACCTATCTGTTTTCATCAAAATGAAGTGTGTTTAAACCGCAATTCAATCCTCTATCATCCCAGACATCTTGCTCTATGGGAGGGTGACCTCAAGGGAAATCTTTGGGGCAAATTTTGGAGAAGAACGTGAAGAACGGTGGAAATCCAAAAGGGTTGTTATAGATTCAACTTTGTAAGTCATTTTATCCGTCGATTCTTCCTCCTCCTCATTTTCCCTTACTCAGAATCCCTGGTCCAACGAATTTGAGGTTTGGGTTAACCTCTGATCTTCATCTTCTACCTACAGCATACCTTTTTTAGGGCATAAAGGAAGAAGAAATCGTGGATTTTCCTAGAAATTTGATATGGAGTCGTGATCTTTAGAGATGGGCAACGTTTTTAGGGTGTTTTCACACCTTAGGGTGAGTGGGTACTTCCTTTAAACAGTAGATTGCACGAAAATGAGTTAAATTATCAATAATCTTCAATTGTTTAGTATACGAGTACAAACCCTATGTTGTCTTTTGATCTAGCTTTTGCAAGATGATATGATATGGGTTATTCCTCTATTGTGATGAATTTCATATTATAAAATCACATTAGAAATGATCGCAATCCATCTAAATGAGAATTCTTAAATTAATTGTAGATGTTACATGATTATACTGAAATCTAAGATTTATGGCTATGACTGAAATTGTTGTATAATTGAATAAAGAAGTTTGCCTAGTTGAATCTCCTTTGTTACGAATGATTGTTTTATTTTTCTGCGTATCACATATATGTCAGATAACATCTTGGATTTCATTTGATGATATCAATATTTTCTTGATATATCAGTAAGGAGGGTGAAACCCTGAATGAATGGAAGGTTGCAAGTTTGCAATTAGACATCTTGATTCAATGTTATTCTTGATGTATGATGTATAAAATTCTTATGTGATTTATGTGATAAGTACATGAGGTAAATGAAACCCTAATGATAGAGTGTTCAGTGAAATGAGTATTGTAATATCAATGTTTCTCAGTTTGAGATGTGGTGATGCTTAACAGTTCAATTGTGGTAAATGTTATCAGGTGGTTTGTGAAATGAATGGTTTATAATGCTGAACAAAGACATGTTAATGTGATGATTAAATTGTGAATTTTAAAGAGTGAATTAGACATGTAGATGCCCTGAACACTATAGAATACTCACAGGATGAGGCTTGCGCTGTGAGGAGGAAACAGTTTTCCGACTGGACGTAGTCCAGATCAAGGTAAGCCGGAGCGCACCAGTAGGGTGTGGGGGTCTTGACCAGCAGGGCAGACTCCTTACAGTTGTGTGATATCCAACTCCAATCGGAGATGTAGGTGGTACCTTTGTTACATGTTGAGTGATCAGTGGTCAGTAGGTCCACTGATGCACAATAAGCCTGAGGGATTTGACTCACTGCCTGAGTACCCAGGTTGAGAGGTGGAGTCTGAGATATCTGGCCACTCTTAATAGCCACCGAGAGGCAGACGTTTCGAGGCCCACTGCAGACGGGGTCTTACTCAAGAGATAGGCTTAGGAAACTAGGCATGCTTCTAAGCCTTGTACAGTGAGATTGTAGCTTGTTGTGATTCTTTCACATGTTTTGGTACACCTCATGTGGGTTTAGGGAATAATAAGATGAATGAGAGGTTAAATAAGTATGTACAGTTATTTAATCATCTTTGTATGTTTCTGAGTTATTAGTTCTCTTTGAGATTAATCAAGCATGTTCATATATTGATTTACTCTTGTTGATATGAGAGTAACCTGCCATATTTATGATTGTCAATAATTAGACTCTTTAAAGCTTACTACTATTATAATTGATATCAGTTGCTCAAAAGTATATCTATAATTATATCAGTGTTTTAGGTTGTTTCTTTGAAGTACTCATTCACTGAGCGAGTAGGCTCATTCCTCTACTCACAATTTTTAGGGAGACCACGTGGACTTAAAGAAGATCAAAGCATCAGAGTAGACCAACCACATGAGTTAAGTATGAGATTAGTTAAGTTCAGTTGGTCACTATCACTCTAGGTCCTTGTATAGATGTGAGAGAGTTGTAAATGATGTTTTGTATCTTTGTTTCCTTAATAAGAGAGAATGTATCTGATTATCATGTCTTATGTACATGGAAGTGTGAGAAATAGAATGAATGTATGGATGTGTATCATTAATGTTGAGATCATATTAGACTAATCAAAGTTTAATTCTCTTATAAATATTGTTTATGTGATTGAATGTGAGAAAACAAAGAGTTTGAAATAAAGGAAAAGAAAAAAAATCGTAGTGAACTTTGTATTAAGTATAATTCTCAAACTCATGCCCACATCTCATGATTAGTGGTAATCGTGGGATGCGGGTGTGACAACCATGTTTTATCTACTTTCAAATTTCTTTCCTCTCCGCCTACTAACTCTGGATGTCAATAACTCCCCTCACTACCATTATCTCATTTTAACTCTCATAATTGTGTACTATAAAAAATAAAATAAATAAAATTTCTTTCAAAGAAAATGAAAACATTTCATGTCCCTTGACCACATTTTTTTTGACAAACTTTCTTAACACAAAAAAGTGCGTTATTCACTCCTCTCTCTTCATGAAACCACATTTTATCTACTTTTGAATTTCTCTCTATGGCTTTGTTTCCCTTTAATAAACTCATCTCCCTAACCCACTCTCCTCTTGTATCACATAGTTGACCAAATTAAGATAAATATTATAATTCATTGTATCTCCATGTCCATTTGAATTAAATAGCTATTAATTAATAATAATGTATGCCATATAAAAAACTATAGTTTCCTTATAATTTTTTATCACACCCTCCCTCTTCATCTCCCCTCTAATGTCTATTCTCCCTACCAGTTATCTCCTATCTAGATGATACTACTAATATTATGATATCTATTTATAAAAAAGAACTATAAGTTGAAGATGGATTCCAATTTTTGTAAGTTCTTATTCTTAAGCACTTTTCCCCATTCATAGTTGCAGATCATCCATGATCACGACCATGGCACAATTGATTTGAAGTGTAGATACAGTTATGAGCATTGCGTAGGATAGAGATAAGACGATTTGTAGTGAAGGTAATGGTCATCACCATCCCTCATTTTATGTCCTTCATTTCTTATACTACCTTATCGATCCCATGCTCCTCTCTATGGATAGGTGAAATAACAAGATCTGGTATTGCATGACTATTTACATAGGGTTCAATGCTTGATGAAGAACAGAAGATACTAACCAGAAGAGCTAACAGAAGCAATGTGAAATACAAACTAATCATCTATACCAAATAAGAAGCTTGACACATGGGGAACGATGAAAGGAAGTAGTGCCACTCGTCAGCGTTTAAATTTTTTAATAGCCGCTAAACAAATGGTTTCGTCTTCTAAGAGTTGTAGTTTAAAGTTTCTTTCCTCCTACATTTCTTAAATCATTGTTCGGCCAACAAAAAAGATGGTTTGATTTCTCTTGTACTTGAGTGTGATGACATCAACTTGGTGGATATTATGATAAGTTGTTTTTTCAAGAATTGAAATTTATTTTCATGTTGTCATTTAACATCATCTTGATAGATAATATGACAAGTTATGTTTCCCTCTTACATGACACATGCATCTATTTTTCACCTTTTACATAAAATTGTCTTTTATTTTAACGGATGTATCTCATAAATGAATTAAACCGATATAATCTTTACATTTGTATCTTGTTTCATATGCAATATCACTTTTATTTATCATTTTTTATATTAAATTCTCAATCATGGAAAATATGTCTAAAAGTTTCACATTGTATTATAGTAATCATTTCAATTATAAATATTTTCAACGCTTCTTATGTTTGTAGCATTCTATCATATTTTGGTACTATTACTTTATTCAAATTTTGTGCTTGATATTATCATTAATAAATTTTGAATAAACATATGTACACAATACTTCTTGTTAGAAGTTTATGAACAATATACACATATATTTTGATACTTAGTCACATAGTAAAAATAAGATGATGATAAAAATAAAATAGAACAAATAAACTAAACTCTTTTAGGTATTTGTATATGTACTTTTGAGATGAAATGTGCTTGGCATAGTGATATTTTTTCCTTTAATGTATTCTTAATTAAGAGAGATTTATTATATCTAAGAAAATGACATGTTTGTTCTTTTTCTTTAAATGATGGTTTATTTAAATTGATTCTATTTTAGAAAAAAATAATAATGAATTACTTAATAATATTAATAAGATGATAGACTCAATTCAAATATCATTCTGTTATAAAATAATTAATTATAAAATACTCAATTTTCATGGTGATGTGAATGTTTATTAATATAATATAACAATTGATTCTCCAATGAACCTCAATGCTTCACTTACCTATCTTTCATCCAATAGTAAATTAATTTTGTAAATGGTTCCCATCATACCCTTAACTCACTCACAACTATTTTCATAGCAATTTATGTTGTACTTATATTCTGATGGAGTTCATAAATGATCTCCACTTAGTCACTCCACTATTTTTTTTCACTTGAACTTCTAATTTCAAATCTAAACCCATACTCACCATGTTCTCTATGAACACTCCCTCCGATTATCTTACTTGCATATTCCCTATGCAACTAAGTTGATACATAATTTGTAAATAAAGAAAATAATCAACTATAATTCTCATCCCTCTACTTCATCTTCCCATTTTCCATTTTCTTTCTCAATCCAATAATCCTACCAAATAAAAACCACTTGTCATATTTACATAATAAGATAATTATCTTAACATACATAATGATTAAATATACATAAATGATGACTGGACATAAGTATTTATTTAGAAAATTATCATATTAAAATGTGTCTAGTTTTGTAGCCACGTGCATGTGCATGTGTGTGCTGACTAATATATATATATATATATATATATATATATATATATATATATATATATATATGACGGAGGTCGAACGTCTGGGTGGTAAACCAAGGCGGCAACTGGGATTCGAGCCTGGGTCCCTTCGTGAGGAGACACCATGCTTGACCACTTGAGGCACTCCTTGTCAGCGTATGTATGTATGTATGTATGTATGTATGTATGTATATATATGTATGTATATATATATGTATGTATGTATGTATGGGATAAAGAGAGGCATTCTCTCATCCTCTTTCACATCTGTGACAGAGGTCGAACATCCGGCAGGGTGGTAAACCAAGACGGCAGTTGGGATTCGATGTATGTATGTATGTATGTATGTACGTATATATGGGATAAAGAGAGGAATTCTCTCCCCCTCTCCCACGCTCGTGATAGAGGCTGAACGTCTAAGAGGGTGGTAAACCAAGGCGGCAGGTGGGATTCAAACACGGGTCCCTTAGTGAGGAGACACCATGTTTGACCACTTGAGCCACTCCTTGTCACCATGTATGTATATATGTATGTATGTATGTATGTATGTATGTATGCATGGGATTAAGAGAGAAATATGCCCCCCCATCCCACGCCCTTGGCATAGGCTCAACTCCCAGGAGGGTGCTAAATCAAGGCAGCAACTGGGATATATATATATATATATATATATATATATATATATATATATATATATATATATATATATATATATATTTATTTTTGTATGTATGCCCTAAGAGCCAATCATGGGATGATTGGTGGAATACATTAAGATTGATTTGATAAAGATCAAAGGCAATCTTCCAATTCTTTCTAGTTCTGTCATATGAGATAATGATAGAACAGATTGAATTCTAGAGAATGACAGTACTCAATGACGTATGCTTTCAGGTTGCGGACCTAAACGATGAGATCATATGGATGCTAAGAGTTTGTATATTCTTATTATGTCCCTAGTCGGATGTCATTGTGGAAGGTAGATAGACAACAATGATACACAAGACTAGATTGTGGTGTTGGTTGATGATAGAATCTCATTAGTCATGATATGAAGATATCAAACCAAACACATAGGTACTTGTTAGAGAACAAGTGTACCGGACAGACCCACTGTGAGTTTGACACATGGAACCATGACATGGTAGTCACAGTTAGTTCTCATAGTGATGGTGGTGAGTGTGATTCTTAGACTGAAATCACTACACTCAATACATGTCATTGGGTACACTTTGACATTCTCAAACGTAGTCCTGAAACATGGGTTGTTATAAAGGTGATGATTGGGTGACTTTGACACATGGGGCTTTTGAGGGGTGAGTGATAGATATGGGATTTGTCCCTCTTGAGGGAGTTTGATATCCATGGCCACTTGATGAGTAGGATTGAGATAGGCATGCACACATGTGTGAATCAATATGTGATATTGATGTCATACATATCTCCTCCAATCTACTCTGAGATCAAGAAAGTGAATGAACATTGACAGGATGATTGTTCCATGCCTTGAGTTCATTCTAGATATCAGTGACAAAGGAATTATACATTCATTGTAACAACATTGACAGATTCTAGGATTGAAAGTTGTTCTCCAACTTTCCTTTTCACTTGGGTAGCACTGATGTGCGACTAGGCACCGCTCTTTGCTTGTGAAGTCATAAGTGTTATGGACTTTCACTGCCAACGTGAAATGGACCTGCAGGGTCACACAGATAGGATTTAACTTGGAAGAGGAGTTTATCCACAAATGATGTTTAGATTGATTACTAAAGGAGTTTAGTAGTTCAATTAAACAGTCAATCAATTGATATCTCAGTATCATAGTGTTCAAGGTGTTGGACCGATTGATTGGAGTATCGGATTGATTGAAACTGCAATTGACTGATTTACACAGTCTACTACCCCAACTGATCGGCTCACTAGGTTGAACCGATCGGCTCTGGTTGGTGAACCAATCGGCTCAACTGGTGAGATGATCAGCTCATGTATCAATGAGACGATCGGCTCAATTGTTGAACTGGTTGATTCATATGACCAACCGAGATCGTTTGGAAAGTCAGAAGACTATTTTGCAAATACAATTCGTTTCACTTATACAAATTCGATTTGGACAAGGATTAATATTTAATTAATTAGAAACAAATATGAAAGTCAATTTGAGTTGGATCAGGACCACAAACCGATCGGCTCAGAGCTCCATCCGATCGGCTTAGAGCCCCAGACGATTGGCTCAGGTCCCATACGATCGGCTTAGGACCCGAAATGATCATTTCAGGGTGTGAACCGATCAGTTTAGCTGACGCAAGTTGGTTGTTTTGTGGAAAATCTCAAACCCTTCTACTCCTGCTTTAATCCTGCATTGCCCGGGGTAGAGAACCCTGTCCCATGACCCTCCTATATATATAGGGGTAGTGGGGGCTTCTCAGGGACAACAACTCAGAACACCAGTTCTTCTGCAAAGTTTTCGTTCTCTCTGGTTTTGATAACTGAGAGAGCCCAAGCAAGTGTTACCCGATAAGGGAGGCATAGCAAGGGAAAGACAACTACATAAAAGCAATTGGTTGTAGGAGAGTGTGTCGGTGACTAGTACGCCGACAGGAGGGTGTGACTCCTTCTGATTCCTTGAGGGACAAAGAGATCAGAGTTCCAGGTGGTCCGTGTGGACTACTTTAAAGGCGGGAGACTTCTGTCACTCAGAGGACAGCTGTCAATCTTGACAGTCTCGGTGAGACCAGAAGCTACACAGACACCGTCCCAGACCAGAGGTGAAGACCACGCAAGTCGCGAGGTAACATCACCGAGCAAGCCTTGGGACAAGGTATGCCTCTACAAACCATCCTTCCTATTGTATAGACGTTGACGTGATTCCTTTATTCTGGGTTTGGGAGAAGAAAATTTTTGTTTCCGCTGCCTTCTCTATCTCCCCTAAAACCCAACAGTGGTATCATATCCACGTCAACTGCTCTATACTTTAGGATTATTGATGTGATCGATTTTGGTTTGTCGCCTTTATTTATTGCATACGATGTGAATAAAATTGGCTTTGTACATGTCCAATCTTAAATCCACAAATCCTAATAAACTTATATGATATGTAATATGAATACACTTGATACGCGTCGCCCTTAAACGAGTTTTGTGGTGGATGTATAGCGTGGTTATGGACAATAAACCCTATGTGTGTGCTTGGTTGTATGTGGTTATTTGCATCTCAGTCTACGCATCGATTCCCTACCTCCTTATTCCTAATGTAACTCGAGATAACTCAAGATTTCTTTCCTACCTTTGCTCCCCCCGAATGTAACTCGGGGTTTCCCAATTTAAAGGTAAATAGGTTAGAACTTTTATTTCCTATTATGTCAAAGAACGGAGGACATTTGACGCCGACTAAGACGATCGGTTCAAGGTGTGAACCAATTGGTTGGCGATCCATATGATAGGCTCAAGGAGCGAGACGAGCGGGTGGTGACCTGAAGAGATGCATGTCAACTAGGAAAACTCATCGGTTGGAGGAGCCAACCGATCAGTTGGTGGCACCCAGACGACCGGTCAGGGTGAGCAGGTCATTCATGTGATGAGTTGATCATCTCAGATGGCTATAGAACTTCATCATGGACAGGTTGCATGTGATGTAGACCTAGATGACCGTGATTCCTCTTGGCTCGAGGAATCACATTAGGATGGCCATAATCATCACTTTTATCATTTCGCATGTTTTCTATGGGATATAGCATGTATATGATATGTACTATGTATTGTGGTGATTGGATATGTATATGTACCTATAAAACCAAATCCCTAATTAAATATTAAAGTTTTTGATGCCTTCCAAATGTGATATATGTTAAAATCTTGATCGGCCAAGTGTGGGCACGCCCTAGCATGGTGCACCGTCTATCTCGTAGAAGCATGAAGGATGAATATGTGGGTCTACCCTAGCAGGGTGCATATTCATTGTGTTGGCTTTAGGTCGGACTTAACAAGGTGACCTAGATAGGATCTAGCACCTTGAGGCATGGAGGTGATCATGGAAAGGAGTTTCATATGACATCTTTCAAGAGTTGCATATGATGCAATTGGCAAAAGTTGCCTACCTGAAAGATCTAAGTTGGGGTGATAGCCCTAGCTGCTCGATGACTCAGAGGATTTTAGGATCTTAACCCACTAGAAAATTGTACGCTGCAATCTTCTGAATTGATGGTGAGGGCTATCAATTTGAACAAAAATAGTGGGAGCGATAATTAATTAAAGTCCTAATTATATCGTCAAACTTTCAAATCAATCAAAATAAGTCAAAATTGAGTTTTTGACTAAATTGCATGTATTTCCTTTTGTAGTACAAATGACAACAAACAACAATCACTTTTCGTTGCGATCGGTCCTTGAAAAGGACAAGCTGAATGGGACTAACTTCCATGACTGGTTTAGGACATTGAGAATTTTTCTCACTCAAGAGCGAAAGCTCTATGTCCTGGATACTCCAATTCCAGAGGAACCTGCTCCTACCGCACCAAAGGAAGAAAGGGATGCTTATAAGAAGCATTCTAATGATGCTATTGATATAAAGTGCTTGATGTTGTGCTCCATGAACCACAAGTTGTAGAGACAACATGAGAACATGGGTGTCATTGAGATGATTCAGCATCTCAAGAACATGTATGAAGATCAAGCATGAAAAGAGAGATATGATGTCTCCAGGGCGTTGTTCAAGTGTGTCATGACATAAGGAGATCCAGTTGGTCCTCACACGCTCAAGATGATTGGGTATGTGGAGAATCTGACGAGACTAGGATTTCCCCTGAGCCAAGAGTTGGCTACTGATGTGATACTACAATCATTGCCAGAATCCTACAGTTAGTTTTTTATGAACTACAACATGAACAACTTTGACAAGCCATTGATAGAGTTGTTGGGTATGTTGAGGAAAGCCGAGGCACAGATGAAGAAGGACAAGCCTAAGTCTGTGATGATGATCAGTAGCAAGAAAGGCAAGTCCAAGCACAAGGGCAAGGGCAAGGCTAAGAAAGGTTCTGATGCCAGCCAGCAGCCCAAGTCATCTTCAACTCTCAAGTCTAAGGGAGGTGTGACCAAGAGAAGCAATTGCCACCATTGTCAAAATCCAGGACATTGGAAAAGGAATTGTCCACTCTATCTGGAAGAACTAAATAAGGAGGTGACGGACGTCTCCAACTGAAGGTGTCATGAAATAAACTTATAACACTTTTTAAGTATATGATACCAAGATATAAAGTGTAAAGCACTCAATAAATGGGGCAAGTGTTACCGCCATAGATAGGAGTACTTTAGTTTATTTTCAACCTTAAAGTCATGTAATAGAGTTGTGAACTGCTATTTCATATTTTCCAATAGATAGAAACACATTATTTTTTCATATTGTATGACAATAGTGGAAATTAATAAAGTTGATGTTTCAATCTTTGTGGCAATGACTTATTTATCTTGTGATACTTGGTATGCATAACATAAAATGATACCTAAAAGTTATTGATAACTCAAACAATCAAACTAGCCTAAATCATGAGAAATTCATTTCTATTTTCCATATGATGGATAAATCTAGACTCTTTTGGTTGGAGAACCAGTAAGAGACATGAATCTCTTGGACATGATTAATCAAGCTTCACTAAGGAAGTGGGAGAATGATTGTCCTATTAGGTATAATACATGTGATGTATTTACATACCTATTAGAGTTAATGCTAATACTTCAAACGGTGTTTAGAGAAATACCAATATGAATATCTTGAAGTGTTCAAGAATGTCATTGATGAAGTACGAATTTGGTAAATTGGTGATTCTTGATGAGATCAATGAATGAAATACTTGAACCAAATGTTTGAGATCCTTGTGATTGATTATGATAATGTATCATAGTGAGCTCGTGATTAAGGCATGGAGATGTCTAAATCAAAAGGAGTCATACTCTAAGGAGTTAGAGGATGATTATCAAATATCTAATTTCTTCTTAAATAAAGAATACCCCACACTAATAAAGGACATTAAGTATCAGAAGGAGTTGTGAGTTCTTATATCCTTGACAGATACACCTTAATTATCTATGTGATGAGTTGGTCATATGATGAATCAACTATATAGATGAATATGAGGAACCTTATTTTGAGTTATGGTTTATGACCATTACATCCTAAATGACTTCCATGTGAACCATAAGGTATGACCTTGATGGTAGCAACTAATGGGATGAAATCCATAAGTGTGAATAAGTCTTAAGCGTTAAGAGACATTGATACCATTTTGAGAAGGATGATGCTTGATGATTGCAACTTAATGACTAAGAGATTTGGCATATGGATACTAAAACCGCATTCCTATAAGGAATAAAATGAGGATGTGTACATGACACAACCTATAAGTTTTATGAATCCATTAATGCAAATGAAGTCTATAAGTTACAATGGACTAATGAATGTGATTGATTGAGTACAAGCAACTTAGAATTGTGATCTTTAATTTTGATAATATAGTCAAAAGGTTTGACTGATATGTCAAAGATAAAGAGAGATATGTGATTTAGTGGGAGCGTATTTACATTCCACATATTGATGTGAAATGGAAATGTTCTAAAATGGAAATCCAAAGTGGAAATTAGGGAAGATAGAGACGTTTCCTATGTGATAGGAATAGATATCTATAGAGATAGTTCTCAAAAACCTCTTGATCAGAAAAGAGAGAGCATACATTGGAAATCTATACTGAAAGGTTCAGTATACACAGATTAAGTGGGAGAAAACTTGTCCACGATAGATGGAGTTAGCATCCCAAGGCCAAGTGTCCAATTCTTATGAAGAATGGGAACACTAAGAATAGATATGGATCAATCATGCATGTAATCATCCCATCATCTTGCATGTATGGACATGGCAAGAACAAAACACATTTATCATCTTGTATGTAGGACATGACAATATGATATGCTCATCCTGATAACTCATATGTGGGACATGACGAGTGGATGTCTGTCTAGTTCCAGTAAAAGTTACTAGAATACCATAAGGACTTGATAAGTACTTGAGAAGTACTAGTTCTATGGAAAGAAGGAAGGATTCACTGTAAAGAGTTACACTGATGCAAACTTCCAAAAAGGAAAAAAAAATTAAACGCAAAATATATAGGATATATGAAAGTGAATGTTTTTTGATAAATGGAAACATTCCAATAAAGTTGTTTTAAAAGGAAAGGCTAAGTATCTATATGTTAGAGAATAGTAGTGGATACTATATGGATCTAGGAGTTCATAGAGATGAATTTATATATATTCCGGTCATTGATGACAAGTTAGGAGCGCTTGGTCATGCAATGTGGCTAAAGGTTAGCAAAGGAATACTAGATCGCATATTACGGCAACTCCATCTCATATGTGTGACGTACATCGAAGAGATGAGAGACATGCAGTTAATACCAACTTTGGCAAGGTGTTGCCATAACTCACTATGTTATCACTAGAGCATAGTAGCATGTGGGACATGTTTAAAGATCACTATGAATATGATTCAAGGGTGATTGTCTTGCAGTGAAAGTGGGAGTCTGTTGGTATGTATGACCTGAGAGCCAATCATGGGATGATTGGTGGGATACATTAAGATTGATTTGATAAAGATCAAAAGAAAGCTTCCAATTCTTTCTGGTTCTGTCATATGAGATAATGATAGAACATATTCAATGTCTAGAGAATGACAGTACTCAATGACGTATGTTTTCAGGTTGAGGACCTGAACGATGAGATCATACGGATGCTAAGAGTTTGTACATTCTTATTATGTCCCTAGTCGGATGTCATTGTGGAAGGTAGATAAACAAAAATGACACACAAGACTAGATTGTGGTGTTGGTTGATGACAGAATCTCATTAGTCATGATATGGAGATATCAAACCAAACGCATAGGTACTTGTT